>OW387023.1:55649260-56117186 GCA_936439885.1 Nowickia ferox
ATAATAATAATAATAATAATAATAATAATAATAATAATAATAATAATAATAATAATAATAATAATAATAATAATAATAATAATAATAATAATAATAATAATAATAATAATAATAATAATAATAATAATAATAATAATAATAATAATAATAATAATAATAATAATAATAATAATAATAATAATAATAATAATAATATAATAATAATAATAATAATAATAATAATAATAATAATAATAATAATAATATAATAATAATAATAATAATAATAATAATAATAATAATAATAATAATAATATAATATAATAATAATAATAATAATAATAATAATAATAATAATAATAATAATAATAATAATAATAATAATAATAATAATAATAATAATAATAATAATAATATAATAATAATAATAATAATAATAATAATAATAATAATAATAATAATAAATAATAATAATAATAATAATAATAATAATAATAATAATAATTAATAATAATAATAATAATAATAATAATAATAATAATAATAATAATAATAATAATAATAATAATAATAATAATAATAATAATAATAATAATAATAATAATAATAATAATAATAATAATAATAATAATAATAATAATAATAATAATAATAATAATAATAATAATAATAATAATAATAATAATAATAATAATAATAATAATAATAATAATAATAATAATAATAATAATAATAATAATAATAATAATAATAATAATAATAATAATAATAATAATAATAATAATAATAATAATAATAATAATAATAATAATAATAATAATAATAATAATAATAATAATAATAATAATAATAATAATAATAATAATAATAATAATAAATAATAATAATAATAATAATAATAATAATAATAATAATAATAATAATAATAATAATAATAATATAATATAATAATAATAATAATAATAATAATAATAATAATAATAATAATAATAATAATAATAATAATAATAATAATAATAATAATAATAATAATAATAATAATAATAATAATAATAATAATAATAATAATAATAATAATAATAATAATAATAATAAGTGGAAAAGAAATTTGCTGTTATTCCAAAGAAAATCAACAAAAAAAAATTATTTTAAGTATTCAATTACATATTTAGATTTTGTGATGGCGTCAGTTACAATTTGAAGTTCGTGGTCAGTGAACGTAAATTAAAACGTTACATAAAAAAAGAGCAGTTAATTGAATAATATATTAATCACCCTTATTGGGGATAATAGTTCACGTTAAATATGTTCACTTTCCCTAAAATTGTGATCGCGTTATTATTCTTTAATTTAGTTCACCATTTTTTGTTCACGGAAAATATTTCACGTGAACAAAATGTTCACATTATATTCCCGATAAGGGTGCATAATTATTTGTTTTATCAATAGAAAAATTATTTGTAATCATTACCGAAATCACCGACGAAGGGTTATGCAAATGGTGGCAATTGACTACCTTCAATCTCATCCCCATGTTAAAATCGTCAGTCTTTTGCAATGTTAGTAATTAGGTAGGTAGTTAGTGGTAACGATTGGTAGTTAACGAAATAGCTAGACATTCGCTACCTACGCCCGACTGCAGGTTATGCTCTTTTATTTTTTCTGCGCACACACAAACGCACACATGCATTGACACTAGTTGTGTGCGCTTGCTTTAAAAAACGTCACTTAAACACCTACGGTCTAATTCAAAAAAAAATTTTTGGGTTTATTACAGGTTTATTTGACAAATTTCTCATAGAAATATGTCAAATAAGCGCTTAGTAAACCTGAAATATTTTTATGAATAAAGGCGGTGTCAGATGTGTATGACACAATAAAAACTTTGACAACACTCACTTTTTGTCTTACTGCTTTGTTTTATTCATATTTTCATGCGAGTTTGGCAAAACAAAATAAGATAGTTATACCAACTGATTGTCAAAGCATGCAAAAAGTTAAAAGTTGCCTAACTTTTCGCTTCGCTTTGCGTTAAAAGTACTTTATGTGACATGTTTCATATAAGCATGTACATTTCATCTTAAATGTCAAAGCGAATCTTCAACGCAACGCGAACCAAAAGTGTACCTGACATGGCCTTAAGGCAGTTAATAGATTACCATCATGAAACAAAGAATACAAGATAACGCACTCAAGTTGTAAAATTTTTTCGCTTCTGCGCATCTACGTCACAGTAGTCGATTAGCATAAGCAAAATCAGACAAACATGTGTATTTGGTATAGGACAATCTTGTTTACATTTTATTTCAATGTAATTTTGTAATATTTTTTCTTGTGGCTGCTACGAAATTTTTTTTTTTATTTATATTCCAACCTTTTACACAAATTATAGTTAATTTTATATTACAATTTATGTTATACCTATTTGACTTCATAATTTTGTGTTATGTTTATAAAAGCTGAAAGTTTACATATGTTTTAGTTCTAAAAATTTAAATCAAACACGAATTTGATAATAAGTGAATATAGTAAATGAAATAAATAAATGGAACACAATGGTTAACGTACATAGATTTTAGTTCAAAGTTTTTTTTTTCGGTTCGTGAGATTTACAATTATTTCTGCATTTACACTTCTCACTTTGAAATAACTTCTTTGAAAAAACAACACGTTTATGGTTTTTGCTGATTGGTAGAGACGAATTATTAAGAAATTTTTGCTATGAATAAATTCTTCATTAATTGTCGCGAAAATTGTTTCTAAGGCTTTCGTATCCTATATATATATATATATACATACATTATTTGTGGTTGCCTGCGCTGGATTAGATAATCTGCTTCGATAGGATGGTCTACCCAAGTATTATTTACATGAAAGAGCTCAACGTTCCTCGGCACATTGTCTTTCAATTTGTGACAGAAGCTAATCCATTTCTTTAGCAGTCTAGGACATAAATTAAAAAAAAAACAGGTGGCAGCAGAAGAGAAAGAAATTCGTTTAATTTATTGTAATTTACAACGGTGAACTTAGTTTTTTAATAACATTATACATATATTTTTATTAATTTATCTTTTTAACCCTCAAATTATTTTATTTTAAATAGCACACAACACAAATAACTTTTTCACGATGCAATATTTTTGACTACTTTTAAGTGCTATTTCAATAATCAAAATTTTTTAAACTTTAACAAAGCAAAGCAACAAACGCTTCGACTTTTCTCAATCAATGTTTTAAATTCCTTATCAGAATTGTTTTGTTCATTTGTTTAGCAACGATTTTATAAAAACGATGAAATAAAAAAAAGTGTCTTAAGGTACGGTCACATTCGGAAAATATTTGCATGAAATCTGCTTTCCCACATTTCCATAAAATTTTTTCAAAACTAAGGAGACTTTGTTTGGTGGTCACACTAATCAAATTTTTTTGACAATTTTTGTTTGTTCAAAAACCCATCAAATAGTGTTATGTGCAAACATGGGAAAAAATATTTTCTGTGCGGTCACACTTATGTCAAACAATATATTTAATCAAAATGTTTAATCCAAGTGTCAAAATTTAAAAACTTGATTTCCCAGAAATTTTTGTATAAATTTGTCACGGAAAATTTAAAAGATTTCGTTGCGTTATATTGTGCTCGGTCATAATAATGGAAGATTTTGATATATGTGAAATATTAGTGTTAAGCTGTGGAGCAGCATCATTATTAATGTTGGAGGAGGAAGAAAATGAAAAGAAAAAAAGGCAATGGGTAAGTAAATGGGTGCAACGACGCAAAGAAGAATGATGCTGTACCATAACATAATAATAAATTTGTTTGCCTACCTGTTATTTTGATTCATTGTGTAATCCTTAAATGTAATTTATCAATTCCACTTTTAATAATTAAATTTTTGGAGCAACAAATGGTTTTAACGCACAGCTGTTTGTTTATTTTTATTTTATGACAGTGTCGTCAGTTATAGCGCTTTTGAACAAGTAATTAAACAAAACTTTTAACGCTTTTTTAATTTCAGTTAGTCCCCTTTTACAATTGGGAAATTGAAATGCAGATATTTTTCTCATCCTCTTTTGAACTTAACTAAACCTTTTACTTAACTAAACCTTTTACAATTGGCTATGACGTTTTTCGACAAAAAACATCTCTCAGAATGAAATTAAGTTCTGTGTAAATGGTTGTTTAAGCAATCATAATTTTTACGATTTTTTATTATACTTTTACACTAGAAGATACATCACTTGGAAACAGCTGTCATTCGCCACGGTTTGTTCATACAAAAACTTTGTAAGAAGAAATAATTTTTTGACCGAACTGACGAAAACTATTTGACAGAGGGTGGTCACACTATGTTCACATTAGAGAAACTTTTATTTGCTAACAAACAAATTTATTTTCTCTAAATGTTGTTTGCCCTCAAAAATTTTTTGTGGTCAGATCTATGGCAATCAAAAATTTCATAATTTTGGACAAATGTTTTACAAGTCTGACCGTAGCTTTAGTTCCTATGAAATTACACATTTTTTTAAAGTAAATTTAGCATTAATTTTTGTTGTTTTGCAAGAATTATCGAGCGTTCCAAAGGTGGCTTAGACCAGCAAAAGATGCGTTCAGGGCACTATGCATATGATGTAATTTTAAAACAATTGCTCAGTATAGCGATTTAATATGTCATAGTCAAACAAAAAATATATACTTATTTATATAAAACATAAATAACAGAGAATATTTAGTTATAAAAACATAAATAACAGAGAATATTTAGCTTAGTGCGTTTGTACCCGCAATTTTTTTAATTTTTACCCTTTAAATTTTATTCTTTGGCATCACTGGCTGTTATTCCAAAGAAAATTAACAAGATAAAAGTTATTTTAAGTTTACTATAGTTATTTTGATTTTGAGTTGGCGTAAGTTACAATTGGAAGTTCGTGCTCAGTGAATGTGTAATTTTAAAAATGTATTAATAATTAATTGTTTTATCAATAGAAAAATTTATTGTATTCGAAATCACTGACGAAGAGCTATGCAGATAGTGGCAATTGACTACCGTCAATGTCATCCCCATGTTAAAATCGCCAATCGTGTGCATTGCTAGTAGTTAGGCTGGTAGTTAATGGTAGCGATTGGTAGATAACGAAATAGCTAGGCATTCGCTAGCATACATATGTACAGTACTGTGCAAAACAAATGCAACAAACTCTGCAAAAATAAATGGAGATGATTATTTCAGAATATACATCATATACAATAAAAACATTGACTGTATTAAATAAAATCTTTCTTAAAAAAACTTGTTTATCAAAATTTATCCAAAATAGTCCAGGCTTTGATATGAAGCTGTGCATAACAAAAGCAACAAATGAATGCTTTTTGTATAATCTTTAGTTTTTTCATAATACGTGCATAACGCTGCATAAGTTCAAAAATATTATTTATTATGCATTAAGGAATACATTTTCGCAAAGAGAATGGAATTTCGAAGTGTTCGTTGCAATTTAGGAACAATTTTCTGAAAACACTCCTGCACCATCTTGCAAAGAGGTTTGCAATGGCGTTCAAGAAAGGTGCGTTTGTCGGTCAACCTCCAAGTATGTTACGAAGTACTACCGCACTGAAACACCCATAAAAGTGTCATATTAAACCCGAAATGCTAAATAATTTTTACCTCAAGGACATTTTTTTACATCTTTTTGGGAATCGTCTAACTTTATGCGTCGAAAAACAAGACATCACCATCACTTAGCCGCTGTTATGCTTAAAACTCATTTTGATATTTCGTGGGAAAAACTGTTTACTAGGCAAGTGCCGCATTGTAGAGATGACATACCAATTTGATGTATAGAATTTTTATTCTTCAATAAGCAAATCGGTTTCCCATTTTATTAGCATTCAATTATGGTATGTGTTACCGAACTCCATTTTAAGCTAAAAATAATAATATGATATGAAATAAATAAAAGATTTAAGTAGAAGGATAATGGCGGTTCTGTGGCAATTAACATTGTGAAATTTGTGTGAAATTTTAAAATTTAGGTAATTACCATTTGAAATTTGAGAAATTGTGTTTTAGGTGCTCTTTGATGTTTTTTTTTGTTTACATTAGGAGTTTTTTGTTTACATTAGTTGTGTGAACGGGTAACTTTTTTGTGTTGACATTAATTGCGTGTGAAAGGGTAATTTTTTAGTGGTAATGGATTAAAAATCATGAAATTGATTTTTCCAAATGCCGGCGGGAAAGTTGTGAGTGTTGCCAGACTGTGGGAATTTGTGTATACATATGTATGTATATATGTATATATGTATATATGTATATATGTATATATGCATGTATGTATATATGTATGTGTACATGTATGTATGTATGTACGATTTTCTCACGCTAATAAATTATTTATCATGCCGACATTTTATGGTATAAAATGTTCTCATATATGTGAACACCCTAACGCTTGTGCGTGGGGGGTCGAGTTTGTCTGTCCCTGATAAGTTTATATTTTGTTTATTTGTTTAAGAAATATTTATTTCATCACATTATGAAATTCTTGTACACATGTACATATGTATGTATATACATATGGATATGTGACCGTGAGAATTTGTGCATGGCATATTTTGTGGCTCTGTAGAATACAGACGTAATATTTGTATACATTTATATTTTGCAACGCAGTCATTTCTTTGACTACGATTATTTTAAAGCAGAGACTTTTCAATTAAGTACAGCCATCAGCAGAGAAACAAAAAGTAGAAATTTGCAAGTAAGCAAAAAAGTTAACTTCTCCTCCTCCCCACCTCCTTCTATTCCCTTTATGTAGTTTGTATTTGAAATAAGAAAACACTTGTACATTTTTTTATTTTGTATACATTTATTGTTTACAATTTGTTAAAATTTTATAATAATACATATATTCATATATTTTTAAGTACAAACATTTTAAAAAGTGAGAAAGTTCATTTAAAGCATTATATTTCCTTTTTGAGTAAAATAGCATTTCTTAATGCGCAAACGCCAAAATTATGATAATTACAATAAAAATATTCTGGATACTAAATTTAAATTTGTTTAAAGTTGATGCAGCCTATATCCTCAACGTTAGAAATTTTTCGGTGTAAAATTTTTTCCAACCATCGTCTTTTTTCTTCACCTTTTACATATATTTTAGAACATCTTGCACTGGCTTTTAAAAAATGACAAACCCTTTGAAATGAAACTGATCCAGCAGTCCAGCTTAGGTTATGATGGTTTTTTGTTAACCACTTTGCTTCTCTTTGCTTTTTTTATTGATAACCATTTAAAATCAAATGGTGGTTTTATAATGAAATTTGTATATTCATAATTGTTGAAAACATTCGCTACTTCTTTTGTGATGAAATCATTTGAATTAGTTTTGAAACCTTGCACGTCTATAAAAATTATGTTATTTTCCATATTACTTGTCCTTTGATTGGTACATATTCTATTATACGATCATGAGTAAGAATGCAGTAAGCTGATGTCTTTGCTGCAATATTAGTTGCTGTTTCAAATTCAATTTTTATATCAATCGGATCATTATTCAGTGATTCATTCTGATGACTGACGTCTACTACAATAATAGGAGCTTTTGTCTTAAACTCTGATGCAGATAGAAGCGGTTGAGATTATTTCATATAGTAGCTTTGTTGGAATCTTAGATACATATCATATAGAATTGCAGAAAGTTCATTTTTAAATTTTATGTTTAGATTATCATATGGGTATGAGACTGAATTTAAATGTACTTTTAAATTAGTCAAATCACAAAGAACAAACTTATTTTCTTGTTGAAAAGCGATCAACACAAAACGGGGGCGTTCTCTATTAGCAGCCAGTTTAACATTCCAAATATGACTAGTTCCTGTGTTTAATTGTGGATTAATATGACAATCCCAACTGCGAAATGCCATAGGTATAGAAGCACCATTGTTAATAATTTTAATCATATTTAATTTGCTAAGGTCGGATAATTGAACATGTGGGATTCTCCATGAGATGAGTGAAATTGTAAGTTTAGCTTTTCCATTAGAAACATTTGTACATTTAATATAACTTTGTTGTATTCTTCAGCGAATACAACAAATGCAAGACATCGTCAATTTTTTTCCATCCAGCATTTTGCATCACTTTGCTTTCTGTTGGTGATAGAGAAACCAAATTTTTTTCAATTCCATTGAGCTCATAGCGAATTTCGTCAAATAGATATACTACAAAGTTGTTTTTTAACTTAAAGTTCTCAGAAGAAGATTTAGGGGTATTATCATCGGCAACAAACCCCTATACATAAATGTAGCTCTAACTGGGTAGCACGTACAAATCTTGATTTTGTATTGAAATTCTTATTTCATTATTATTGTTGTAAGATTGTTTGTATGGTACTATGTATGAGAGTCCTTTTTTATTATATTCTCATCAGAGATGGGTTTATCTAAGACATCTATTATTGAACTCATTTTGTCTTCAATTTAAAATTCAAGGACTTGAGAAAAATTTTATTTGATGTTGTTAGTGCTTTCTGTTAAACTGGTCATTTTAATGTTGTTGTTGTTGTTGCTGCTTTATTTTTCAATGTATTTGTATTGTATATTATCATTATTTAGTTGTCCTTAAATGTATTCGTATTGTAATTTCCTCTCCTCGGAAATTAATTAAATCACCGTGTTGATCAACTACGCGCAGCGCTAGCGAACTTATCTCTCGGGTGTTTACAGGTAAATAGATGAGATTTCTTGGTACCTCATCTATTTTATAGCCTGGAGGCACATTAATCGGAAATTCATGAAGTGTGTGCGATTTGGAGTTATTCATATAGGTATTAATAGCAATACTATTTTCAATCGCAAGTGGTTCACTTTAAAAATGTTTACTGGAAGATTTGATTAATAATATTTGTTTGCTGTTAGGATTTTGATATTGAAACCTAAAAGTTTTCCAATTGTATTACCTTTATTATAATATACAGGATCCTTGGAACTATTAACTTTAACTTGCATTGTATTGTTATTGGCTTCAATAAAAATCTTATTTGCTGGACAGAGGTTTTTCTTCTATAAAATCTACAATATCATTCAATTCATAAGATACAATTGGTATTTCAATTTTATGTTCCACTACATGGAACATATTGTTATAGGTGTCCAGTTAGAACACACTCATATACACCATGTAATTCAATAGGAGGAAAGTAACTAGCAGATAACTCTGATGAGTTAGAGCTCAGAGTAAGTGTTATTGACATTATAACTGTCTGATTACAAATAAATAAAATTTAGTACAACATATGGTTTAATGGTATGATTTAGATATTTATTTCATTTTCTTATTTTAAAATTAACATTAGTTTCTTAATATTACTGCTATCGTTGATGATGGTGGTGTTCAGCTATAATATTTCATCCTTAGTTATCCACGAATTGTGTTGATTAGAATATCCCAGCCATTTACCGTATGCCTCCTTTGCTTTACTTTTAAGAACCTTTTCAAGTAGATATGTATTTGGATATGTAAATTTTTAAAGTTAGAATCCACCTTTAATAGGATTGCCAAGATAATCTTCTAATATTAATGTTGTAGGATTTATATTTTAAACTCTTGTAATTGTGATAATTTCTGTGGTACAATTTGGATTATAGCATTTTTCAAATGTATGCTTATACATGCTTATGTGTACATGATGTCCTACATTAAATTTCGACATTTTGTACATCTTCAAATGACTGTATACTGTATTTAGTAGGTTTTCCTCATTTGTTGAGTTAACTTTAATCGGAGACATTTTAATGGTGCTATGAACTTTTCTATTGTATGCATTAATTAAATCCTTGTATATATCAATCCACTTATATGAGCCTTTAAAGCTAAATTCTTTCCACATCACTCCTTTCAATGTTCTGTTAAATTGTTTTACTATTGATGCTTTCATACTGCTATATGTTGAGTAGTGAATAATGTTGTATTTATCCATTAATTTTCCAAAGTGTTTGTTGAAAAATTCTTTACCTTCATCTTTTTGTAAGTTTTTTGGTACTCGTCCCAATTCAAAAATATTTTCCATTGCCTTGGTTGTTTCGAGTGCAGTTTTAGTTTTTAGTGATACTGCCCATGCAAATTTTGAAAATGTGTCAATTACAGTTAACAAAAATGGATAACTTCTGTTTTCTCCCCATTTCAACTAAATCAGCTTGCCAAAGAACATCTATTCCTTTCATTACAACTCTACGACGCATAAAAACTTTTCGAGCTTGCTTATGTAGTTCGTTTACTAAATTTCTTTTTGAAGACATTAAGTTGTTTTACAGAGTTTTTGGAGAGTGTTGTGATCTACTTAACACACTTTCAGCTATTGATACGAACATGTAATTTTCCAATCTATAAATTTTCTCATTAAGCTGTTCAATTTGTTCTTCCAAATATTTAATTTTTAGAATGTCTTTTTGAATTTTATAATTTTCTCCTATCTCTAATTTTATTTCGCGTTGTAGCTCCTCAATTTGCATTTGAATATCTTCTTGAATTATATTATCTTCTTAAAGTATGTTAATAATTTCTCTTCTACATTTTCGATTTGAGTTTGCAGAAACAATTTATTACATCGTTTTCCTCCAGAGCTTTTCCAACATTTTTGATCCTTTTGTTTTGGACATCAATGTTGTTGTTCGTATCCACAAAGAAACCCAACAGTTTAGGTGCATCTTTCAAAGAAATTATGCTGCTAGTACCGTTTAAATAATGTGCAAATTTATCAACAGACATACTTTATATACATATCATTATACTTTATTAAAGTTAATGTATTATATTTGCTTCACGTAGTTCTTCAATAATTGATAAAATCTCGTTATTATGATAAGCATGACCTGCAGCTTGTGATGCAAGCAGTAGTCAAAGGCGATCTACTAACTCATTTGGATCGTCCCAGTATATATAGTTTGGCTTATAGGTGTTAAATTACATTAATCAGTCACCTAAATAGCTACCTTTTGGCTTAGATCATGTTGATTCGGATAAATTCTTCTGATTTTTCTCGTCAATAAATTTCTTGATAATGTGTTTATATTTGTATCCTCTAGTACCCTCGATTTGATCATCAGGTTTATAGTCTCTTCTATATGCATTAGTAGTAGTTAAATCTTTTTATAGATTTCGAGTTCAAATTTATCATAGTTTTTGGGTGTTTTATAAAACATTAGAGAAAATAGTCCAGGTGTTAGAGCCCATATTTGACCACCAACTTGTATTTTATTTTCATTCAGTTTAAGGTTACTATCACCAAATTTCCATTCATTATTGAAATCTTTATGTGGACCATAGTTTGTAGGTATCTAATTCATTTCTCGTTTCCATGACTGATAAGTGAGTATAAGTGTCATCGGTATTGGAATTCTGTGAGTACAAATCATCTCCATCATCGTCATCATCATTCCCATTATTAGCATCATTAAATAAGATGGTATTATCAAATATTGTTCCTTCTGCAAGTTTCTTTGGTGTACTTGTCTCTATCTTGACTAATAGCTTCTGAGGTTTTAAACTTGTATTATTTTCAACTTCTATCTTCATTTTACTTTCTTCTTTTATTGGAATTCTTTTAATATTTTTAGAACTATTTATAAATTCTTTGAGAGGTTCTCTTATAGGTTTAAATGAATCTCTTAGTTGTTCACGTGTATCTATTTCTCCACTTTTAATGCTACGAAGGTTTTTCTTCAAGACATTTCTTGTGGACACCAACTGCGTTAAGACTTTTTCATCCATGTTTGCTAACAGCAAATAGTAGATCCGCTATCAGCTATTAGATTAGCTTATCAGCTATCAGATCAGGTTATCAGGTACCTGGTCTGGTTTTCAGATCAGGTTATCAACTATCAGATCAGGTTATCAGCCATCAGTTCAGGTTATCAGCTATCAGATCAGGTTATTAGGTACGTAGTCTGGTTTTCAGATCAGGTTATCAGCTAGCTGGTCTGGTTTTCAAATCAGCTAATCAGGTATCAGATCAGCTTATCAGGTATCAAATCAGGTAGCTGGTCTGGTTTTAAGATAAGGTTATCAACTATCAGATAAGGTTATTAGGTACCTGGTCTGGTTTTCAGATCAGGCTATCAGCTCTCAGATCAGGTTATTAGGTAAATGGTCTGGTTTTCAGATCAGGTTATCAGCTATCATATCAGCATAATAGGTAGCTGGTCTGATTTTAAGATCAGGTTATCAGGTATCAGATCAGGTTATCAGGTATCAGATCAGGTTATTAGGTATCAGATCAGTTATAGCAAATATATGTATGAAGTTTAAAAGTAGATTAATTACTAAAGGTTATCTTTTATGAGCAGTTATTTATATAGTTATGAAAAAGTTAAATTGTTTTCTGTAGCGACCATCGTTTAATTCGTTATCTTTGCTTATTATCAAAAATCCATATTTATCCTTCCAACACTCTCGACAAATTTCTTGGAACTTTTCATAGCTCATATCGCTAGCAACATGATCCCTATAAACGTGCTTCATATTTGTCTCATCTTGTTTGAACATTATTAAATGCTTATGAATTCTTGTATAAGTTTGACAAAGGTAGAACGAATCAACATCCCTATGTCGTCCCATGCAAAAATATGTACGTATATTATTCTGCTTCTCACATGCAAAATCATCAAATATCATAATTTAATTAGTTTTAGCTTGGTCAGGTGGAAAAACTAATTCATTATCGCTGAATGTATACCATAAAGGTATGCCTTTAATTGGTGAAATTAATTTCATCAGGTATTCATATTTGGGTTAATAAAGAGATTTTGAGTATAAATAGCTGTTTTCAAACTTGAGTCCATTAGGACCTTCTAGCAAGCCAATCATAACATTAGTCTTTTCACAATTTGATGGTCCCACTATTAGAGCACGAATATAATTTGGTAAGAGAAGGCTATGCATTATTTTTGAACTGATGTTCGCTGAATCATCAATATTACGCACTAAAATATTTTTATGTTGTTTTAATAACTACATTTTTATAACTAAATGCATTTCATAAAGATTACCTCTTATATAGAAAAAATTTGATAATATGGTTATACGATATAAGAAAACGTTATGTCATAAAAGCACTGTCGTTAGAGGAGGTATAGTAGACAAAATAATAAACTCTCTACCTGTTGAACTTCATCTTCCTGGGTACCAGTACTGTGGACCTGGAACAAAACTACAAACAATTTTAAATCGAGATGATAAAGGAATTAATTTGTTGGACTCTGCGTGTAAAAAGCACGATATTGCTTATTTCAAAAATAAGGATTTAAGTACTAGACATAAAGCTGATAAAATACTTGAAAATAGATAGTAGTCTTGCTGCAAAATAATTTGCATATAGTGTCAGTAACGCAATGAAAACCAAAAAAAAATTTGATGTGGGTGTAGAGAAAAAGCAAAATGTTAAAAAGAACAAACTAAATAGTAAAAAACTATCTAGAACATCAATTAGAGCTGCAACAAAAATACTAAAAAAGGAAAAACCATTAGATATTAACTCAGCTATTAAAATTGCACGAAAAACTATTAACAAGTCATTAAAAGGAAGAAAATCTCAAATTACAGAATCACGTGTGATAAGTGTCCCAAAAATTTGTGGTTTTTACCTCTAATACTGATTTTAACTGCTATGGGTGCAATTGGTAGTCTAACAACTGAAGGTGCTGCTATAGCTAGGACTGCAAATGCAACAAAAAACGCAAAAAATCAGCTTGATGAAGCAACTAGACATAATAGACCGATGAAATCTATAGCAGTTGGAAAAGGACTTTACTTAAAACCATACCAAAAGGGTTATGGTTTAGTTTACAAAGAAGAATTAAAAAAACTCTTAGAGATGCTACCCAACAGACCACTATCTGATGTGGACCTTAGACGTTTCTCTTTAAATGTTCCATATTTTAAAGGAGTCTTCATGTTGAATACTCTACCAAAACGATCAAAGAAAATAGAATGTGGAATAATCAATTTAGATGTATCAACAGGATCTGGTAATTATTGGGAAGCATATTATAAAAACAGCAATGAAAAAGAATATTTCGGCAGCTTTGGAAGCTTACAACCTCCTTCGGAAGTAGTCAAATATCTTGGTACAAATATAAAATACAACTATAATCATCATCAGAATTTTAAAACATTTACCTGTGGTCATTTATGTCTTAAATTTCTTTATGAAATAACTAAAAATATTAAATAACACACAAACATTTATATTTTGCAAAATTCTTTAAGGTCTTTTTATTATAATTTAATACAGAATTAATTTATTTTATCGCCAAATAGAGACTGTGAATTTTAAATCAAAAATTCACTCAGTTTACTCTCAAGGATTAAGTTTTGTTCACCTTCAATACTCAAGTAATATGATGCGCTCGAGGGATCCTTAATTTCATCATCAGTTAAAGTATTGTATCGTTTAGGCAGGAACATTACGTTGTTTTCCAATTCAACTTTTAGTGTTGATTCATATTTTGTTGTTACAAGTTTTACATTTTGAATATTGTATTTAATTGATGTCTCAAGCTCCGTTATATGAATTAATGTTTTGTTTTTCAGAGAACTAAATCTTGATGTTAGATTTTTTTTATCACTTTGATTGTTTAATTGAAAATGATCTTAAAAGTAGTGGTGATGACTTCAGGAAACCTAATCAAAAATATATATGGTGAAATAGTGAATAAGTGGGGGATAGTGATGGAGAGAAAGAGATAGTTATGGAGAGAAAAGGGACAGAGATAGAAAGAGTGCTAAATAAAATTTTTAATAGAGGTGCTAGTATAGATATTTTAACGATCAGGAGATGTTACTTTAAAAATTTAGAGAACAAATTAGTATCAAAGGGACCTTCAAACAATCATCAGCAAATAAGAAAATTAGTGAAATAAGAAGAACTTTAAACTTCATACATCTATTTGCTATAACTGATCTGATAGCTGATAACCTGATCTGAAAACATAACAGGTACCTAATAACCTGATCTGACAACCAGACCAGGTACCTGATAAGCTGATCTGATACCTGACAAGCTGATCGGACACCTGATAAGCTGATCTGAAAACCAGACCAGCTACCTAAGAAGCTAATCTGATACCTTATAAGCTGATCTGATACCTGATAAGTTGATCTGAAAACAAGACCAGCTACCTAATAAGCTAATCTGATATCTGATAATCTGATCTAATAGCTGATACCTGATATATAAGCTGATCTAATATTTGCTATTAGCAAATATGGATAGGAAGGTCTTAAAGCAGTCGGTGTCCACAAGAGATGTCTTGAAGAAAAAGATCTGGAGGAAAACGATAATATCAATAAATTGTTTCTGCAAAATGAAATCGAAAATCTAGAAGAGAAATTATTAACATACTTTAAGGAAGACAATAATATAATTCAAGAAGATATTCAAATGCAAATCGAGGAGCTACAACGCGAAATAAAATTAGAGATAGAAGACAATTATAAAATTCAAAAAGACATTCTAAAAATTAAATCTTCTTTTGAAGAACAAATTGAACAGCTTAATGAGAAAATTTATAGATTGGAAAATTACATGTTGATATCAATAGCTGAATAGTCAAGTAGATCACAACACTCTCCAACAAATCTGTAAAACAACTTAATGTCTTCAAAACTAAATTTAGTAAACGAACTACATAAGCAAGCTCGAAAAGTTTTTATGCGTCGTAGAGTTGTAATGAAAGGAATAGATGTTCTTTGGCAAGCTGATTTAGTTGAAATGGGGAGAAAACAGAAATTATCCATTTTTGTTAACTGTAATTGACACATTTTCAAAATTTGCTATGCAGTATCACTAACAACTAAAACTGCACTCGAAACAACCAAGGTAATGGAAAATATTTTTGAATTGCGACGAGTACCAAAAAACTCACAAACAGATAAAGGTAAAGAATTTTTCAACAAACACTTTGGAAAATTAATGGATAAATACAACATTATTCACTACTTAACATATAGCAGTATGAAAGCATCAATAGTAAAACAATTTAACAGAACATTGGAAGGAATGATGTGGAAAGAATTAAGCTTTAAAGGCTCATATAAGTGGATTGATATATACAAGGATTTAATTAATGCATACAGTAGAAAAGTTCATCACCCCATTAAAATGTCTCCGATTAAAGTTAACTCAGCAAATGAGGAAAAGCTACTACATACAGTATACAGTCATTTGAAGATGTACAAAATGTCGAAATTTTTTGTTGGAGATCACGTACGCATAAGCAAATATAACCATACATTTGAAAAAGGTTATACTCCAAATTGGATCACAGAAATTTTAACAAATTACAAGAGTTTAAAAGGTTCTTAAAAGTAAAGGAAAGGAGGCATAGGTTAAATGGCTGGGATTTTCTAATCAAAACAATTCTTAGATAAGTAAGGATTAAATATTATACCTGAACACCACCACCATCAACCACAATAGCAGTAATATGAAGAAACTAATGTTAATTTTAAAATAAGAAAATGAAATAAATATGTAGATCATACTTATAAACCATATGTTGTACTAAACTTTATTTGTAATCAGACAGTTATAATGTCAATAACACTTACTCTGAGCTCTAACTCATCAGAATTATCTGCTAGTTACTCTCCTCCTATTGAATTACATGGTGCATATGAGTGTGCTCTAACTGATTTTCATACATACAACAGTATTCCAAATGTGGAAACCTATAACAATATGTTCCATATAGGGGAACAAAAAATTGAAATACCAATTGGCTCTTATGAATTGAATGATATTGTAGATTTTATAGAAGAGCAATACAAAAGCCTCTGTCCAGCAAATAAGATTTTTATTGAAGCCAATAACAATACAATGCAAGTTAAAGTTAATAGTTCCAAGGATCCTGTATATTATAATAAAGATAATACAACTGGAAAACTTTAGGTTTCAATAGCAAAATCCTAACAGCAAACAAATATTATTAATTAGATCTTCCAGTCAACATTTTTATTGTGTACCTCTTGCGATTGAAAGTAGTATTGCTATTAATGAATAACTCCAAATCGCACACACTTCATGAATTTTCGATTAATGTGACTCCAGGCTATAAAATAGATGAGGTCCCAAGAAATCTCATCTATTTACCTGTAAACACCCGAGAGATAAGTTCACTAGCACCGTGATTTAATTAATTTCCGAGGAGAGGAAATTGCAATACGAATACATTTAAGGACAACTAAATAATGATAATATACAATACAAATACATTGAAAAATAAAGCAGTAACAACAACTAAAACATTAAAACGACCATTTTAACAGAAAGAACTAACAACATCAAATAAAAATTTTCTAAGGACCTTGAATTTTACATTGAAGAAAAAATGAGTTCAATAATAGATGTCTTAGATAAACCCTTGTCGGATGAAAAAATATTCAAAAAGTACTATCATACATATGTACAATACTTACAATCTTACAACAATAATGATGAAATCAGAATTTCAATACAAAATCAAGATTTGTACGTGCTACCCAGTGAGAGCTATATTTATGTAGAGGGGTTTGTTGCCGATGATAATACCCCTAAATCTTCTTCTGAGAACTTTAAGTTAAAAAACAACTTTGTAGTATATCTATTTGACGAAATTCGCTATGAGCTCAATGGAATTGAAATTGATCTTACAAGATATTTAAGAGCCACGTGCACCATAAAAAATTTGGTTTCTCTATCACCAACAGAAAGCACACTTTGCGTTTGCAAAGTAGTAGGGGATTGGGGATATTGGGACAATTAAAATTTCAATTAAAATTTTTAAATTTTAATTATCCAAATTTTAAAATTCTGGGAAATTTGTGAAATTTGATACCCACGACGGTGGTTCAATAAGTGTTAAATTTTTTGTTTACATAAGGAGTTTTTTGTTTACATAAGGAGTTTTTTGTTTACATAAGGAGTTTTTTTATTACTACATACGAGGGCGGTTCAATAAGTCTGATTTTTTATAACCGTGGGAATTTATATGTATGTATGTTTCTGGGGTGGATTAAGGGGTTTCATAAGATTAAGATTTCTTAAGTATACATATATGCCGACGGGAACATCATGAAAATGATTTTTCCTAACACCAACGGGAAAAGCATTAGATGATTTTTCCTAATACAAGCGGGAAAATCATGAGATCATTTTTCCTAATACCAATGGTGAAATAGTGAAAATTAATTTTTCCTAATGCCGACGGCAATGCATGATAATTTTTCCTAATGCCGACGGCAATGCATGATTAATTTTTTCAAATGCCGACGGCAATGCATGATTATTTTTTTCAAATGCCGACGACAAAACATGATTCTTTTTTTTCAAATGCCGACGGCAAAACATGATTACTATATTTCTTAATGCCGATGGGAAAATGATTTTTCCAAAGGGAAAATTGCCAGTGTTGCCAGAATGTATAAATTTGTTATCGTAATACTATATCAGTAATATCAGAGAAAATAGATTTGATGACTACTAGGCGATTCTCATATGAATCGTGGGAATGTGTTTGTGTGATTTCCTAACGCTATAAATTATTTATCATACCGACATTTTATGATGTAAAATGTTCTCATGTATGTGAACACTCCTAATGCTTGTGTGTGGGTGGTCCAGCTTGATTGGCGCTGGTAATTTTATATTGTGTTTATTTGTTTAAGAAATATTTATTTCATAACATTATGAATTTCTTGAATGTGTATGTATGTATGTATGTACATACATATGTATGTATGTACATTTGTGCGATCGTGAGAACTTGTGGTGGAATATTTTATTGAATACATTTATATTTTGCAACGTAATCATTTTCTTTGTCTACGATTATTTTAAAGCAGAGGATTTTCAACTAAGTACACTCATCAGCAGAGAAACAAAAAGCAAACATTTGCAAGTAAGCAAAAAAGTTAACTTCTCCTCCTCCCCACCTCCTTCTATTCCCTTTATATAGTTTGTATTTGAAATAAGAAAACAATTGTACATTCTTTTATTTTGTATACATTTATTGTTTAAAATTTTTTAAATTTTATAATAATACATACATTAATATTTTAAAAAGTAAAAAGATCATTTAAAGCAAGACATTTCTTTTGTTAGTAAAATAACATTTTTTAATACGCAAACACCAAAATTATGATAATTACAATAAAAATATTCTGGATACTAAATTTAAATTTGTTTAAAGTTGATGCAGCCAATATCCTCAACGTTAGAAATTTTTCGGTGTAAAATGTTTTCCAACCATCGTCTTTTTTCTTCACCTTTTACATATATTTTAGAACATCTTGCATTGGCTTTTAAAAAATGACAAACCCTTTGAAATGAAACTGATCCAGCAGTCCAGCTTAGGTGATGATAGTTTTTTGTGAGCCACTTTGCTTCTCTTTGCTTTTTTATTGATAAGCATTTAAAATCAAATGGTGGTTTTATAATGAAATTGTTATATTCATAATTGTTGAATACAATCGCTACTTCTTTTGCGATGAAATCGTTTGAATTAGTTTTGAAACCTTGTACGTCTATAACAATTAAGTTATTTTCCATATTATTCAATTTATAACACTTTTCGAACTTGTCCTTTGATGGGTATATATTCTATTATACGATCATGAATAAGAATGCAGTAAGCTGATCTCTTTGCTGCAATATTAGTTGCTGTTTCAAATTCTATTTTTATATCAATCGGTCCATTATTGAGTGATTCATTCTGATGACTGACATCTACTACAATAATAGGAGCTTTTGTCTTAAACTCTAATGCAGTTAGAAGCGGTTGAGATTCTTTCATATAGTAGCTTTGTTGGAATCTTAGATACATATCATATAGAATGGCATAACGTTCATTTTTAAATTTTAAGATCATCATACGGGTATGAGACTGAATTTAAATGTACTTTTAAATTAGTCAAATCACAAAGAACAAACTTATTTTCTTGTTTAAAAGCGATCAACACAAAACGGGGGCGTTCTCTATTTGCAGCCAGTTTAACATTCCAAATATGGTTAGTTCCTGTGTTTAATTGGGGATTAATATGACAATCCCAACTGCGAAATGCCATGGGTATAGAAGCACCATTGTTAATAATTTTAATCATATTCAATTTGCTAAGGTCAGATAATTGAACATGAGGTATTCTCCATGAGATGAGTGAAATTGTAAGTTTAGCTTTATCAGTAGAAACAGTCGAGCGTACAAGATCTTCGTCGTTCTTATTGCGTAAGAGTATCAATTCATGTTTTTCATTTAATATAACTTTGTTGTAGTGTTCAGCGAATCCTAGAAGCATTTTTAGAGGTACATAGAAATTGAAAAATCCATTTGCAAGAGTGACATCGTCAATTTTGTTCCATTCAGCATTTTGCATCACATTGCTTTCGTTTGGTGATAGAGAAACCAAGTTCTTTATGGTGGTCGTGGCTCCTAAATATCTTGTATGATCAATTTCAATTCCATTGAGCTCATAGCGAATTTCGTCAAATAGATATACTACAAAGTTGTTTTTTAACTTAAAGTTCTCAGAAGAAGATTTAGGGGTATTATCATCGGCAACAAACCCCTATACATAAATGTAGCTCTCACTGGGTAGCACGTACAAATCTTGAGTTTGTATTGAAATTCTTATTTCATCATTATTGTTGTAAGATTGTTTGTATGGTACTATGTATGATAGTCCTTTTTTATTATATTCTCATCAGAGATGGGTTTATCTAAGACATCTATTATTGAACTCATTTTGTCTTCAATTTAAAATTCAAGGACTTGAGAAAAATTTTATTTGATGTTGTTAGTGCTTTCTGTTAAACTGGTCATTTTAATGTTGTTGTTGTTGTTGCTGCTTTATTTTTCAATGTATTTGTATTGTATATTATCATTATTTAGTTGTCCTTAAATGTATTCGTATTGTAATTTCCTCTCCTCGAAAATTAATTAAATCACCGTGTTGATCAACTACTCGCAGCGTTAGTGAACTTATCTCTCTGGCGTTCACAGGTAAATAGATGAGATTTCTTGGAACCTGGAGGCACATTAATCGGAAATTCATGAAGTGAATGGGATTTGCAGTTACTCATATATGTGTTAATAACGATACTACTTTCAATTCGCAAGAGATTCACTTTAAAAAGATTAACTGGAAGATCTGAGTAATAATATTTGTTTGGTGTTAGGATTTTGCTATTGAATCCTAAAAGTTTTCCAATTGTGTTGTCTTTATTAAAATATACAGGATCTTTGGAACTATTAACTTTAACTTGCTATCCTATAAAATAAACTATATCATTTAATTCGTAAGATCCAATTGGTATTTTAATGGTATGTTCCCCTATATGAAACATATTGTTGTTGGTGTCTACATTTGGAATACTGTTGTATGAATGAAAATCAGTTAGAGCACACTCATATGCACCATGTAATTCAATAGCAGGAAAATAACTAGCAGATAATTCTGATGAGTTAGAGCTCAGAGTAAGTGTTATTGACATTATAACTGTCTGATTACAATTAAATAAAGTTTAGTACAACATATGGTTTATAAGCATGATTTACATATTTATTTCATTTTCTTATTTTAAAATTAACATTAGTTTCTTAATATTACTGCTATTATTGTTGATGGTTGTGGTGGTTTTCAGCTATAGTATTTCATTTTTACTTATCCAAGAATTGTGCTGATTAGAAAATCCCAACCATTTAACTTATGCCTCCTTTCCTTTAGTTTTAAGAACCTTTTCAACTAGATAATTATTTGGATATCTAGTTTTCGAAAGTTCTTCAGTATAGAATCCACCTTTAATAGGATTACCAAGATAATCTTCTAATATGAATGTTGTAGGATTTGTATTTTGAACTCTTGTAATTGTGAAAATTTCTGTGGTCCAATTTGGAGTATAACCTTTTTCAAATGTATGCTTATATTTGCTTATGCGTACATGATCTCCTACATTAAATTTCGACATTTTATACATCTTCAAATGACTGTATACTGTATTTAGAAGCTTTTCCTCATTTGTTGAATTAACTTTAATCGGAGACATTTTAATGGTGCTATGAACTTTTCTATTGTATACATTAATTAAATGTTTGTATATATCAATCCACTTATATGTACCATTAAAGCTAAATTATTTCCACACCATTCCTTTCAATGTTCTGTTAAATCGTTCTACTATTGATGCTTTCATACCGCTATATGTTGAGTAGTGATTAATGTTGTATTTATCCATTAATTTTCCAAAGTGTTTGTTGAAAAATTCTTTACCTTCATCTGTTTGTAAGTTTTTTGGTACTCGTCCCAATTCAAAAATATTTTCCATTGCCTTGGTTGTTTCGAGTGCAGTTTTAGTTTTTAGTGGTACTGCCCATGCAAATTTTGAAAATGTGTCAATTACAGTTAACAAAAATCGATAATTTCTGTTTTCTCTAGGATAGTTCCCCATTTCAACTAAATCAGCTTGCCAAAGATCATCTATTCCTTTCATTACAACTCTACGACGCATAAAAACTTTTCGAGTTTGCTTATGCAGTTCGTTTACTAAATTTCTTTTCGAAGACATTAAGTTGTTTTAGAGATTTTTGGGAGAGTGCTGTGATCTACTTGACGCACTTTCAGCTATTGACACGAACATGTAATTTTCCAATCTATAAATTTTCTCATTAAGCTGTTCAATTTGTTCTTCAAAAGAAGATTTAATTTTTAGAATGTCTTTTTGAATTTTATAATTGTATTCTATTTCTAATTTTATTTCGCCTTGTAGCTCCTCGATTTGCATTTGAATATCTTCTAGAATTATATTATTGTCTTCCTTAAAGTATGTTAATAATTTCTCTTCTAGTTTTTCGAGTTGAGTTTGCAGAAGCAATTTATTGATAATATCGTTTTCCTCCAGAGCTTTTGCAACATTTTTGATTCTTTTGTTTTGGACATCAATGTTGTTGTTCGTATCCATAAAGAACCCCAGCAGTTTATGTGCATTTTTCAAAGAAATTATGCTGCTAGTATCGTTTGCATAATGTCCAAATTTATCAACAGACATACTTTATATACATATGTATATATTTATTAAAGTTAATATATTATATTTGCTTCACGTAGTTCTTCAATAATTGATACAATCTCGTTATTGTGATTAGTATGACCTACAGCTTGTGATGCAAGCAGTAGTCGAAGACGATCTACTAACTCACTTGGATCGTCCCAGTATATATAGTTTGGCTTATGGGCGTTAAATTCCATCATTCCATCTACATTTTGGCTTAGATGCTGTTGATTCGTTTAAATTCTTCTGGTTTTTCTCGTCAATAAATTTCTTAATAATATGTTTTTATTTATATCCTCTAGTACCCTTAATTTGTTTATCAGGTTTATACTCCCTTCTATATGCATTAGTAGTAATTAAAATCTTTTTATAGATTTCGAGTTCAAATTTATCATAATTTTTTGGTATTTTGTGAAACAGTAGAGAAAATAGTCCTGGTGTTAGAGCCCATATTTGACCCCCAACTTGTATTTTATCTTCATTAAGTTTGAGATTACTATCACCAAATTTCCATTCATTATTGAAATCTTTATGTGGACCATAGTTTGTATCTAATTCATTTCTTCCTTCCAAGACTGATAAGTCAGTATAAGTATCTTCTGTATTGGAAGTCTGTGAGTAAAAATCATCATCATCATCATTATCATTATTAGCATCATTAAACAAGATGGTATTATCGAATATTGTTCCTTCTGCTAGTTTCTTTGGCGTACTTGTCTCTATCTTGACTGATGTTTTTTCAGGTTTAAAACTTGTATTATTTTCAACTTCTGTCTTCATTTTACTTTCTTCTTTTATGGGAATTCTTTTAATATTTTTAGAACTATTTATGAATTCTTTGAGTGGTTCTGTTATAGGTTTAAATGTATCTCTTAGTTGTTCACGTGTATCTATTTCACCAGTTTTTATACTACGAAGCTTTTTCTTCAAGACATTTCTTGTCAACACCAACTGTTTTAAACTTTTCTCATCCATGTTTAGCAAATAAGAGGTATCAGCTATTAGATCAGGTATCAGCTACCGGATCAGGTTATTAGGTTGCTGGTCTGGTTTTCAGATCAGTTTATCAGGAGCTGGTCTGGTTTTCAGATCAGCTTATTAGGACCTGGTCTGGTTTTCAGATCAGCTTATTAGGACCTGGTCTGGTTTTCAGATCAGCTTATCAGGACCTGGTCTGGTTTTCAGATCAGCTTATCAGGACCTGGTCTGGTTTTCAGATCAGCTTATCAGGACCTGGTCTGGTTTTCAGATCAGCTTATCAGGACCTGGTCTGATTTTCAGATCAGCTTATTAGGACCTGGTCTGGTTTTCAGATCAGCTTATCAGGACCTAGTCTGGTTTTCAGATCAGCTTATTAGGACCTGGTCTGGTTTTCAGATCAGCTTATTAGGACCTGGTCTGGTTTTCAGATCAACTTATCAGGTATCAGATGAGGTTATAGCAAATAGATGTATCAAGTTTAAAGTTAGATTAATAACTAAAGGTAATTTTTTATGAGTAGTTGCTTATATAGTTATGAAATAGTCAAACTGCTTTCTGTAGCGACGATCGTTCAATTCGTTATATTTGCTTATCATCAAGAATCCATATTTATCCTTTCAACATTCTCGACAAATTTCTTGAAACTTTTAATAGCTCATATCGCTGGCAACATGATCATATTTGTCTCATCTTGCTTAAACATTATAATAACATTTGCATTGTCTCTTATTAAATTCTTGGGAATTCTGGTATAAGTTTGACACAGGTAGAATGAATCAATATCCCTATGTCGCCCCATACAAAAATATGTACGTATATTATTCTGCTTTTCACATGCAACATCATCAAATATCATAATTGAATTAGTTTTAGCTTCGTCAGGTGGAATAACTGATTCATTATCGGTGAATGTATAATACCCCATACCTTTAATTGGTGAAATTAGTTTCTTTAGGTATTTATATTTAGGTTGATAGAGAGATTTTGAGTATAAATAGATGTTTTCAAACTTGAGTCCATTAGCACTTTCTAGCAAGCCAATCATAACATTAGTCTTTCCACAATTTGATGGTCCCACTGTTAGAGCACGAATAGAATTTGGTAAGAGAGGACTATGCTTTATTTTTGAACTGATGTTCGCTGAATCATCAATATTACGAACAAAAATATTTTTATGTTGTTTTACTAACTGCATTTTTGTAACTAAATGCATTTCATATATATTACCTCTTATATAGGGAAAATTAGATAATATGGTTATACGATATCAGAAAACTTTTAGTCATAAAAACACCGTCGTTGGAGGAGGTCTAGTAGACAAAATAATAAACTCTCTACCTGTTGAACTTCATCTGCCTGGATATCAGTATTGTGGACCTGGAACAAAACTACAAAAACGTTTAAATCGAGGTGATAAAGGAATTAATTTATTGGACTCTGCGTGTAAAAATCACGATATTGCTTATTCCAAAAATAAGGATTTAAGTACCAGACATAAAGCTGATAAAATACTTGAAAACTCCGCTTGGGATCGAGTTTTATCAAAAGATAGTAGTCTTGCTGAAAAATCAATTACATATATGGTTACTAACGTAATGAAAGTCAAAACAAAATTTGGTATGGTTGTGGAGAAAAAAAAATATGTTAAAAAGAACAAACTAAATGGTAAAACACTATTTAGAACATCAATTAGAGCTGCAACAAAAATATTAAAAAAAGAAAAACCACTAGATATTAACTCAGCTATTAAAATTGCACGAAAAACTATTAACAAGTCATTAAAAGAAAGAAAGTCTCAAATTATAGTACCACGTGTAATACGTGTTCCAAAAATTGGTGGTTTTTTACCTCTAATACCGATTTTAACTGCTCTGAGTGCAAGTGGTAGTCTAACAACTGGCGATGCTGCCATAGCTAAAGCTGTAAATGCAACAAAGAATGCTAAAAATTAACTTGATGAAGCAACTAGACATAATAGAGCGATGGAATCTATAGCAGTTGGAAAAGGACTTTACTTAAAACCATATAAAAAGGGTTATGGTTTAGTTTACAAAGAGGAATCAAAAAACTCTTAGAGATGCTGCCCAACAGACCACTTTCTGATGTGGGCCTAAACCGTTTCTCTATAAATATTCCATATATTAGAGGAGTTTTCATGTTGAATACTCTACCAAAACGAACAAAGAAAATTGAAGGTGGAGTAATCAATTTAGATGCATCAACAGGACCTGGTACACATTGGGTAGCATATTATAAAAACATCAATGAAAAATAATATTTCGACAGTTTTGGAAACTTACAACCTCCTTCAGAAGTAGTCAAATATCTTGGTACAAATATAAAATACAACTATATTCAACATCAGAATTTTAATACATTTACCTGTGGACATTTATGTCTTAAATTTCTTTATGAAATAACTGAAAATATTAAATAAAAACGCACACATTTATATTTTACAAAACTCCTTAATGTCTTTTTATTCATAAAAAACCTAATTAATATAATTTATTGCCAGACAGGATATTGGGAATTTTGAATTAGAAATTCACTCAGCTCATTCTCAAAGATTAGGTTTTCTTCACCTTCTCTACTTAGGCAATATGATCCGCTCGAGAGATCTTTAATATCGTCATCTGTTAAAGTATTATATCGTTTAGGCAGGAACATTATATGTTAATCCATTTCAACTTTTAGTGTTGCTCCATATTTTGTTGTTACACGTTTCACATTTCGAATAGTATATTTCATGGACGTGTCAAGCTCCTTTACGTGGATTAAGGTTTTGTTGTTTAGAGA
Source organism: Nowickia ferox (assembly GCA_936439885.1). Taxonomy (NCBI): domain Eukaryota; kingdom Metazoa; phylum Arthropoda; class Insecta; order Diptera; family Tachinidae; genus Nowickia; species Nowickia ferox. The sequence continues at coordinate 55,676,096 of OW387023.1, forward strand.
ATTAAATTTTGAAATTAGATTTGTTGTGGAGTCCATTTTTTTATTTAGTTCTTCTCACTTTGAATGTTTAACTGGAAATGATCTAAAAAGTAGCGATGATGGCTTCAAGAAGGCTAATCGAAAATAATTATGGTGAAATAGTGAATAAGTGGGGGATACTGATAGAGAGAAAGAGATAGCTATAGACAGAAAAGGGATAGAGAGAGAAAAAGTGGAAGTATGGAATAGAGATGCTAGTATAGATATTTTAAAGATCAGGAGATTCTACTTTCAAAATTTAGTGAGCAAATTAGTATCAAAGGGGCCTTGAAACAATCATCATCATTCATATATCAGCAAATAAAATGAATCAAATTAGACGTAATCTAAACCAATTTATAAGAGATTTTGATAGCTTCAGGCTTTTTGATCATTGGGAGTGATAAAAATTTTCCAAAATATGCTGGATGAGAACGAAGAATATGGCATTATAGAAGATGAAGACAACACAGAAGGACACTTCAAAAGCTATCCTTGGTATGATCCTGAGTGTGAGGAAGGACCTGATACTTGTAGATGTACAATATATTTTTTACGGAAAAGTATATTAGAACATCTAATAATTGGATACTATGAAATGTTTCCATCATTAAAAATAAAATATTTAAGAAATTAAATTAAATGGTATTATTAACAGAAATAAAATAAAATAAAATTGTATTATTAAAATATTCCTTGTTTTATATTATTTTTTCTAAAGGAAAATTAGGAATCATCTGTTCGAATAGAAAATTACAGAAACTTGTATGTAGTAAAAAATATAAGGACTTATCCGAAGATCTAAATTTTTGGTCTTTACGAAAATATCCAATGTGTACAACCCCTCAAGGAAACTTTAACAAGACTGTGCATGATTAAGTGAAATCTAAATAAAAACAAAATAATGTAAACAAAAATTTGCAAATAAGTAAAAACAAAAATTTTTTGATCCAACTAAGTGCATCAAGTAGAGAAACAAAATTCATGCATATAAGACCCTTGTTGTTAAAATTTCTATTTAGAAAATTTAAGATGAAATAAAAAAGCATTTCCATATTTCATTATGTTTTCAATATTTTATTTAAAATTTTTTCTTAAAAAATTCTTATGTATATATACATCATTTTTTGTCTTATTTTTACAATAAAATATTTTTCTTAATAACTAAAATTGTATACATTAATTTTTAATTAATTTTATACGTTTTCTTGCATTCTAGCAATCTCTTCTAGCAACATATCTAGTTCGTATTCAGGGTTAGTTTACTTAATACGAAAACGATACCATGCATATGTATTAATGTTATTAGATCTAATTTTTCTCTTATCGTCTCCATAACTTAAGACTACCTTACTTAATTCACTAGTATATATTTGATGCAGCTTAGATTTAAATGTTAACATATTATCATATACAATAGTCTTATTGAATAAACAATTTTTATAAGTAGCCAAACTATATTTATCTAATATTGCTCGCTTTACCCCCTTCGATTTTTTAGTGTCATTTTGGTTTTGTACACTAAATGATCACATCTTTGAACGCAGCCCAACAAATTCTATCATTATTTTACCACAATTTTCATCCTTCATCATACCTAAAACTTTTTTATTAACTAGTGGAAGATTATAAATATTGTCTGCAGGGTAGTCCGATGTATCAAATTGTTGTTCTATGTCATTCCTTATGTCAGCATAAAGTCGTCCGTTTTTATTGTATAAATAAAAGAGTCTGTGTCCATATAGTTTAATGAGAGTTTTGTCTTGAACTTAGGTTGCATATACCCGTAACGGAAATTATACATTTTTCATTTGGAAAGCTCCAGTACGCAAAATCCTAAGTAAATTGGTTTATTGTAGTATGTCTTGACTCTATTCATTTCGATAGCTACCAGATCTTCGGAAAATATAGATAAAGTATGAAAGTGGGGGTTGGATATCCAACCTTGTGCCCCCAAATGGTTCCGATTTGTTCTGTTCCAATTTTGGACAAGTTTAACATCTCTCCTCTTGTCCACATTTTCCATGGTTTTACCATACACTGCATTATTGAGAAGTTTGAAAAAGTTTTTTTCAAATGCATTTTTAGCAGTGGGTCTATGTCTGGTATTTAGATCAATAAACCCTTGTAAAAATGGAGATTGTTTAAATGTTAGAATACGATGTGTTTTCTTTAAAACTAAGCTATTTTCTAAGCATTGTTTTAGAACTCTATAGTGTATCACCTATGATTGCTTTGTAAAGAAATCGGTTATCAACTTGTTATAGTTCGCATGCATAACTTTTTTATTTTCAGCGCAAAACGGAAGGTCATTATGCAAGTCGTGTAAATGAGAGGGATAATCCAACGTAACCTCGTATACATAACCGTCTGTTCCATTGTCAGCTATGCTTTTTGGGTCCAGACTCAGCTCGTCATGCGATAGCCATCTGAACCCACCATAAGGAAGATATTCCGACATCGCCCAACCGTAGAGGTTGTTTGCGTCTAAGTATACAAGAAATTCTGAGGGCTTCTATTTATCAAAAACTTCCAAATATTTGTTATTAGCTTTCGAATATCTTTGGCTACACTGTACGATTCCCCCACGTATATTTTTTTTCATAAAATTGTACATGTCTATGTCTGTCAATAATTCTAATTCAATTTTTGTGTATTTGAGCATTGCATCCCAGGAAAGTCCAGGAGCTGTATAATATTGAAATGGATCCAGCTCATATATACTCTTGCAAACTTTTCTAAAGTTCTCGAAAATATCTGTTAGTAAGAGGACGTCTGTTTTTAAGTAAAGTTCCATGTAATCTTTCATTGTTTTGCAACCAAAAGTATTCCATACCTCTACAGCATGTGCGTATTCCTCTAAAGAACACTCTTTATTGTTCAGCTTATTAAAGAAATCAGTGCGTGAAGGGAGCTGACATTCATCTAGTTTTTGGAATAAGTTTAGGTACTCATACGGAAAAATACCTTTTTTCTTAATGAGCTGAAACTCTTTTTCTGACTGAAATAAGGATATTGTAGTGCTGAAATCATTATCTGACAAATTGCAAGCCAATGATTTCAAACTCTCAGGCATAAAGCATATTATATAAAGAAATCTGATTTCAAGATTATGACCATCACTCATTTCTGAAAATTGGAAGATTGATATGTAAAGCTCCTTATTGAGAGGGAGTACTTTCAGTTGCATAGCAAGTTCACCTAGTTCTTTAATAAAAAGATGCGAGTCATAATTTGAGTAATTATGAAAATAAAATGGTATAAACTTGGGGATTTGGTAATTTAAATTACAGTTATTGTGGGCTGCACCTCTAAATTTACCACTAATGTGGTAATGATCTCTAACGCGATCTTTGCCGAAATATTTTTGACAAATATGGCAATTCACCGCACTATAAAAATTCTAAACATAAGAAGGGGATAAAGTATCCATTTGCCTATTATTTACTAAATAATTATTGTATATTTCCTTACAATCTTGAGTTAAAAATGCTACAGATTTTTGTGAGGCATCTTTCCCTGTATATACTCGTAACTTATCTAACTTTCTGTCATGGAGACACTTAATATAAAAACTAAATGCACAAAGTGTATGCTTTTTAATTAAGGTAGTTTTGATACTTACACTATCACTTATATCTTCTAATATACACTCAAAGTCTGCATATACCACGAAGGGCACATCCATTTTTCTTTGATGTCCCTTAAAGCTCAGAATTGCATCCGGTCATGATGGCATAGTTGTTACTATCTTGCTACATTCTGCTTTATGACTATACATGACGTTCTCCCCATGCGTATACTGCAGGCAGCTGTTGCAGAAGTGTAGCTTATTATTGTTCTTGGTAGTCTGATTCTATAAAAGTCTGTGAATGATAAAAAATAAAAATAGATAAAAAGTAATAAATAAACTGTACATATTTTATAGAAATATATAGCAAGTATATGTATCCTTAAAATAAAGAGTTGAATAATTTTTTAACTTACCTTGATATATTCTTTATCAAAACGTAGTGATGACCTACAGCATTCCCTAAAAGCAGCAAATTGACATAGTTCATTTTCTCGTCCTTGGTCACATAATAAGGACCAATGATCTCATCAGCTGCCTCATCGTACCCAAAGCATTCACACTTATTGCCGGATTATTCACCTCAAACTCTTTGATTTTATTTAGTGCTAATGGGAACCTTAAATTTTTAAAATTAAAGGCTACACCATTTCGCATATAAATCATGTCAGCAGCAATGTCATGGATGTTATAAGAACTACAACGTTTTGGCCGATCGTATTTCGCGGTATCCATTGCAGCAATAAAGCACCACTTGAAGCAATATGCATCGCTATTTTCTATGTTGATGCAAGCTTTTCTTTTATAAAGTTTTTCAGGAGTAGATATATAATTTAAACCTTTAACGAGAGATACTTTAGTGATGCTTATTTCCGCTCGAACTATACGTATCAAAGTCCAACAAGAGTCCCTCTCTTGGAATTCAGACTGTTTTTATTTTTAATTTCTGAGATTTGGTTAGAAAATAGCTCTTCTACATTATCTGCCTTCGTCAGCAAACTTATTTTAGCTCTATGATGAATTATATTGAGCTCCAATTCCTCGCCCACAATTTTTGCATATTCTCCCACAATACCTATATTAAATTTTATAATTGTGTGGCTTAGTAAATGACTTTCAAGCATCTCTATAAAAATATTTTTGTTTTCTCCAACGAACTCTTCCAAGAGCAGTTGGTCTTTTTTATTGTTTAATTCATATGTGACGATATTATTTTTAAATGCTCTTGATATTTTATAATATCTCACATTATCTTCTTCTCCCCTAGCATGCGAAGTATTCATTAGAGTTGGCAGAGTTTCTTCTCCTATTTCTTCTACTTCTATTTCTTCATCGATATCCGGTAAATTTATATCCATAGCATCGTTCAATATAGTCCCTCCGAGGATATCTACTCCTTGTTGTTGAGGCTGTTGTTCTTGTTGATGTTGTTGTTGTTGATGGTAAGTAAGAGGTTGCCATTGCATCAAATTGGAATACTGCTGCAATTGATTATCTCTTATAAGAGGATTATAAGTGTAGCTTGGATACTCATATTGCTTATACTTTATTGGTACTCCTGTTTCCAAAGACTGATTATTCCATGACATTGGGGTAGGGTAACAGTTAGGCATAACGTATTGCTGATAACTTGCTTGCTTGAGGGTATTGTAGAGTAGGTTGTTGCTGATGATGATGATGAAAAGTGTTTAGCTGCTGCTGCTGATTTTGAAGAGATTTTTCCCCCCTTGATTCATCATACTATGGGTCTTAAGGTGATCCAAAAAGGATTTTTGATATTTGTAAACTTTGTTACATATATCACAATTATAACCCGAAGAACTCATTTTTCGAAATTGTATCAAAATTATAAACGCGGAAGTATAATGGATTGACGAGAATGATGCTGCTAAATACAATAAAGTACTGATGTGTTGATTAGAAAAGTTGGCGTATTTATACGAAAATTAGTAGCGGTAGCTCTGCTTACTTGCAAATTTCTACTTTTTGTTTCTCTGCTGATGACTGTACTTAGTTGAAAATCCTCTGCTTTAAAATAATCATAGTATAGTAGTATACAAATATTACGTCTGTATTCTACAGAGCCACAAAATATTCCAAGCACAAATTTCCACGGTCACACATCCATACATATTCAAGAATTTCATAAAATTATGAAATAAACATTTCTTAAACAAATAAACAATATATAAACTTATCAGGGGCAGACAAACTAGACCACCACACACAAGCATTAGGGGGTTCACATACACGAGAACATTTTACATCATATAATGTCGGCATGATAAATAATTTATTAGAGTGAGAAAATCGAACATACATACATACATGATTTTTAATCCATTACCATAAAAAAAAATCACCCGTTCACACGCAATTAATGTCACCACAAAAAAAATCACACAACTAATGTAAACAAAAAAATCCTAATGTAAACAAAAAAAAAACACCTGGATTTTATTTCTTTTGAAGTATCTCTTGGTCAACTATAGTATTTTCTTAGTCTGTAACTTTTTCAATTGCTTTCTCTGGCACGGTTTCGATTTGTACCAAAATACACTCTCAAATTTTAGAATATTACAACCTCACTAGAAACACCAAACGAGCTTTTTGGATTATTTGAAATACATTTTGCTATCATAAACTGCGGAAGTTTTTCGAGGTCGTATACCAAATTGCTCAATACGTAATTATCCTGCAGACCTACCCATCAGCAAACTAGGGATATATTTTTGTTATACTTTTAAGTAATTAGATCCTTAACTTTTAGACCCTTAACTTTTTAAAGATTCGAAAGTTCAGCAATATCTAGTCATTCCCATTCTAATATAAGGAATAATAAGTACTATTAAACCTGTTGGACTTCGGATTTATAGCACTATATCAAAGAGTTTATTGATAATTATGAAAAATTAAAATGCAAATTCCTTTTCTAGTATGATTACCTACAAAAGTTTGTCCAATGTCTAAAATATTTAAATTTTAAGTCAAATAGGGATTTTGTTACTTTTGTTCTGCACAGTACTGTATGTATGTGTGACCGGGGGAATTTGTGCGCCGAATATTTTGTGGGAATACATTAAGGGCGTTTATAGGTTTGAGGTTTTTATACGATGTAGGCATGATTTTTATGTATGATTTTTGTAAATTCCGACGGGAAAATCGTGAAAATGATTTTTCCTTATGCAGGGGGAAAATCGTGAAAATTATTTTTATCATTATTTTTTCTATTGCCGACGGGAAAGTTATGACTGTTGCTACACTGTGGGAACTTAAGGCTGATCGTGATTTGGGTAGGTGAGGGTGTTGTTGTAATATGTAACTGTGGTAATTTGTGAGCATGTCTATCTGTTGGAATTTAAGGCAAGCTGTAATTGGTGGGGGCGGGGTGTATTTGAGGTAGATCGATTGTGTGTATGTACTCGTGTGTATGTCTGTGGGAATTTGTGGGTGTATATGTCTGTGGGAATTTAAGCCAGGCTATGTTTGTTGGGGGGCGGGGTGTAAGTGTTTAAGTATAAATGTATTTATATGGGAATTTAAGGATGATTGTGATTTATGAGTAACGTGGTGTTCATGTAATATGAAACCGTGAGAATTTGTGTGTATGTATTTCTGTAGGAGTTTAAGGCTGAACGTGATTTGGGTTGTTGAGATTGATCGATTGTATGTGCATGTATGACCGTAGGAATTTGTGTATGTATATCTATGGGAATTTAAGGCTGACCGTGTTTTGTGAGAGGCGGGGTGTTGTTGAAATAGCTTAGATTTTTCCTAGATGAAATGACTATTAATTATATGTACGTAGAAATAAATTGTTTTCCATATCGACATTTGGCGTTATAAAATATTATCATATATCTGAAGTCCCTAATCCTAGTATGTTTTTTATTTTAGGAAGAGATTGCTTTATATTTTGTTAAGCTTAAATTTGTCCAGTGTTGAGGCCTGTCGGTCAGAAATTTTTTTATATTTGGAGAGATATTAATTTCAGATTTTGTAAAATTCTTGTGTACGATCGTGGGGAATGTGTGTGTGTGGGATAGAGTTTGGCTCTCTGTAATAAGTTTGTTTATTTAAGTACATTTGTCTTCTTTGACTTTCGTCTTCAAGCGTCAATAGCTTGGAGAACGGTTTGTATGTTTTCATGATATAGATATGTAAGTGTGATTGTTAAGATCTAATAAATACTTGATTATGGGTAAGAAATTTGATAATGTGTGTACATATGTACCTACAAATAATTGTGTGGCTCCCTGTTTAAATAAAGTTTTGTCATGTGTGGTCTTTTGTTGTTGTTGTTGTAAATATTCGCCTTGTGTATACCTATAGACGTGAATTATCTTCATAGTTTTTTATTTGAAATTAAAAAACATTGTTTTAATTTGTAGGTGTATTTAATTAAAAGTTTGTGAGGAGTTTCTGTTTTAAGTAAAATTGAATTCCTATATAGTTGTATTAACTATAATAGAAATATTTAATTTCCATTTGTTTAAAGTTGATGTAGCCTATATAGCCAACGTTAGAAATATTTTGATATAAAATCCTTTCCAACGATCGGCTTGACATCTTGCATTGACTTTTAAAACTTTCTAAACATTTTGAAATGACACTGATTTAGATGTCTAGCTTAGGTGATAATAGTTTTTTATTAGCCAGTTTGCATCTTTTACTTTATTTTTTATTGATAAACATTTAAAATCAAAACGGAGTTGATGATGAAATTTTTATAGTCATTATTATTGAAAACATCCGCTACTTCTTTTGCGATGAAATCATTCGAATTAGTTTTGAAACCTTGCACGTTTATTAAAACCATTTTTTCATCCATATTACTTAATTTATAAAACTTAACGGACTTCCTTTTATTCGATCATCAATAAAAAAGCAGTAAACTGAAGGGTTTGCTTGCTGTTTCAAATTAAATTTATATATCAATTGGCCCGCTATTGAATAATAGGAGCTTCTATCTTAAACTCTGATGCAGGTAGAAGCCCTTGAGATTCTTTCATACAATAGCTTTGTTGGAATCTTAGATACATATCATATAGAACTGCATAACGTTCATTTTTAAATTTTATGCAGTGAACCGCACGCCATACCACAATAGTGGACAAGAAAATCACACAAATGCTTATGCTCTTTTATTTAGTCGTCACGAATAATGTTGTGCACGCATGTACTAATTTTTTTCTGGTTTTTAGCTTAGTTTATTGAGCACACGGAACGAAATTAAAGTTCATATTTAATAAATTTGTACAGCAAAAAAATAAATAGAAAATAGTTATGGAAGCTAAGAAATATTTCGTGATAAAAAAATGCTTTTGGAAGTATGCAATGCATTTTATGCTATGAAAAATTAAAAAATAATAGGGAAGTATAAAAAGACATTTTAATAGTTTTCACAAATCTGCGAATAAATTTAATTTGGAGTTTATACATTACATTGTTGAATGGATTATTAGATTTTTTTACTTTTCTCGTAAGTTTTTATTAAATTGTTTGTTTACAACAAAAGTTCAAACAATGAAAAACCAGAGCATGTATTTTAAATAACAAAAAATAACGTGATCTGAAAACCAGATCAGCTACATGATGGTCGGATCTAAAACCTGTCAACCTCATCTGATATCTGATAACCTGATCTGATATCTGATAACATCCCACTCTCAGACTGAGTTTAATAGAACTTATTCTAAGGATATTGAACGTCTAGAATGTGAAAATGAACAGCTAGAAGGGAGTGGCAATAGCACAGATCATCCTAACATAAAATCAGATTTAAAGAGTTCACTAAACGACTCCGAGATTTGCTTGCATCCGAAAAAACTGAATCTCTTAAAGCTTATCTAGAAAACCTCGATGTCACACCAGCATCTAACTACTCTTTGTGTCACGCTGCTAGAAAGCTAAAACACCCGTTGAGTTTAAACAACCTGTACGCACTGCTACCGGAGGGTGGGCAAGAAGCGATATTGTAAAAGTTTACATATTTGCTAAGCATTTATAATCCGTATTGACACCAAAAACATGTACGGGTAATGTTGATTTGCTGAGTGTAGTTTCTCAACTTCCTCGACCTTCAAAGTTTAAGCTGCGTGAAGTACAAAAACTAAATGTTAAGCTGAACCCGAAAAAAGCCTCAGGTATTGACGAAATTAGTAACAATATGCTGATGAATTTGAATGCAATATTTTCCACATTACTTGAAACTTGGCAAGATCAAAATGATTTCAAAGCCGGGCAATGATCTAACCAAGGCTGAGTCATATAAGCCTCTAAGCTTACTATCAACAATCTCAAAGCCTTTCAAAAAGCTTCTCATGACTAAATTGTCCAAAATTTTAGCTGATAATAGGTGCATCCCCGACCATCAATTTGGTTTTAGAAGTCAGCAAAGCACAATTGAGCAAACGCATACATTGATTTAAGTTATAAGGAGAAAATAAGTATTTGTATGCCCACTTTATTGATGTTTCTCAGGCATTTGATAACGTATGGCACGAAGGCCTATTTTTAAAATTGAAGATATATCTGCCAATAAACATACAAAAACTTTTGGAAAGTCATCTTATTGATAGAAAGTTCACTGTTGTGGAAGGAGACTTTATGAGTGTCCCCGAATCTATATCTCCCGGTATGCCACAGGGTAGTAAATACTAAAAAAAAAAAAAATGTCTTGGATTCTCTCTACATTGGAAGCTGAAGCAGTGCCATATAGTTGAATTCCGTAGCACCATATTGGTTTCAAAAGCGACTTGTATATCGAAAGTTTAGAATCTAGACAAAAGGCTGATTTCTACCAATCAGCCAATTTACCTGAGTTAATTTTAATTTTATTTCTGTTAACTGAGAATCAATGTGGTGTTTCCATGTAAGCCGTTGATCAAGGTGTATATCAAGGTATTCCACTTGTTAATACTGAGAAACAACTTGAGTGTTTAGTCGAATGGGGGAGCAAGTATCTCTTCGTAAGTTTAATATATACCTGAACACACTTTTGTTCGTTTACTTTAATTCTAACACGTAAAAATCAAATAAATTTTCACAAGTATAGATTAAAGTTACAAATATAAATCAAATACAAAACTGCAACCAGTATGCTCCATTTTGGCACACCGGGTGATATAGTTTCGCGCACACTCATGAAGTCTCCTTCCACAACAGTAAACTTACGGGCAAGAATGCAACTTTTCAAAAGATTTACATCATTAATTGGTTAATAGTTCTTAAATTTTTACATTAGGCCATCATGCCACACTTTATCATATGCCTGAGAAACATCATTAAAGAGGGCAGACCAATACTTATTTTGTTTAAATGTTTTTTATAAATTGAGACAATCTATGAGTTAAATGATGCTATGTTGACTTCTAAAATCAAATTGAATTTGTTGACTTCTAAAACCAAATTTTCGAAAAGCTTTGAAATTATTGATAGTAAACTTATTGGCCTATATGACTCAGACTTGGTAAGATCTCTGCCCGGCATTGAAATCATTTTGACCTTGGAAATCTTTCAGCTGTGTGGACAAAACTCCAGTCGTAAAACGGCATTAAAAATTAATCACAGCTTTCGAATTGCAATACGAGGCAACTTGATTAGCATCTGGATACTAATTCCATCTATACCCGGAGCTTTCTTCGGGTTGAGTGCAGCAATTAGTTTTTGTACATCACGCGTCTTAAACTTTATGGGTCGAGGGGTAGAGCAACCACACTCGACAAATCATGAACAACACTACATGTGTTTAGGGTAAATACGGATTTTAAATGCTCAGCAAATATGTTACCTTTTTCAGCATCGCTTCTTACCCAACATCGGGTAGATGTGCGCAGAAGTGGTTTAAACTGAACGGGTATTTTAAGCTTTCCCGTGCAGCAAAGAGTGATTAGATGCTAGTGTGACATCGAGGCCTTCCAGATAGTTTTTAAGAGATACAGTTTTTTCATATACAAGCAACTCTTGGAGTCGTTTAGTGCATTCTTTAAGTCTGATTTTAGGTTAGGGCGATCTGTGCTGTTACTATTCCCTACTAGCTCTTATTTTTCTAACACAACATGTTCAATATCAGTGGAATAAGTTCTTTTAAATCCAGTCTGCGAATGGGAGGTAGAGGTATATTTAGGAGCCTGTTTAATATTTTCGTAAAGATTGGCAATTTCAAATTCAATATCATTGGATGTACTTAGCTTAATGTTTTCCGTACAATGACTACTGAGATATTTTGTGGACCCCAGTCAATTAACACAATTGATCACCTTCACATATGGGTGAGGTAAATCACTTCTTACTGGTTTACAGATTGTAACGATAGTGGGAGAGTGATCGGAGGAGAGATCTAGAGAAGCTTATATGATGCCAAAATATATAACATCCGGAATTTTTCGTATGTCCATAGGCCATTCAGTGCGCTTCCCACTCCAAATGATGTTTAATTCCATTTTTAAAATTGTGGTGAACAATGTGTAATAAGACGCAAGCCCCAGAACGTTTGTTTTGCATTGTAGTCACCAGGGGCCTAATTTCTGCACTCGTGATCGAAATTTTATTAGACTAATTTCTATAGCAAGAAATTTTCCGATGAGGTCACTCGATACCAAACGAATAGAGTTTTTGTTTTGCTGTAGGAAAAAGGCAAATAAATTCATTTCACAACACTGAATAAATTGTAAGCAAAAATATTTGTTTGTATAGATGTATGTGTGCAAAAACATTACGTACCTACACACGTATATGCAAAAAAAAGAAAGGAAGATAAATGTTATTTTCATTTTTATTTAATTAATAACTTAATAATAACACTGATTAACAAAAATGAACTTTTAATTTGTCACATGAACTTTTTTACTTTATTTTGACTTCCTTAGGTGGAAAACAGAGGTAGAAAAAATTTGACACCCATAGTTTTTTTTTTGACAGGAATTTTATATTTCATAAAAAATACTGCTACTTTACATACAATTATACTTGGTAATATGTTTTTTAAGACTAAAAGCTATGATTTTCTGGAGTATTTGACCTGAGGCTGGTCTCTTGAAAGTGTCCAACAATAACCTCACAACATTCCATGCTGGAAATATCATGATGGAACCTTTCGCGGTGTGCGTCGTTAACGGCTCCTAGGTTCTCGGGAGAGAAATCGAGGTGGGCGTGTAGAAAGTGTATTTTAAGAGACATATTACAACCCAATGCTTGATACGTCGAAAGTAGTTCTCCTATCAGATCTTTGTAGTTACTTGCTTTGTGGTTGCTCAAAAGATTTTGTGTGACATTTTTAAAACTTTTCCAAGCAGATTTCTCTAACAAACTTAACTTTTCTTCGAATATGTTATCCTTTAACAATTCCTTCATCTGAGGTCCATCGAAAATTCCTTCCTTTATTTTTGCGTCAATAACTTTAGGAAACTTTTCTCTCAAGTACGTTAAACCTGAACCGTTGCGACCCATGGCTTTGACAAAATTTTTAATCAAAAACCTAGTTTAATATGTAGTGGTGGTAAAAGTACTCTGGTGGGCTTTTGTATTCTAAACTCAAAATATTACACTTTTTGAAATGAAAACTTGATGCAATTAAACCGTACGTAGAGTAGTATTAACGATAAATAAGGTAAAAACATAAGTGGGTGTCACAACAAATCTGTGCGTGACAGAAACAAATTAGTTTGTGTTTTGTTTTGTGCTATATATATATTAAAGTAATAATTAGCATACAGAATCCGTGTGGCAAAAACCTTGTTGATCAGTGTAATTAATTAGTATAAAGTTAGAGAATAGAGCACTAGCAACATTTTCCATTCTTCTATTGGTTGACCAGAAACAATTAATTTGTTATTTAGATGCTCCCAGAGTTGGTTGATTTTTTAATTTTCCCTGACAACTATTGGGCAAAACATTATTTGCCAAATCAGAGTGTTTTGTTATATTTAAAGTCAACTAGAAATTCTTTATATTTGTATTGATTATACGTACATTTGTACATACATTCATATATAAATAAATAAGTAAAATATTGAACATACATTTTCATTTCTTTCGCTTTTTCTATATTAAACATTATTTCTAATACCTTTTTGTTTGCGAGTGAAAATACGAACGGTTGCATTCGAATGGCTTCTCGTTATCGAATGCTGTCATTAGAAATTTCGATATGTGTTATCCGAAATCGAATGAGAAAATCCCAAAATTTAAAAAACTCGCACGTTCGAGCAATAACTCGCTCGCAATCGAATGCAGGAATTAGGCCCCAGCTCCTATGAAACAAGGTCCAAGAGATTTGTAGAAATTCTCGTATTTATCCTCAGTGAGTGAAAATCTGGGAGGGGAGTAAATTGATGATATCACGAAATTTTTCAATGCAAATATTTGTTGCTTGTTGATGTTCTTCACAAATGTTGTCAATAATATAGTGCTTGAGTTTTGACTTTATAGAATTGCTGATACACCGCACGCTCTGCTTCCCGGGTCTTTTGAATCATATAAGGTGTAGCCAATAATTTTAGAAATGTTTTCAAAGTCAAATGTGTCTCAGATAACAAGATAATATCAATATTTTTTCCGTTAGGAAGTGTTCAATTTTGTTTTTATGTTGACAAATGCCGTTTGCGTTCTAGAAATATATTTTTAACGTGTTCATGGCTTGTCAACTAGTACTTGAAGAAGTGTATTCTGCATTCGTAGCATTTCTTGAATCATGCTAGTCATATTTCTTGTAAAGTTTATTATAGTTTGCACCAGAGCTGAGGTTACTTCAGGTTTTTGATTCATTGTCTGCTTAACGAAAGAGTGCACAAGACATCCATTGCAGTTAGCAGTGTGATTATCTCCACAATTACAGCATTTTTTTATCACTTTGATCTCTTAGCTTATTGCAACTAGCAGTGCAGTGTAATTGACTGCACACAACATAAAAGGTTGGTAATTTGCAGTAAGATTTTGTGTGGCCATATTCTTGGCAAATATGTACTTGTCATAGACGCTTGTGTGGGTTTTTAACTGTTTTTTTCGGTATAAAAGATATTTCAAATTATAAATTGGATGGGTTATATTTTTTCGCAACCTTATATTATTTGGCCCCAGTTCAACGCAAAATATAGGTTGGGGGATCTTCTCCTTATTTATTATGTTAGAGAAATTTTTTACCTTAAATCCTCTTAGGGTCAGTGCATCTTTTATTTCATCAGGTTCAAAATAAGAATATATGCCTTTCAATACGATCTGCAGGCCTTTGGCACTCTTAGACTTGTTTTATTTTTTTTCAAATTAAGTAACCATTTTGCGGAAATCCTTTTCTTCATATATTTGAATTTTTGTTTCGTCAATGTTACCACATTTTACTGGAACAATGTGAAATTTATTCTCACCAATGACCGAGATTAATTTTTTAATGAGAGCGTTTTAATTTTTTTTTCAGACAGATTGGTGATGGTTTGGTGGTTTTGTTCGAGGATACATCGGGTTTGTCGATGTAATCTTGTAATATTTTAAAACAGTTTTGACGGTTTATTGAAGCGGAGTCGTTATCCCTGGATATCCTGGGAACCCATGATATTTTTAATGAATTTGTGTTTCGTCCGCGCTTCACTACTGTAATATGTATATTTCTCCATTCCGACTTGCACCTTATATTTCTGACTACTGCTGTCTAAAGTGGTAACTTGGTTAAGTGATGAACACGACTCCGAAGCGGATGATGTCACTGACTTAAATGAAGAAGTACTAAGCAACGATAATGTTAACGAATCAGTCACTCACGAAAAAGTGGATTTGCCGTTAGAAAAAGACTATCATCAGATTTTTTATTTTTATTGTTTGCGTTAAGAGTTTCAGAACTCACAGTAAAATAGGCGTTTCCGTCGTTAGAACTCACTTCGTAATATTTTGTTTTTGAGGTACTCCTGTAGAGTATTCCTCAATGTCACTTTACTTTCTATTTTTATTTGTTTTTATTATTTCAGTCTATGTAAAAAAAATATTAGTGAAGCAAATAAAGCTTATTTATCAAATCAATATGTATTACGAATATTATGTCTACAAATATTTAATTTTTTTATTTTTGTCTGTTTGATATGTATGTATGTACATATATAAAAAAAACTGCGCTAAGACGTCCACCATGAAGGTTAAACGAGAACTCTAACCTCAGCGTGAAAAAATATTAGGATTGACAGAAAAATACAAAAACCTTTGCTGCCGTATATACCAATCATAACAACAATATTGCGCACTTCCTTTCAAATAAGCCAAATAAGTACATTTATTAAGGGAAATATCAAAGGGGAAAATAACTGTATATATACTTTGTATATATATACACAAGATATCGAAAAACTGAGAACAACGTTGAAAAAGGTACTCATTATTCATATATAATAGAATATTAACTTATTTTTATTTATCGTTCCATGCGGCAAACAAGTAATCACCCGATGATATGTATGAACAAAACTTTCACTATAATAATCAATTCACTTTATTCACGTTTAAAAACAATGGGCTATATTCTGCATTCCACGTGAAATTAAATTGTTCTGAATTGCCACAGCATTGTTGTTAAAAAAAAAACAATTCTATGAAAATTTTTCAGGTATATTTTTCTGGCATCAAACTTTAATAAATGTTATAATGTTTATAACTTAATAGATTTGTGTTTTTCTATTTTAAAAATTTCATCAAAAACTTAAAAGTTTTGTTTCCTTTGCTTTGGGTTACGTGTATTTGAAAACATATGTATGGTTTCGTTTTACTTGATTTTACTCGCAAAAATTTGCATTTGCTCAGTAAATGAATTGTCATTTTTCTCTCTCAATTCGCCCTCTTGACCTCAAGTTACATTTCAAACAGAAAAAACTAATTCAAAATCCGGCCAGCCGTTTGGTCTGTACATGGAAACTTTTTATATAAAAACTAAACACAAAAAACGACAAAACCCTTAATATCTCAAACCAAGAAATTTCGACTTAAGCCATTATCATTTATTGCCACAGATATGTATATGCATTAATAAATTTTAATTTTAACAAAACATTCGCGAATTGCTTGAATCTAGTTCTAGTTTAGTGAATTTAAATGAAAAAAATTCTCTTCACTTTCATTAATTTCATCAACAGTTCAGCTGTTTTCATAAAGAGTTTACCTACTAAAAAGAAGAATTACTGGCAAAATTAAAAAAATCGCACTTTAAAATAAATTACAAATAACTCATTGATTATAACTTTATTTATATTCTAAATTTAAAAGTGGTCAAATGGGATCACAATTTTCGGGGACCTACATAAAGTCAATATTTATGATAAATTACATCGTTTTAAGGTTATTTAAGCTGATTAATTATTTTAAATTTAAGCGACATATACATATATATATATATATATATATATATATATATATATATATATATAACACTTTTCATGAAAAACATCAATACTTGTCGCTTTATTTTCAAGTTCACAGCAATGAGTTAATACCAACGCAATTAGAGAAAAAGGCACTTAAAGTTTACCGATTTCTACTGAACTCACAAGCTCATTTTCAGAAAAACTTAAATCTATTAACTTTCATGCATAAATATGTGAGAGTGCTTAATATTTTTGGAAAATTAAACAACGTGTCTTTTTTTTTAAATATTAACAATTGAAAACAACGACAAAAAAGTGAAAGCTCACATTTGTTATTATTACTTTTGCACAGAAAAAGGTGTCATTTGAGCTAGTGTGCAGCGTTATGAAACATTATACTTTGTTGGAAGACAAATCAGTTCAAGTTTTGGAAGTCAGTGCTTTTTTCGTATAACCGAAAACACATAGAAAAATTTAAGGTTATTTTCTGTCACTCACACAAAAATGATTCAATGTTACAAAAGCGTAAAATTCTTTTTGTCGTCATCTCTATGAACGTATACATACTTATGTACACACACAAAATACACCAATGTTAAATCACCATGCAAAATTTTGATTTAAATGTACAAGAAATAATATATTGTTTAAGTGTGTTGCTGTGTATTTACTTTGTTTATAGCTGCAATACACTTTTTTGCTTAGTTGTGTGAGTTGTTTTTTTTTATTGTTGTTGTTTTTTATGTTTGCAAACAGCCTGCTGATGGCTGGTAGGCAGTGTACTAGTCTTGTAGTCGGAGGATCACAGGTTCGAATCCTGTAGGTAAATTAAAGTATTTTGTATTTTTTTAACTAAAACTTTACAAATAAATTAAATGTAAAATTATCAATTAATTAATGTTGAATTAAAATTTTATTCATGATTGTATATATATATATATAGTGTGTATCTAAAGAATCTGGGCCGGAGAAGCCCATTTATATATAAAAAAACATACATCTGATGCCTGTGCCAAACACATTTAAGTTAAATAATTAATAAAACACAATTACCACATTAAATTGAGTTCATGTTGTTCCAACTTGAAAAAACTTTGATTTAACATGATTCTTTATTTTCATTTTTACAGTATTTAAATACTAAATCAATGTGAAACAAAGTTCTTTCAAAAGGAAAAATTTTCTTTGAAAATTACTATAAATCATATGAGATTAACATGAAACACATATGACGCGAAGTCATTTCCGAAAAAGATTAAACAAACCTTGTTTACTTAGATTTTAAGTTGATATTTTTCTTTCACTGATATATCATCGCCCAGCACAAACAACTATAAATAGAAATAATAACTGAAATTTTTTGTGTACGTTCCCCTTCAGTTATATAGATCCACTTCCGGATTCTTGGAAATTTTAATTCAAACGAGGTCAAAAGGGACAAAAAAGGTTAAAATCGGTATCTTTATATCTCGGAGAATACGACAGATAGACGTAAGCGAAACTTTTTTGTTATTTTGTAAAAAGTATTAAATATTTGCCTTTAAATGGAAGCACTTTCGATTCTTTTACGCTCATTTGAAACGCGCGACTTTTACAAGTACAGAAAAGTGACTGAACATAAGAAGACAAATGGTACTCATAAATTAATACGTTTTAAAGTAATAACACAAAAAATATGACTGCTGTGAGCAACCCGTCATAATTTCAATTATAAATATTGTGCATATATGTATTCTGGATTTAACACTTTTGTATATTAATTACACATTCTCTCTCTCAATTCCTTTGGTAAACTATTACGCATTTCTACATGTAGTTATGACATATATATAGCTGAGAAAGTCTTATTATTTTATGATGTTTTTCTTCGAGTCA
The DNA here is from genome assembly GCA_936439885.1 of Nowickia ferox. Taxonomy (NCBI): domain Eukaryota; kingdom Metazoa; phylum Arthropoda; class Insecta; order Diptera; family Tachinidae; genus Nowickia; species Nowickia ferox. The sequence goes on from OW387023.1 coordinate 55,694,897, forward strand.
CAATAACAATTTTTTTAAACTATGTTAAAATGTTATGACATTATGACACTTAAGACACTGGTGTGAATACCCCAAATATTTAACTACATTCTATACGACATACTTATAAGAGGAACCCCCAAACTCACAACTAATTGTGCTAATCTACCTATATATATATTTAATTTTTTTTTTAATTATTTGTTTTTATGTTTCGTTTATAAACAATAACGTTTAAAATTTGTCTTTTATAAAACATATTCTAAAGCTTTAGTTTTGACATAAAAACAGATATTTAGGTATAACCAAAATACACACTCACAAAATTATTGCAGTGACGGAACAAAAAAATTAAATGTTTTACAAAATTTTCTATGAAAAATATGATATGAGATTAATTTCAAATTCATTTTAAATTCTATGAACAAGGGGGTAAGTAATTTTATTTTTAATTTAGATTTTCATTTTATTTCGTATTTTCCTATAACCTTTACTTTGTTTTGACTCAATGCTAAAAAAATTTGTGATTTGTTTGACAAATTTATGGAAAATAAAGTAAAAATTTTTTGTTAGTTAGTGGTTTGTATAGGAATTATTACAATATAAGTTTAACATTTGTCAACTCAAATTATTATTTTAGTTATTCAGTAAAATATTTTTTTAATAAAAATACATCTTTGGTCAAAATTACAAAATGTAAATTTTTTTCAATATTACTTTATTAAAAAAAAGAAAAAAAATCATATATTAAAAAAGAAAAAAAAACACCTCCTTCAAAATTTCAGGATCTTTAAACAATAGTTAGGGATATTACTCAAAAAAAAATTGAGGAAAAAGAATATAGTTTTATATAGTTTTTGAGTAAGTCCATTTTGAAAATTTCAAAACTTTGCAGATATTAAATTTTTTCAAAAAATAAAAATTGTTCGTACATTTTTTGTAGTACCAAATATTTTCTTTTAAATAAAGAATCATCTCTCTATATGAGATAGGTTTTGAGATATTCAAAAAATAAACTGAATACTTTCGGCAAATTCTGCGAAATTATCAAATTTTGAATGTCAGCTTTTGAAAAACAATTTCTAATTTTTTTCCGTTGGTATATACATATATGTTATAGGATGAAAGAGATCATCTGAAAAAATTTCATCCGAATCGAAAGGGGTCGTGTCTAACTCTTAATTGATTTGATATATATATATCTGAATATCTACATGTACATATATATATATGTCGTGTACTAGTAGCATATGTACATGTAGATATTCAGATATATATATATCAAATCAATATATTATTAAATATTATTTTTATTAATTAATGCGATTTTATAAAAGAGAGAAGAAAAATTAACATAACCTTTTAGCTGGACGAAATATCGACATTTTCCTGTGTCGCTACACAGTTCATCAGTACCCATGTCTATCTGCTTGGGCAGAGATTGTTGTAAACATCAACTATTTATCATGAATTTTTATGAAATGGAATATGAGAAATAACTTTATTGTCTATACAATTATTGATTTGCCTAAGCAGGCCTTTAATGAGTTCTGAAGTAAAATGATCTCCTGCGTTTTCCAGCTAGGTGTTTAATGTTTGAAAATACATATGGCGCTTTCTTTTCTAGAAAAAGTGTAAAATTTTTGAACTTTTTATTAAGAAAAAATGCAATTAAGCTTTTGTTTAAAGCAAAAATTTACGCTCGTAAGCGATGATGCAATCATTTCAAATAACTTCTCTATTGCAAATCACTATTTTATTGCAAATTTTCATGAAAAGTGCAATAAATGTAAAATTTTTTTCAAAAAAAAAGAAAACGCTTTAAAAATTTATATTTACCCAGCGGGAAAACTCAGCAGACCTTCTTACTTCAGACCTTAGTAAAGCACTGCTTAGGAATTTATTTTTTTCAATTACTATTTCTATCTAACTGTTAAAGAATGCTTTATTGAATGCGTGGACTCTTTCACATAAAAGATAAGATTCATACTCCCTTCTATGAGAAATGTGATGAGAAGGGGCAACAATTTTTGCTTTGTTTTATCTACCGAAACAAAATCCATTAATTTGAAGGTTTTTCAGAATCGAGGGCGAAAGAAGTGAGAGCAGACAATGCGTGTTAAAAAAGACATGAGTGTGGAATGGAGCGAGCAGGCGTTGTGCATCCAAAACGAGGAGTATAGAGGCCTTCTAGAGGGCGTTATGGTATATCACTCTTTCACATGGTAAAGTTATACATATAGTCCGAACACCTATAAACAATAGCATGTGTTATTTCTCTGTGTGCACTACAAACGACAATTTTGATTTAGAGCGTATTCTATTTTCAAGTGATAAAGCATCTGACATCCGATATTAATAGATTAAAAACTAGAAAATAAGGAAAAAATTTAAAAGGCATTCACGCAAGTAAGCATTTGTTTACTTTTATAGGTTGTGTGAAATGTACATAACATAACAAGGTGTGAACACAAAAATTATAAAGTGTATGTAAAACGCAGATTTTGACATACACCAAAAATATCATGTGTATAAAAGTGACATTTCATAAGGTATATACATATAATGTGAACAAAGCTTTAAACGAATGAAATACATATGCGTATATGTGTGTGCTATAAAAATACCTGTAAATACTAATAAGATTATATGTACACGCAAAGAAAAGATATGGTTGTAGCATTGTTGAGAAAACAATATTATGTTCTCCGAAACAAATGTGTTGTCGTTGAAAACAAGTTATTGTTATTTTAAACATTAATTGCGTTACGATAAACAAAATTATGTTTGAATTTAATAATTACATTATTATATTCATAAAAAGTGTGATATGGTTCGAATTTAACAATATAGTTTTGTTAAAAATTTATGACTACAACATAATTTGTATTATTATGTAAAAATAATATAATGTAAATAACAATATAATGTTATCCAAAACCATACTATATTTAGTTTAAAAAGAATCTTTTTCAGAAATATCTTCTGCCAGTTCAGTGTTTCGTTTGTAAGCTATCGGTATTGCACGCGTAGTGTTAAATAAATTAATAAATAAATGAAGTTTAAACAAGAGGATAGATGAATAAAAATATATATATACATATATTTCTTTATACATGCGTGTCTGCATTTCGTGTATACGCAGATATTTGCACGTGCATATATATAGATTTTATTTGAACAATATTATTTTATATTTATTTGGGCTTTGACGCACAGCTGTTTTAAGCAAAAGATCTACCAATATATGGTTAAAAAAGAAAATATTATTATGTATTATACAGAATAATATTGTGGTCGCATTTAACAATATTATTATAATATGGTATGGTTAGTCTTAATTATATTTTAGTCACATCTAACAATAGTATTGTCATATATAACCAAAATGTGATAACTTTGAACAATACTAAGATTAGGTCTAACAAAGTTAATTGTTATTGTAGATAGTATTATTATTAACTCAGATAATAATATTACTAAAACTTTTCTTTTCTATTGACAATAATATGATTTGACTGCAACCATATAATTAAATCATAGTATGTTGCTGTTTGATTATGGTTACCTCAACCATATTTTTTCTTTGCGTGTACATATTTCAATAAATTTTTTTAAGCAATATGCATTTAAATCTAGAATTGTACTTTTCTTTTGAAGAACATTTCAGTAGAGTTTTTTTACCGACTTAGCAGCATTTTCTGGCAGCACTGCATATAGGCATTTTAACACACCACCAGATATTAAGTTAAAAACAAAACAAAAATTAAATAAAATCCAATAACTGCAAAAAAACAGCAAGGAAACACCGAAATTTATTGTATGAAATGAAAAGAACTAGGTAAAAGTGGTTAACTGGACAGTCCGTTACATTGACAAGGGGTGCGAAATGAAATTGTAATGGGATATATAGCATTTTGTATGGTATGAGAGATAGCAATGTCACACACTTATGCACACGCAAACGCACATACACATACTTATTCACAAAGCGTACAGTACACGGCATGTAAAGAGCTACATGCGCATGTGGTTCTGACGTAATTTTGACGTCATCATTAAGCTACATTTGAAACATGCCGTGTACTAGTAACATATCTACATGTAGATATTCAGATATTTTTACATGTGCTGCCTCAGGAAATGTATCCGCTTCGGCTAATGAGGCATTTTCATTTTTCAACAAAAATGCTGTCAAAATTGTGCGACACTACTATATACTTATACAAAAATTGCAAGCAACAAATGGACAATTCTCGTGACGTCATAGCCACATGCGCATTTAGATTTTTACATGCCGTGTACTATAGCCTTAACATTAACTAATTTAGAATGTTGGAAGGTGTTATGTTTAAATAAATGTATGTATGTATGTGTGTGTCCATGATTGCTTGTGTGTACTTTCTAACAGCATCACTCATTCATGGATATTTTATCCTTAAGTAAAAGTGTCCCAAAAAAGGGATGAAATTATTATAATCATATATTTATATAGTTATGCAAAAACAAACATACATATATCCATATAGTACATATGTACATAATGTATGTATATATTTACTGTACACTCAAAGAATAGTAAGAAGTTGGAAAGTATATTTATTTGACATTATGTACGTCTTTATTTTATTTGGAGTTTTGCTTGCTTTTTTTGTTAGGCAAACGAAATTTTTTAGATAATTTCAAACCCCCATAGCAAAAAAAATAACGTGTGCTTCAAGTGTGCGTTAAAACCGGTTTTTGTATGGAAATCTTGTTTTAACGTACACTTCAAGCACACGTTATTTTTTTTGCATATGGGGGAAAATCTTTTGGGTTGAAGTATACTGACGAGTTCCATAAGCAAGAATGAAATACATATGGACATCGCTTAACTTAAAAATATGGGAGTCGCTTGACCTTGCAGGCTATCCCTAAAACTTCTCATTAAGCTAAAGATTTTGGTCAAGTTTGCTGCATCCGATAATATTTTTAAGTCTATAAATATTAGTCTTTATCTAAAATTGATTTGACTTTTGAAGTTATACGTAGTATTGATATATATATTATTAATTCAACTAATGTATATTATCAATTAAACTAATTTCTATTTTTGAGGGCTACAAAATAAAAACTGTGTTGACAATATAGAAAAAAAATGTATGAAATACCGAAGTATATTTATTTGACATAAAGTCTTTATTTATTTAATTTGAAAATTTTGCTTGTTTTTATGGTTAAGCGATTGTCTATAAGCATTTCGTTTTGGAACTCATCAGTAGACTTCAACCCAAAACATTTTTGTTAGCTAAAACCAAAAATGTTTTGGGTTGAAGTCTACTGATGAGTTCCAAAAAGCGGGAACGAAATGCATATAGACAATAGCTTAACCATAAAAACAAGCAAAATTTTCAAATAGAAAAAAAATTTAAATCAAAAGTGCTTACAAATATTTTTTATTGCAAAATAAACAAAAAGTTACAAAATGTTAATGTTAATTAGAAAAGTAATTATACTTTTACAAAGCGTGTATGGTATCCCTACAATGATACGTATGTATATTATTATAGATGTATGGCATCATTGTAGGATATTAATAAAAGTCATTCTTTGTCTTACACTTGAAATAACCTGACGTGTTTTATTGCAAACAGCACATGGTGGTAGCGGTGTTTTAAAAAATAAAATTAAAGCAACACGATTGATGGCGAAAACAAGTAGTTCGGCTGATTTGCCACCGACACTGGTAGTGAAGAATAGTGGCTTCCATATAGCACTACAAGTTTGATTTTGGAATTCCCGCACAATGGCCAAAATGGTTGCGGCGTTTCGATAGATATCGTATTGCGTCACGATTCAATAAACAATCAAGCAAGGAAAAGATTAACTCTCTCATATACCTTATGGGTGAACAAGCTGAAGAAATATTATGACTTTACCGTTGGACGACGCAGACTATAAAAAGGTGGTGGAGGCTTTTGAAAAGTATTTTGTGGTACATATAAATGTCATATATGTATGAGCGGGCTAAATTTAACACTCGAGTACAATTGGAGGGTGAGATGGTTGAAGATTTTATAACGGCGCTTTATACATTGACAAGAAATTGTAACCATGGCAGTCTACGTGAGGAAATGATAAGAGATAGAATAGTCGTAGGTATACGAGACAAGAAGAAATTGGTTTCATACGGCTGGTAGAAGCCCCAACGCGGTTGTGCGCCCCATTAGTAATTGTGCCTAAACCAAATGGTGAGATACGGCCGTGTGTTGATTTATCGAGACTAAACACATACATTGAAAAGGAAATTCAACCAATGCCCATTGCTGATCATACTTTGGCCCAATTGAACAACGCAAATTATTTTACGAAACTGGATACAAAAAATGGTTTTTGGCAAATTTGGCTATATAAAAGATCACAGCCGTTGACAACATTTTTGACGCCGTTCGGTAGGTACTGTTTTTAAGGCTGCCATTTGGCATTTCGTCTGCCCTGGAAATATTTCAGAAACATATTCAACAAATTTTGGAACACGTTAAGGCTGTAGTTTGTCAGACCGAAGACATATTGATATTTGGTGAAACGATGGCTGAACATGGTAATAACTTGCGAAAGGTTTTGACAATATTGGCTGAGGCGGGTGTCACACTGAATAAAGATAAATGTGAAGTGGATCTGACTTCGGTAAAATTTTTGGGCCATTTTATTGGTTCTCGAGGAGTACACCCCAACTATTCCAAAATTAGGGCAAAACGAGCTAACATCACTGAGGTACGTAGATTTTTGAGGTTAGTCCAGTATGTAGGAAAATTTGTTCCAAATCTGTCAACATATTGTCAGCCATTAAATGAGCTTTTAAAGAAAAACGTAGACTACCAATGGAATGAACCACAACAGAATGCGTTCGACAGAATAAAAGGGCTATTATCTACACCACCGGTTCTAAAAAAGTATAATCCCAGCCACAGAACTGCGGTATCAACAGATGCGTCATATTACGGACTGGGGGTAGTGCTACGACAAATGGATGAAGATGGTTTCTGGAAACCGGTCGCATATGCTTCTCGCACGTTTACAGAGAGCAAACAACCCTATGCGCAGATCGAGAAAGAGGCATTAGCAATAATGTGGGCTATAACTGACAAATTTAAAGATTTTTAATGGGAATAAGGTTTCATATAGAGACAGACCATAAGCCATTGATCTAAATTTTTACTGTAAAACAGCTGGATGAATTGACACCGCGCTAGCAAAAATTCAGGATGAAATTGTTATGCTACGGATATACGATTGAATATACACGGAGGAAGACGACGAAGAGCTTCAAACGTTTGTTAATAATATCATTGAAAACTAGCCGGCAAGTGATGAATTTATAGATAAACTGAGAATGGAACAGCACAACGACGAAGTACTCAAAGAGGTTACAGCTTATTACAATGAAAATATCATCAGAAACAAAATTATTTTACAACGATCGCCACAAAATTGCTGTTAATAACGGTATCCTTATGTATGGAACATAATGATTATACCAGCGAACATTCGTTCTGAAGTGTTAGAGCGCATTCAGAACGGACACTTGGGCATATATAAATATAAGGAAAGGGCACGGGAGTCAATATGGTGGCCCGGGTGTATGGAAAAGTTAGATCAACTGGTAAAAGAGTGCCGTGTATGTATAGAAAATTTTTCCACCGAGAAAAGAGCCAATGGTAATATCCGAGTTTCCAGAAAGCTCCTGGCAGACAATAGGTATTGATGTATGTTATTTCCAAGGTAAAAGTTATTTAGTTTCATGTGACTACTACTCACTTTACCCTGAAGTTATTTAACTAGAACTAAAAACTGCAAAATGCTTAATAAGGAAACTAAAGTAAATCTTCAGTCGTCATGGTATTCCTGAGGAGGTACGATCAGACAATGGCCCACAGTTTTCCAAAATCATTTCAAACATAGCACGTCGAGTCCGTATTTTTAGCAAAGTAATAGTTTAGTAGAATCATCAGTGAAGATAATAAAAAGGTTGTTCAAGAAAAACAAAGATCCTCACATGGCACTTGTGGAATAAAGAACTACACCTTTGTCCTCGAGATTTAGCCCTGCAGAGCTGCTGATGGACAGAAGACTTCGCTCAAAACTGCCATTGGCAAACAGTCAACTTATACCTAAGGAACCACAATGAAGAGAATTACTGGAAAGAGAAGAAAAAAGGCAAATGGGTCAGGCAGATAATTACAATAGAATAGAAAAGTAATTTTTTTATGGTCACTGATTGAAAAATGTTAAAGTTCATTCGAAAGTAGACACTAGTAAACCTCGGGAGCTAAAATCTTAAAACTTTATTTCAACTATATCACAGTGAACAGGGTGACTCAAAACGGACATTTTCAGTATTTTGCTAAAATGAGAAATTTCTTAGTAAACTTTTGATTTTCAAGCAACTATAACTTTTTGGTTTTATAAGATATTCAATCGAAATAAATTTTGTATATTTACCCTATTTGTTAGCTTTCAGTACGAGAAAGTAGTGTTTATAATATTTAGATATTAATTTTTTTTCTTTTAAAAAGGTCCAAATATTCTTAAACTCTTCTACTTAACAGAGCATAACTTCCACAGGTCAAAAGGGAACCAAAAAAAGATTAGCACTTTTTTGTAACCGCGACTCTCCTCTAAACGCCCATACCCCATTGTACAACCGGGACGATCCGACTGTGACCACCAGAACAATTTTTCTGACACAAGGTGAAAATTTTTTGCAAAATTTTAGTCAAATAGTTATAAAAATGTGTTTTCTGTAATGCTATTTTTTGAAGTATTTTAGTTTTTTTAGCAAACCACTATTATAAAAGACGGGTTTTAGATGGATATGCGTATTTCTAAATCATGTACAGTTGGTCACAAAAATATCTTGCCTACTTAAAATAAAGTAAATTTATATAATTAAGGTCACACATATGCTTTGTTTTTTTAATTGATTTATCCTGTTTATAAAGGCATGTAACAAGCACTCGTCAGGTAAAACTACAAAATTAAAAAGGATACCGCAATTAGGGAAATTATTTTTTTGTTTTTTTATGATTATTAAATTAAAATTAAAATGGAAATTCCGGAAAAAATGTATGCATGGGTGCACGCATGATACAATAATACAGGTAACCGCGAAGTGCCAGCTGTTTGCTTTTTTCATGATGAAAGATCAAATTAAATTCCTTCAACCTGTAATATCTGCTGTAGATGAACAGGAAGTCGAAGTAAGTTTTAAAATGTGTCTCACAATGATTGATGGAAAATTTGCACAAGCTTTAACTATACAAGCATCGTCAAGCTGCATTATATGCCAACGGACATCAAGTCAAATAAGCCATCCCATTCCTGAAGATGATAGTTTTAATGCAACATACGAATTTGGATTACCCCCTCTTCATGCTAGAATTCGTTTTATGGAGCACATTCTTAAATTAGGTTATGATTTGGATTTTGGTTCTTTAGGCGAAACAGTGAGAAAAAATAAAGAAAATGAAAAAAAAAACAAGTTCAAGAAAAATATTTAGAATTAGGTCTAATGATCGATCAGCCAAAGCAAGGAGAAGAAAACACAAATGACGGAAATACAGCAAGGATATTTTTTTCAGATCCAGAAGCTGCAGTATCTATTACAGGTGTAGATTTGGAACTAATAAGACGATTCAACATTATATTACAAGTTCTAGCATACTGTAGAAAGATAAATGAAAAAAATTTGGAGAGTACGCCAAAAAATAGCTATACTTTACAACGAAAAATACTCTTGGAGATATATGCCATCCGCAGTTCACAAAATTTTGTACCATGGGGAACAAATAATTCAACACAATATGCTACCAATAGGAGATCTGTCTGAAGAAGAGCATGAAAAAAGAAACAAGGACTACAGATTCTTTCGCGAGCACAACACGCGAAAAATTTCCAGATGCTGTACTAATGAAGACTTAATTACTATTTTATTATGGTACATCAGATCCATATATGTCCAATATTCGACAAAAATGGAAAAATAGCTCTATTGAACATAGAAGCTAAACTACTTCTAGAAGATGAAAGTCAAAGCTATTTAGAAGAAATATTTACTAAAATTGTTTAAATAATAGTAATTTTAATTTTTAAGTTTACAAATTTACAAATTTTTGGATTTAAATAGAAACCTACGTCTTCTTCATTAAAACTTCTTTATCTAAAGAAAATTTATAACAATGTTTACATTTTGGATGTTCGTTTCTTGATAAGCTAATTTTTAACTCAAACTTCTTCAAAAACCTACCTTTGGCCCTTCGTACTACAAATTTCACAGAAGCCAAAGTTTGGCACTTTCCGAAAGAATTTAAGTTTTTAATAAGTATAAGTTGTAAATGTGACCCAAAATATTAGACTTTGTGCAAAATAAATCTTTTAAACAAGTTTTAATACCTCGCTTTTGTACCAAAAATCAGCTAAAACTTAAAATGCATTTTAAACCTATCATAACTACTTTTTTAACCGGTCGATTTTAAAGTTTTATATCTTCAACTTAAAGCCTATGGTCTCATCTAGTGAAGAAAAAAAATACAATGCAATACAAAATTCCAATCCAGTCAAAAGTTATAGATTTTTGACCGCCATCTCGCGAAATGGTCCACTGTGCGGCGTCCATTTTCGTCCGGAGCTAGAAAGAGGTTCCAATGCTTATGTTCGAGACTTGGGAAAATGGGATCGAATCGAATCTAAGTCCAACACCCCCAGATTTTATTGGTTCCAAACACCTTCAACCTAAACCGATCAAAAAACAACATCGAACATCGGTGAGAGAAGCATCGGATGATAACAGCGAGGAAAATAAATCCAAACGGAAGGCTGAAGCCACGAGAGCTTTGGAAACGCCAACTTAAACTGAAAGATCAGAACAAACTGAGACCCCAGTATACAAAGGAGCGGTTGCGGATGACCCTCAGCAAGAACGGAACACCACAAGACGGGGTCGCGCCATAAAACCTCCTGCTAGATTAAACTCATATGTATTAGATTTTGATTAAAAAATATCTTTATTATTTGTTTGAATTCATTGCAAACCATTCATTTAAATCAGTTTTTCTACTTTGAATTTTATTTTCACTTATGTATACCTATGTACCAAAACTTCCTCAGAAGGGTGAGCTGTATGGTATCCCTACAATGATACGTATGTTTATCTGTAATGTATGGCATCATTGTAGGATATTAATAAAAGTCATTCTTTGTCTTACACTTGAAATAACCTGATGTGTTTTATTACAAACAACACAAAGCGAAAACCACAAATTCGCGAAAAGTTGCAAAATTTTACACAAGCCATAATATTGTTAAAAATAGGCAAAACTGCCATTAAGTTAAAACATGCAAAAGACGCTTTTAACGCGAACTTTGCAAAAATTCGGGAGAAGTTGCAAAATCGGACGCAAGCCCTAAAATTGATTTGAAATCACAAAAGCCATTAAAAATATAAACAGTTTGCGAAAACACGAATAAAATCGCAACTTAGAGGAAAATTGTTAATATATTCAAGAAATTACTAAAACCATAAATAGTAAAACTTGCAGAAAACCTAAAGAAATAAATTGGCTAATTTTTATATTTTTACGTGATATAAGTAAATTTTAAATAAGATATTTCATTTCTATAGATGTGAAATATTTTAAAGTGTCACCACTGAAATATATATTTATATTTTTTTTGATTATGCTGCTACCGTATAAAAAAAATTTAATTGCTGGCTAGGAGGCGACAAATGCAGCCAGCGGCATTTGAAGTCGTGTGTTCGTGTAGCCTTCTGCGGTGAATGGGTTTAATGCATTAAGCCGAGTTTACATCTGGCATTTCATGTGTTGTCATTTAGTGGTGTCATTTTCATATGTGTGCAGTGCCGTTCCCATAAAATTTTTCGATGACACACAATTTTGTTGTGTGATTGTGACAGGAAAAAGTCCAATCCCTAAAGAATGGCAACACGGTATCATTGTCTACATCAAGAACTAATTTTGACATAATGATATTTAGTGTCGTTTGCTTTATCATTGTGAGACTTTGTTTTTTGTATTGTTTGTTAATTAATATTTATACAAATGGATAATCGCAAAATTATCAATAATAAGAAAAAAAAATAAGAAAATCTAATAAATAGCAAAGAAAGTGATGGAAAAGACCAGGGCTTAATATGCGCGCTATCAAAGGATTTTATTGTACTCTGTATTCCTGTTTATGGAAGCAGGATTCAAGTTGATTTAAAAATTTCGTATGAATGAAGCCTAATTCCATCAAAATTTCTATCCATGCAGTTTTCTTTGCATTTCTATCCTTATAAATGCTACATATATGATTCCATACAGTTTCACGAACTTCACAAGAATAAGCTATGTCATCATGTCATGCGTCCTGTACTTTTTCACTTTCTTTTTCGTTTTCAATACATTTAAATTTGTATACCCGCATATATTTAAAATTTTTTCTGTATATACATACATACTTAATGCGAGAAAATTTTCCCACGCTGACTTTTTATTTTTGTGTCTGCAGTGCTTCTAACTTATGCAGTCACCACAGCAGGCTACATGAACGCACGACTTCAAATGCCGCTAGCAGCATTTGTCGCCTCGGAGTCACCTACTTAATTATTTTGGAGACGGCAGCAGCACCATCTGCACCTCATATTTAAGTATAAATACATAGTTCAGTATTGCCACCTTCCAATATTTCGCATTTATAAAAATTAAATTAAGCTTTCAAAATGTACTTATATGACGTAAAAGTATAAACATTAATCAATTTATGGTTTACATCAATTTTGTATATTGTTTCTGTTAAATAATATGAAGTATTTGTACGATATCATTCATTCAACATTTTGTGTAATACTGGCAACACTGAATTTTCTCATTGTAGCCAAAGAAATAGAAATTAGTTTAATTGGACTTGCTGTCTGCAAAATAATCACTCTCATATAAACATGTGTATTCTATCCTTGACTTTATGTAGTCGGTAGCCTGCTGTGGTGAATGTGTTTAATGTATTATTCTCACAACTGTCTACATCAGATACATAAACAGTTTGTGCCACACAATGCCACACAACGAAAAATATCGGAAATGACAAACGTTTCCACTAGTTCCCACTGCTTTTTTTGCCATATTTGTCACAAAATGGTACAGTGTGTTCTCGGCTTTAAACTAATTTGTATTTTTTATTGCTACAAATCAAGAATAGTGTTTGCAATATAGCAAAATATGTAAATCGAATTGGTGCTTAAAAAAATTATTGCAAAATAAAAAAGTAAGTTAAAAAATTTGAATGGTATTTATAAAGCGAAAAAAATTATGATTCGCGAAAAGTTGCAAAATTGAAAAAAAGCCATAAAATTGATTAAGAATCGCTAAAACTATAAGGAATGCCAAAAATTTGCAAAAACTTATTAACAGCGGGATGATAACTAAGTTTAATATGGTTTAAAAATTGACACAACTTTTAGGAAGCTAAAACCATGCAAAAATTCGCTTTTATCGCGAACTTTGCAAACAATAGCGAGAAGTTGCAAAATGTTAAACAAGCCATACTCTTGATCAAAAATCGCTAAAACAATGAAGAATGCAAAATATTATTTGAAAATCGACAAAACGGCGGAAATTCGCAAAAACTTACTTACAGCCCTAAAATTTATTTGAAATCGACAAATAAAAGAAGTTTGGTAAAACGTGAGAAAATTGCAAGTTAGCGATAAGTTACTATATGTATTAAAGAAATTATTAAACATGTAAGTAGTAAAATGCGCAAAAAATTAAAAAAAATTTATTTATTTTTATATTTCTGAATAAAATATTTCATTATTATAAATTTGAAATATTTGAAGCGGCACGACTGAAATATATATTTATACTTCAATATTAGGTTTTTATGGTGCTGCTGCCGTTTTCAAAATAATTAAATAGCTGCCTACCAGGCAACATTTGTTGCCAGCTACACTTGTAGTCGGGTAGCCATAGAGACTGATGTGGTATATGTGTTTAATGCGTAAAGGCTCAGTTAGCCGACTGTAATGCAATGTAACTGTAATGTAGGAAACATAATGATGTATCATCATTATGGTGCCAGTACACGTTCAAATTTTTTTTTAAACAGACACAACCTCCAAAGCAATTAGCTTGTCTGCAGAAAACACACAGGGTCTATAGCGGGAATCGAACCCACGACCTCTGAAGTGAGAGGTAAACATCGCTACCACTCAGCCATAGGGGCACCCACAAAAGGCGTCCAGTTTTACCGTAGCAACAACTTTGCCAAATATTGTTGACAAAAATCAAAAGTACCTGTATGTTATTCTGAAAAAATTAAAAAAAATTTTTTCCTTTACTCTTGCAAAAAAAATGCACGAAGATATAATTTTTTGCCATAAAATGTTGAAAAGATTTATTAAGTGAATTTTTAGCTACATTATTGTAATATATTAGTGTTGCCATATGAACCGCTTTTTTTAAAATTCCGCTTTTTTAAGATTTATTTGATCATTTTTAATTTAACACCAGCGATTTTCAACTAATAAAGAATAAGTACATCTTAACAGTTGATTCAAAGAGTATAATTTTAGTTAACTTCACGCCGTATAGTATACAACGAATTCGCCTTGATACTGTAAGTTTGAACTTTTGTTCGAATATTCGAACGTACAAAGAATAAAAAATGTATTCGAATAATTTTACAAAAGTTTGCAAAAAACGACACGAATGTCTATTAGTTTAATTTTTTTATTAACACTCAAAAAATAATTCATTACAAAAGAAAAACAAATAATTTTAATAACAAACTTAAAGAGATTATTAAAAACACAAACGAAATTAGTTAAAAAGTATAGGTTTCTTGTAAAATACTCATTTAAAAACAGCAGATAATCCCACGTTTTAGCTTGTAGACGATTTGCTTTTTCTTTTAATAAAAGAGCAAGTAGAAAACTTTCTTTCGCAAATTGTTAATGGTAGTGGTACGGTTAAAATAGTATTAAGAAGCATATACATATACATTTATGTAATCCCTTCTTTGAAGTTTCCAAATAATTTAAATCAACCTCAATATTGTTGAAGGTTTTTATATTAGTTAGTACAAATTCTTACTTAATTGATCAAATATTTTAGATCATTGAATAAAACATTATCACTTACTTCAGATATGTCATCTAATACATCATTGTACTTGAGATTATTTGCGATAATTTGAGTACAAAATAATCGTGAAAATAAAGTATTTGCATAATTTTTCTTTCACTTTTTGTGGCATATTTTAAAAAGTTAGTATTGGATAGGAAAGCTCAGGAATAATATTAAGGCATTCAATTATTTTTAAGTCGTTCATTAATTTGATTCTTCAGGCTTTTGATTAGAAAAGCAGTTTTTTCTAAGGCTTTTATCAGGAATTGTAACACACTTTCTATTTCCATTAAAGAGGCTTTGGGCCATAACCATAGAATGTACTTTTTTTAAAAATCAACTTTCGACCTACCATAGACGAGAAAAACTGCACTTTAAAGGTTCTAAAGTTAAAACATGCTGAAGCTGTTTTTAACTAGATTAGCATCGACTCTGGGTCTTTAGTTCAAGATAAAACACATTAAAATAAAAGAGAAAATTTAATAAGAGTTGTGCATTAGTGTAATAAAAGTTATTAAATAAATAAAAAATTAGTTTGAATTAAAAAATCGGGATTATTAAAAAAGCTGAACAATTTGAAAAAAAGTTTTCTCGACAAAAGAGTTATTTTTTTTTTGTTATACAAACAATTTTATTAAAAAACTAGATGAGCCCGGCAAACGTTGTCTTACCCTCAATTATTTTTTTAACTACAAATTACTCCACATTGTTGGGTCAAAAACAAAACGAAAACCTACCCGGCATTGACCCGAACCTGTGATATATTTTCAGAGATCATGCGTTAGGAACAAACACACACTGCGATTTTATATATATAAGAAGAAGATATACGAGTATGTTTACATTTTTTTTTATTTTTTATGTAATACTCTAATATACTATATATTAACATAGCAAAATATAACTAAACTTAAATTTTTGCAGTTCATTTATACATATATATGTGCAGCTACGATCAAAATAATAGCAGCACGAAATAATATGGGCATCTAACCTTAAAATTCAAAACGGCTTATCTTTAAAACAAAATCGAACATTACGGAAAAATAAAAAGCGTTTTGTAGATAATTTATCTAATTATATAACGAGATTTGTGTTGTTAGAGAAACCCGGTTTTCAGTCCTTTTAATTTTGAACTTCAAAATTTTTGATAGCTAAGGAAGTATTTTATTGTTTATTGATTTTGTTATATCTTTGTTTACAGTAATAAAAAATAAGCCAAAAAATACATCCTTAGCTAATAAAAAATTGAACGTCAAAATTAAAAGAACTGAAAAACGGGTTTCCCTAACAATATAAATCTGGTCTGTGAAAAATTATATGATGACTGAAAATTATCAACTCGATTAGTACTAAAAATACATAATTATGAATTTGAAAAAAACAAGATATAAAAAAAATTTACGAAGCGGTATATACAAAATATATTAAAATAATTTGATTTTCCAGTTCGACCATCATAGCACATTCATTACTTATATAATCTGTTATAGAATAAATAAAAGTATAAACTAGATAAATTGTCTATATAACACTTTATTTTTTTGTAATGTTCGATTAAGTTTTAAAGATAAGCCTTTTTGAATTTTAACGTTAGGTGTCCATATTATTTCGTGCTGATATTGTTTTGATCGGAGCTGTACGTATTAAATAACGAAAAAAATCATACTAAAAAGACAAAAAAAAACGATTTGATTTGTCTGTACATGGGTGTAAAAAATTATAAAACAATTAATAAAAATTTAATTTTTTTTGCCAGATATATTTTGTATTTGCGTTTACGGATTTAGCTAATTCCAAATCTTTAGGGGTTTAAATATGTTAGTGATGATAGAACAGGAAAAACACAAGTAGTTACAGAAACTATGAAATCAATAAATATTAAGAACATTTTGTGGAAAATTGTTTTAGCTGGACAAATTTTATTTTAGCTTGAAACTGGGCAGGTACTTAAAGAGCTGGACATTTCAGCGAAACCGACTGGCAACCATAATGTACACATACATATGTATGTATGAATGACTTTCTATCTCTTGACTTCTTTTGTTCCTATATACAATTATTGAATAGTTTATTGTATCAAAATAATGCAAAATACAAATACCTTTTAAATTTTCTCTATATTACTTATTTGTTAAGTTGTTTTTATGTTCGGTTGTTTTATTTTATCTTGTGATTAAATTTAACCCTTTTTCATAACACAGCGTCAGATGAGAGAGAGAGATGCCACTTTCTTATATTTTGTTTTCGATCATATGAAAAATTTCCAATATTTGCTGTGGCACCCAGTTAAAGTCGATTTGTTTTTGACTACAGTAGAAAAATATTTAGAAACAGGTTTTTAATTTTAAGTGGTTTCTAAAACGAACCGACTTTATTCTGTGACTATGGTTATGGCCCTTTATCTTCACCCAGCAAGAAATCAAAAGATGCGTTTAGCGAACATATGTATGTACAAACAAGCTTACACAAGTATTTATAATTTGGAGTAATTTGATTACTTAACATTAACAAATTAAAAAGTTATAAAAAGTAAAATACGTTTTATGCAAAGTTCGTTCGAACAAAAATTAAAAAAAGTTTTTCAAATATTCGAATAATTTTTGTTCGAATGACAACACTAGTACGTACATATATAAATAAAAGCAAAGTTCCTTATAATAATATAAAATTTAATATACATATATGTATACATATTTTATTGCATTAAAAAATAAAATCGATCTTATATCTGTAAATTAATGTTAAAGTACTTGCTAATGAATTCCAAAAAGCATACCACGTATGAATATTTAACATTTTTTTTTTATTTTGTTTTGTTTTCAAATCCAACTGTTATATTTAAATTCGTTAATTCTTAGTTGATGTAAGACATGTGTATATTTTATTTGTTTTGTAAAATACTTTAATTTGTTTTAATAAATATATCGATCCCTGTGCGCGAAATTATCGTATGTTACACTTTTTCGAAATCGACTTTTTTATTCAAATTGGTTCGATTTTATAAGTTTTTCCTTAAAATTTACAATTTTATAATATTGTAAATTTAGTCCCTACCACGTCAAGCTATCCAATATGCAAAATTCTCATGGACGATCGATAACTAAATAAGAAATGTTTTAAGCCTGGTTCTTTTAGGAATACGCTGACTTTAAATTCCCAATTAAACGGGTCTTCGCGCTCTTCTGAAAATTACAAATTTGCATATTGGATAGCTTGATATTTCAAAGAACTGAAACAAAGCCGTTATATCTATGGTGGCGTATTTTTTTAAATTCTTCCACCTCTGTCCACAAAATTAATGTTACTTATTTACTTTCGGGACATACTATGATGAAAGTAGATTCCGTACATAGAACCATTGAATCTTTCGTGCGTCTAATGAATGGCCGATTGTTATCCGTAATGCGTGAACTAACCCATCAGGCTACGACGTCAAAAATTGGAAGTCACTTGCTAATTTGTTACTGCCCAACAAAATTAAACTTAATTTCAATGACCTCCGTTACGCAACACTACAAAAATTCCAACTTCAATTAAACTAGTTTATGGATATTTTGATAATTCTGAGAAAAAGCTTATAACCAATTTAAATTCCACTTATAAGATCGTAATAATAAAAAGATATTTGCAGATTTAAAAAATCTTGGTTTTAAAAAATATTATACCACCTATGTAAATATCATAAAGAATATTTAAATTTAAACCATACTTCAAAAATAAAAGATTCGTTAAATGAAACTGGCAACGAACATTAATTCCCTACAATATTTTTCAAATACATATAAGTACATATTTTAGTTGAAATAATATATATGTGCGAGGTTTGTTCAAAACGTATCGCGAATTTTAAATTTTCGCGGGTTACGTAAATTCGAATAATTTTGATTTTTTTGTGGCGTTATATTGGTACTCATGTCTCTCAATTATGCCGACAATTTCGGCTATTTGAATCTTCAGTTAATTGTTACAGCTGCTTTGCTTGCACGTGTTTTAGCTCGTCTTCGATTTTTACCTATTAAAAAAATGGAACAAAGAACCTGTATCAAGTTTTGTGTGAAAATCGAAATTAAGTGCGCGGATGCATTCCGAAGGTTGACTGTGGCATACAGAGAAGCTACCTTGCAACGTTTATCGGTGGTACAAAATGTTCTCAGAAGGCCGAGAAAATGTGAACGACGAAGAGCGTGCCGGACGCCCAAACCCTTCAACAACAGACGGAAAAGTTGATGAAGTGCAGAAAATGGTATTGGCCAATCGTCGAATCACCATTAGAGAAGTTGCTGAGGAGTTAGACATATCGATTGGCTCATGCCATTCGATTTTTATCAATGATGACTGGTCGACGCGAAATTCGTAAAATTGCTCAATTTCGACCAAAAAGCATCGCATGGACATTGCTAATGAGTTGTTGGACTATGTCCACGACGACCCAAATTTGCTCCAGAGGGTCATAACTGGTGACGAATCGCGAGTTTATGGTTATGACGTGGAAACCAAAGCTCAATCATCTCAATGGAAGCTGACGGACGAACCAAAGTAAAAATCGAAGATGAGCCAAAACAGGAGCAAGCAAAACAGCTGTCAACAACTAACTAAACATTCAAAATGGCCTATTGTAGGCATAAGTCAGGGACATTAGTACCAATATAACACCACAAAAAAAATTAAAATTCGAATATACGTAACCCGAGAAAATTCAAAATTCGCGATACGTTTTTAACAAACCTCGAAACCTGATGCTATATGTATGTAATTTAAATTGATTCAAAATTTATCGTAAGTACTAAATATATTCAGCGCCCTAAAAAGTTTTGTGCGCGGAAATATCGTATGTGCCAAAAATGTTTATTTTGAAATGTGCAATAATTTCCATAAAAACTACTATTAATTTATTTAAAACAACCGAATACTTATACACATTTTCAAATTCATGCCAATAATTTCGCGTGCAGGGGTCGATATGCTTTAAAGTAGAAATAAAAAAATACAGTGTACATTTTTGAATTTATTTTTATCTGTCCCTCTTTTTCGAAAAATAAAACTGGCAACACTATAATATATAGTTAAGCGCTATCATTAAGTCTGAATTAGCTGTTGGCCAAAAACTGATGACACCATTTTTTGATGGCGAACTGATTTTCAAAATCTTTGCAGGCCCATAAAAAACATTGGTCACTAAATTGGTAGGGTTTTACTATCCTTTGGTAGTACTATCGAACCTATATAGTCAATGACGTGTGCATTCTTCACTGTTGCACAGTGTTATTTTAAAAATCTGTGTGACAGAAATGGGATGAGCAAAAAAAATATCGGAGAATTGTTTCCAAATTTTTTCACACGGTAACAAGTTTATAACACGGTTACAGATTAATGGTTGTTTAAAACTCAGAACGAATTCTTTAAGGGGATACATATTCAATTTATGTACTTGTGCTAATGTGCATGTTTGTATTTATGTATAACTACTTATTTCTTAAAGTTAAGATTTATTTCACTATGTCATTTTCTTTTCTGTCCTCTTTCTTGATCTGGTTTGATTCTGGAACGCTTTTATTCCTCTTTCTAGACATATTTAACTGCAGTTTAGTTTGAAACCTCTGCCGTTGTCTACCTTCGTGGACGCCTTTCCATTCATTATAACTAGATATGCATACATATATATCTACATATGTATGTACAAATGTATGTATATGAATTTGTGTGCAAAAGTGAGCTTGTGTCTTTGCGTCATATGCATATGTAGATAGATGTACATACTTATCTACATACAGGTACATATGCACGTACGTATGTATGTATATGCTTGTATGCGCACACTATGTATATAAATTTATTTTATGCTGACGTATGGGTCCAACTTCAAATTTTAATAATTCAAAATCGCCAACCTGCAGGTGCCCACACTAAGACGGCTGTTAATTCAATATTCCTAAAAAGAAGAAGTACTTGTTCTAGTACTCAGCCAAATCATCATCTCGCATATTGCGTATGTACATATGTACATGCATAGACATACAATAACGAATAACTTTTAAAATCTACTTGTGTAAGTTTGCCTCTGTTTTTGCGTGTATGCATATACTTACGTTCTAGAAAGGAATTTCTTTGCCAACACAAAGTCCATCCAATCTTAGATACTAGATGAACACACGTATACATATATAGACCCCACAAAGGCACTAAACTAACAACGAACAATTTTTAGTGGTAACCAACAAACTCCCACCCATGCCTTCCAACTGCCAACTTACTATACAATATACAGTTTTCTCATTCTTCCCATTCTTTCTACTATAGAAATACAGGCGCTCACACACGCAAATATATGTACATATACATGTTCTTAATTTTATTCACATTTCGCAAGTCGTATGCAAACAACATTTCACAGCGACAGTAAAGAATTCCTATTCCTAGGTCTTCGTTTCTTCTTCAAATGCATAAGTCCGTACAATGCTTCTTCGTTCATTTGAATCTAAATCTAAGGCTAATGTTGAAAAAGTTTCGTTTGGACGACCATACATACAAGTGAGTCTGTATGCCTGTTTGCATGGTCCTGTAAATTAAAGGATATCTTCTACACATATACATACACATACAAATGAATACTTAAATGTATTCTAGTGTGTGTGTGGGTGTGAATGTCCATTTCGTTTCAAATTCATAGACACAGCCAGAGTGGTCAGCTATAGAAATTATCGATCGCTTTCTTTGAGGTCAGTTGGAAAGGGTTAACTTGAAGTGTGTTTTGGTAGAGTGCTGACGATATAGAAATTGAAATGGAGACGACGACGTGCATACATATGTACCAACATTCACCGTATAGGCACATATACACACTTGTCCACATACATAGTCACATTCTTACATGTGTAAAAATATACATATTTACATACAAATATATCCATATTTAAAAAAAATTTTGTTGGCAAATGGGAATGGAGAAAGGAAAGGACTGCTGTCCTCCACATTTGAAGAACATTAAAGGACCTTAGAATATTGCGACGAAACTAAAATAAACTGTTAGACGGCCTACATATAGTGTGCTGGAGTGGATGCGGTGGTATTAACTAATAAGCAGTGTACGAAGGTGAAGGCGGACGGTCATGCAAATATAACAAAATACATTGAAAATGAAACGAAAAATCGTAAAACAACAAAAAACATCTCGAAAATAAAAACAAACAGCACATATGTACACTAAAGAAGAAGAAGTAGATTGTATTTCAGCTAAACGACAAGAACGCTAACGACAACATGAAATGACAAGAGAAGCAGCAACAGCAGCAGTAAAAACAAATACAATAAAGAAAACTACGAGATGACCAGAAGGAATATTGGAGGATTGTTTTCTCTACTCTAGTTTATGTGATTGAGTGCTTCAATTTATTTTTTAAGGTAGTTGTCGTTTTGCATTTCTATGCCTTAAGTTGAAATATATGTACATACATACTTACAAACATTTTTACATATGTTAATACATACTTACATACATGTGTATGTATGTACGTAACTTAACAAAACTTAGCTAACTTTATTGTACCAAATGCGGCATTCTATTCTAACAGTTGTGTTTATTATTTCTGTTAGTTAACCAAGCTGTTCATATTGTTCTGTTTTGTGTGCTGTGATTGTGTCAGTGTGTTGCTTGTTGTTGGTATTACTGTTCTACTTAGCGTTCTCCGGAAATCGTCGTAGCAGTCGTCGTCCAGCCAAGCATCGTGCAATTATACAATCGCCTTTGCCATCAAGAACTAACATCGCAAGCATCTCTACCTTATTGAATGTCCAGCCAGAATTTAACCCTTTCCATTGCGACTCTAATAATGTAGTTATTTTATAATTGTATACGTACTACATACATATGTACAAAGTGTACGTAGTTTGTTCATTATGTGCATTAATACGATGTCAGATAAATGGAAGTATTGCATGCCTGCCCGGCTGCTGACTGACGTCTTCTGTAGTTTTGTACAGAGTCTGAAGAATTCTATTCTAGGAAAGCAAGGGATGTAAGCAAGTGACATAAGCAATTTTGAGCTCAACGTTCTGGATACATTTTAGTACAGCACCGTTAAATTTAAATTCGCTGTATCCGGCAACTTGGTTTGGACATGTTCTCAGGTCGAATACTTGTCGTTCATTTGCATGTACTGCACTTACTAAATATACATTTTGTAAAGAACATGCACAGGATAGATTTAACAATTGGAGTGTGCCACCGTCACCGCTTCTTCAAATGTTTTTACCCCCGCCTTTAATACTTCTATTTACTTCATCGTCCGATGTTATTATCGGTCTCTGAATAATGGGTATGATATATAGAGTCACTTTCAATGATGTTAATGGGTTATTTCGCTGATTGTATTGAAAGGGTGAGAGTAATATAAAAAGTTTAAAAGTTTTTCCTTCTTCTTATCATTACGAATTGTATCCAATGACTATAGACCATATTTGTTGAACATTTCAAACCAAACAACCCTCTTTTGTTGTTTTTTTTTATAGATACGAGAGCAACAAACAAGAAGTATTTTATGTTTTCGACTTAATATTTATTACAAAACTGCAATAATGGCAAATTATTATTCAATTCGATGTGGCCCAAAATCTAAATCTGATTTCAATAGGGATTCTTCTTTTTACTGAATGAAAAAATTATTTTTTATTAATTGCAATCTTACTTCAATGTTGGTGTTTATTATTATTTCATTCGGAATTCAGTGTTAAGAATCACGCTATTAGTCAATTGGGCTCGTAATGAATGAGA
This sequence comes from Nowickia ferox, assembly GCA_936439885.1. Classification (NCBI taxonomy): domain Eukaryota; kingdom Metazoa; phylum Arthropoda; class Insecta; order Diptera; family Tachinidae; genus Nowickia; species Nowickia ferox. The sequence goes on from OW387023.1 coordinate 55,718,810, forward strand.
TAGTTATTGAATTACATTTGAATATGTGGGCATATCCTACTAGACGAGCTTTCGAATTAAAATATAAAAATTTTTTGGTCTTTTAAAAGAGCATTTTATAGAAAGTGTTTAGTGGGATTTTAGTGTAATTTCGAATGGCATGAAATAAAAATCTTACAGATACTTGTTTCGAAATAATTGATAACAAAGTTTTGTGACGCACGCTACAAATATTGAAAATAACTTTGAAAGCTGAATTGTGTTTTCGTATTTTTAAGGGAACTTTGCTAGTTCCTTAAAGAAAGCAAAAGAGTTCTTTCTGTGTTTATCAAAAACCTTGAAATTATGACACACGTATTTAAAAAAAAAACTTTGTTTTCATTTCCAATTTTTTTTTTGTAACCGCATGGTACTGCTCAAGGGCAAGTTCCGGCCTTCTCACGCAGTGTGTATATTAACACGAATCTATTCGTAGTATTTTTACCCCCTCATAAGGATGTTCAGAATTATGAAATTTTGAAACATAACCAGAATTAATTCATATTACCTAATATGCACAGTTTGAAAGGTTTACAACTAAAGCTTCCTGAGATATAAATATGCAAAAAGTGCATATTAAAAGACATACTAGGGACGGACACTGTAGTAAAACATCGATTTTTTTTCCATACGATACACAGTGGGGTTTTCGATGTCTGAGGTGGGAATTAATTCGTGGTGACTTTAGGTTAGGTTACCAGGCTGCTGGTAAGGAAGGGTGAAATTTAGAGTCCAGCTCACTTGGGTCCAATACAATGATCCCTTTGTGCTACCTGTTAGTTGAAGAGAAGATAGTGAGAGAGGGTGAAATGGAGGGGATAGTGAAGACAGGTGGTGAAGGAAGAGATGGAGGAAAGCTTCATTCTTTTACAACTCTGCTTTTTGCACGCATTTTGATAATGCAGTGTTGAAGCGCCTTCTGGTGTTAAATGAGGCGTATTAAGTTTTTGAACCTGCGTTTAGTAGCCATTTTATTAGTTATTTTACTTCGCCAATGATTCTGCTACACAATGAAGGAGGGCGCTCTGATGTTACATTAGGATTAGTATCTGATGAAGTCGGTGTAGTTTTTAGTGACCAGTGCCTTATGTCTGCATCACTAGAACTTTTCCCACAACAACTGATACAAAGAACACTAATGTACATCAGAAAAATTCGTCGTGTTATTATTTTTATTGACTGTCAGAGACCGGGCTCGAACCCAGGACCTTAGGTTTTGTAGTCAACGTGCTAACTACTTCAGCCAACGCCACCCGCGTGGTGACTTTCCTTGTTTATAATTTTGTATTTTTTTTTGGTAAACATCACTTGAAGAGAACGATTTTCGAAGTTGGACAAAAATGGGTTTAATAGGACTGTGGGGAGGTGTACTCCTCATACAAACTAATTAATAATAATCTAATATCTAGAAAGCTATAATAGTGAGAGGCTTTAAATTTGGTATTATTTAATTTTGCGAAGGGATATAAAATTCAGCAAAAACCTGGCGAGTTAGGTCGCGGGGAATGGGTACTCTATGATAGTAAGAGGCTTCCAATTTGGTGTGATTTATTTTTGAGACAGAATACAAAGTTAGGTGAAAAACTGACGGATTAGGTTTGGGGCATTCCCCATACAAAGTAATTAATAATAATATGCTATTTTGAATAGTGAAAGGCTAAAATTAACAAAAAAAGTTTGATAGCTTAATTAACCCTTCGTCGTACATATGTTTTGATTTTCACATACATAACACATGAGTAGCCAGACCAGAACTATTTTTCAATATAATTAATTAAAAAAACAATTTATTTAATTAAATGTGAATAATATAAATATATAATTTTTTTAATTTTTAAGTAAGATCTTATATATAAATACGGCACGCATTTTTTGTCTTACACTTTTAAGTATCTTATCTTCCATCACTATTGGTGAAACATATATGGTTTAAAATGTATTTTTCTGTAGATATGCACAATGTAAATGTTTTTTTTCAAAATTCAAAGCATAAAAGTGGTAAAAAAGCGATTTCAATTTGCTTGACAAAACCAACTTTCAACACACAAGTACTGATGTGTACACACATGTTTGTGCTCTAATTTAGACCACCGGGTGATCCCAGTATGAATAAATATACATACATAATATACATAAAGGGTATTTTATATAAACAAGGAAATATATTTTTAATATCACTAAAATGGGCTTTATTGGACAGAAAATTTTATGAAATTAAGGTTTAAATATGATTTCTGTCATGTGGCATCCACTGCTGGCGCATAGAAGGAGCAATATGGAACACCAATTTTCAGCAACTTTTCGCAGCATTTGCGGCCGTATTTCGCCGATAACTCTTCGAATGTCGATTTCCAGGAGTTCAATTGTTTGTGGTTTATCGACGTAGATAAGTGATTTAACATAACCCCAAAGAAAATAATCCAATGGGATTAAATCACACGATCTTGTTGGCCAATTAATTGGGCCATTACGTGAAATTATTTTTTCATCAAAAGTTTATTTGAGTAAATAAATTGTAGTGCCCGCTGTGTGGCATGTAGCTCTGTCGTGTTGGAACCACATATCAGCCAGATTAATACCACGTAATTGAGGTACGAAAAAATTTCGAATCATGTTCACCATTGACAGTAACGTTCTGATCATCATCGTTTTTGAAGATATATGGGCCAATGACTCAGCCAGTCTATAAAGCGCACAAAACAGTAATTTTCTGTGGATGTAATAGTGTTTCGACAAAGGCTTGTAGATTCTGCTCACTTCAAATGTGACAATTCTGCTTATTTACGTACCTATTGAACCAGAATTATGTACGCCATAAAATAGAAGAAGTGTACGATGAGTTTTACGAATGGAAGAATTATTTTGATTAAAAATTTCAACAATTTGCATGCGTTTCCCTGGTGTAAGTTCATTCATAATGAAATTTCAAAGCAAACTAAACAAAAAGAAACTATCAGCTGTTAAATGGATGCTCAAATGAAGCAGTGATGTCAACTCAAAGTTGTGACACTCTAAAAAACACCCTTTATATCTTCGGATGAACTGCAAGAACTAAACTAACTAAAAAAATTAAAATCGCATTTCAATTTAATTATTGGTTGTTACATTGAAATACATGCCCCAATAAATTTGATTTTGTTTAGCTTTTTCTCTCTCCTATAAAATTTAAAAGTGATCTTACGTGATTTTCCCATTACATAAAAAATTTATGTATAGAAACTGCAATACAGTAATTTCCGCTTAATTGATTTTATAAAAATGCACGGTTTTTGGTGAAATTAAACGGAAAATTCATTTACCCGATACTATTTTAATTGATCCATTAACGCAATTAAGGAAAACCCGTTTAATTAAGGTTCTCGCTGAACCTTCATATACATATACATATTAAACAAAAAAAATCATACAAAAAATAATAACCGTAATACATATTAACTTTGATAAATAAGCAAAGCAAATATTGCTGATATTTTTTTACATAGCAAGAAACAAAAAATACAAAAACCGCAAACAAAGTGTCCTTGAGGAATACTCTACATGAGTACTTCAAAAACAAAAAATTGTGAAATGAGTTCAAACGGCAGAAATGCCTATTTTACTGTGAGTTCTGAAGCTCTTAATGTTAACAATAACAATAAGAAATATGATGATAGTCTTTTTCTAACGGCAAATCCACTTTTTCGTCAGCGATCAAATTCGCTTTGTCCAATGCCAACTAGTGATTCGTTAACATTACAATTGCCTTGTACTTCTTCATATAAGTCAGCGATATCATCCCCTTCAGGCTCGTGTACATCACTTAACAAAGTTATCACTAATAGTATCACTAAGCCCAAGGTCCAAGTCGGAATGGACAGGTATATAACTGTGGTAAAGCGTGGTCGAAGCTCAAATTCTTCAAAAATTTCATCTGCTCCAAAGATGTCTAGGGATAACAGCGCATCATCTATTGATCGTCAAAATCGGTTTTTACTATTGCAAGACAATAACGACAAGCCCGTAATCAAATCATCGCAAAAGTATTTTAAGCCACCACCTATCTATCTGAGAAAAAAACTCTAACGCGCTTCTAAAAAAAACTATTGTCGGCCATTGGTAAAAATACTTTTCACATCATTCCAATTAAACTAGGTAACATTGATGGAACTAAGATGCAAATATATGATGAAGAAGATTTCCGAAAAATTATTAGTGAATTTAAAAAAAGCAAAACAAATTTTTACACTTATCAACTTAAAAGTGCTACAAGTAGTATTAAAGGGCATAGATTCATATGTTGACCCCTAAGAAGTAAAATGTGCTCTTATTGACTAAGGATTTAAGGTTAAAATTGTTACTAATATAATTAACAGAAAAAAGGTCCCCCAATCCCTATTTCGGGTCGAACTGGAGCCGAATGACATACAATTGCAAAAAAATGAAACCCATCAAACTTATAGCGTAAAGTTTCTCTTGCACCGAACAATCACAGTTGAAGAGCCACGTAAGCGTTCAGGTCCCGTACAGTGCCACAATTGCCAAGAATATGGTCATACTAAAACTTACTGCAAATTCCCTACAGTTTGTGTTATCTGCGGTGAATTGAACGGTTCTGCTAGCTGTACGAAGCCAAAAAATCAAGCTAAAAAAATATATATTAATTGTGGAGGTAATCACGCTGCTAAGTACAGAGGATGTCCTGTATATTCTTTCGTTAAACAGACTATTTGACAAGAACCTAAATTAGTTCCAGCTCAATCAGCAAACGCTTTCTCCTCCAATTTTCCTCCAATGAGCCAACCCAGAAAGTATCCCCACCAAGTAATTCAACAAATGCTACCACAAGCTTTAATTTAAGTCGCCTTGAAGTTACTATTGATAATCTGGTGCAAACTATAAACAACTTTACTACAAATATGACTAATATGATGCAAGAAATGCTGCAAATGCAAAATACTCTGCTTCAAGCATTACTTAACAAGCAATTAACACGTTAACAATATGTTTCTGAAACGCAAACGGCATTCGCCAACATCAAAATGAGCGTGAGCACTTCCTTACGGAAAAAAATATTGATATAAACTTGGTTTCTGAGACTCATCTGACTTCGAGAAGCCTTTTCAAAATTAATGGCTACACGTTACATGATACATAGGAGCATATGGTGGCTCTTCCTCTCGGGTCAGCAAAATTCTAATAAAGTCCATACTCAAGCACTATATTCTTGATAGTATTTGTGAAGAACACCTACAAGCAACCAATATCTGCATTCAAAATTTTTTTTAGAAATTTCGTGATATCGTCAATTTACTCCCCTCCCAGATTTTTAATCACTGAGGATAAATTTGAAGATTTCTACAAATATCTTGGGACTTGTTTCGTAGCAGCTGGAGACTACAATGCAAAGCTTACGTTCTGGGGTTCCCGCCTTATTGCACCTAGAGGAAGAGCGCTGTTCAACACCAGTTAAAAAATGTGCTTGAACGTCAATTCGAGTGAGGAGCCCACTTACTGGCCTACAAACATACAAAAAATTCCGTATGTTATAGATTTCTAGGGATTTAGTTCATGTCGCAGCTTCCCTAGATCTCTCCTCCGATCACTCTCCCACTATTGTTACAATCTAAAACAAATTAAGAAGTGTGTTACCTCATCCATATGTGAAGATGATCAATCGTGTTAATTGGCTGATATTCAAAAAATATCTTAGTAGTCATTGCACGGAAAACATAATGCTAAGAACATCCGATGATATTGAATCTAACATTGCGAATCTTAAAGAAAATATTAAGCAGGCTGCTGAACATACTACTACCTCCCACCCGCAGAAGAGCTGGACGGGAATGGCAACAGCACAGATCGCCCCAGCATAAAATCAGATTCAAAGAGTGTACTAAACGACTCCAAGACTTGCTTGCATATGAAAAAACTGCATCTCTTAAAAATTATCTGGAAAATCTCGATGTCACACCAGCATCTAAATACTCTTTGTGGCGCACTGCGAAAAAGCTTAAAACACCCGTTGAGTTTAAACCTCCTATGCGCACTTCTACCGGAGGTTTGGTAAGAGGTGATACTGAAAAAGGTAAATTGTTTACAAAAAATTTAAAATCTGTATTTACCCCAATCAGATGTACTGCTGCTGTAGATTTACCGAGTGTAGTTGCTCTGCCCCCTCGACCCTTAAATATTAAGATGCGTGACGTACAGAAGCTAATTACTGAACTCAATACGAAGAGAGCTTCAGGTATTGATGGAATTAGTATTTTTAATGAAATATTAAGACTAGAGTATATCCACACCTCTGGAAGCTTGCCAAAGTCAAAATGATTCTAAAGCCGGGCAAAGACCTTACCAAGGCTGAATCGTACAGACCAATAAGTCTACTATCAACAATGTCTAAACTTTTCGAAAAACTGCTCATGATAAAATTGTCCCCAATTCTAATTGGTGGTGGGTGCATACCAGACCACCAGTTTGGTTTTAGGAGTCAACATAGCACCATTAAACAAACTCATAGATTGGTTCAATTTATAAGAAGAACATTTGAAGAAGAGAAATATTGTTCTGCCCTCTTCATTGATGTTTCTCAGGCATTTGAAAAAGTATGGCATGAAGGCCTTATTTTAAAATTGAAATCATATCTACCAATAAATTTTCTGAAGCTATTGGAAAGTTATATTACCACCCGGAAGTTCACGGTTGTTGAAGGAGACTTCGTGAGTGTGCCCGAATCTATATCATCCGGTGTGCCACAGGGGAGCATATTGGGGCCAGTTTTGTATTTGATTTATACTTGTGATATGCCTTTGAGCAGCAATATTCATACATCTACATTTGCCGATGATACAGCCTGCCTTAGTATGCACGAAAACCCACACGAAGCTTCCCAATATCTACAAGAACATATTACACAGCTGGAACTATAGTTAAACTTATGTAGATTTAAAGTTAACGAACAAAAGTGTGTTCAACTAACATTTACCCTGCGAAGAGATACTTGTTCCCCAATTCGAATCAACAATCAAGTTGTTCCTCAACATTCACATGTAAAATACCTTGGTATACACCTTGATTGACGGCTTACATAGAAACACTATATTGACTCAAAGCTAACACAAATGAAACTTAAATTAACTCAGATACATTGGCTGATTGGTAGAAATTCAAAACTCAGGCTAGATTGTAAACTTTTAATATACAAGTCGCTTTTGAAACCCATATGGTGCTACGGAATACAGCTATGGGGCACTGCTTCATCTTCCAATATAGAGAGAATCCAACGAAGGCAAAACAAGATTTTAAGACTAATAACATCAGCTGCATGGTACATCAAAAATTCAAATTTACATCGTGATTTAAATATGCCACTAGTGACTGAAGATATTAAAAAATACGCAGGCAAATACTTAACAAAACTCGAGTCTCATCCTAATCCACTTGCTCGTAACATCTTGAATTTTACTGGACACATCCGCTTAAAAAGAGGGACACTATGGCTCTAATACTCAACACTCCAGATGAAACAGCTTGAAAATATTTTTGTGCTTAATACTATATTTATGTATTATTGATTACTATCACTAAGTTTATGCCTGACACTGATTTAAGATTTGAATACTTATTGTTAGTTCATTTTTTGAAGATACAATAAATAAATATACGCAAAAAAAATTAAGCATTGAGATCAATAATTCGAAACATGTTCCAACACGCTGCAATGGTTATGTATGCATGTACTGTAAAACTAAGAACACTCCACCATATAATTACAGTTACTTCGATTTTTCTGTTTATTTCAAAAACTAAGCAACAAAAAACGACTAAACACAAGACTATTTCATAATCAATAAATTAACTCAAAAAATCATGAGCTTTATTTCATAAATGTTGAATAATAAAAAAAATTTAGAGAAGCATCATAAGCTCGAGCCGCAAAAATAAGGACACACCTTATATATTATGGGGATTTACTTTAAGTAATTACAAAATTTATGCAAAATGTTACTTTTTGAATACTTGGCTGATGGTATTATAATGTATAAAGCACTCATTTAGTAACTCATGCCATATTGTTTGTCGTGACCTAATTTTACTCTGATATATCCAAGAAAATCGGGTTTACTTAACTTTTGCTTCCGTTTACACGCTTTCCAGCTTTTTGTGTGTTAAACAAGCTCAAGTGGTCGATTAGAATGAAATCTGGACTTCTAACTTTTATACAACCATAAACATTTATGTGACCCTCAGAGACGGATATATACTCTGCTATCGAACAAGATAGGCATTTGCATAAATATTGTGAAAACAAATAAACATAGGGAATGAGGTATTGTGGCACTTAGCTTTGCGTTATAAAGGCGAATTCATAACAGGTGACCTTAACAGTCCAGATGATTATCGAAGAATGCTTTAGACTCCGACTATCAAAATCTTTTCTTTTATCTAATGTTTGTTTACATTTAAAGTGAAAAATTAAATTGTTCTTTATGTTTAAAAAATATGAATTTAAACTTAAAAGAATTATGATGTATGAATACTCATGCATTCTAAATTAAGTTGTGCAAAATGATTAACTCCATTAGTTTATGGATGATTTTTAAAAAATTGTATCGAATACAAAATATTTCTACCACATATGTATCGCGTGTAATGCATAATAGCCTTTGGTGCATAATCTTGTATGGATTTTCGCACAATATAGAAATAAGATTTTACCAAACGTTCTGCATTACTTGAGGCAAAGAATTAATACTTTACCTCACGTCTTTGTGGATGCTGATATCCATATGGTTCCATTATGCTATCAGCTTTTAGCAGACTAGGCATGTTTATCAAAATCTGGAAGTTTAGTATTTATATAGGCCAATTCAATGGCTCCCAAATTCTCAACCATGACATTGGCGGGTGGTAAACGATGACGCAATAGCGTTTTCAACACATCAACAAATTTTCCGTGCAATTTGGGAAACCTTAAACAGATATATATATATATATAGAAATACATATATTATAAATTAAGTTTATAGAAATAAATATTCAAGCATACCTTAACATTTCATGTTGCACTTCATTGCCATAATGTTGCACAATGCTCCGCATTTCCTCATGTCTCAACACAACGCTGTGATGACCAAAGTCACTAGTTTTTGGCCAAAACTTCTAAAGCATTGGTTGGCTTATCTTATTATTTTATTATCCACTTCCTAAAAATTATTAACCTTACTTTTTATTGAATTACTAAGTTATTTGTTTTTTATATATTATATTATTATTATCATAGCATGTATACTATTATACATAAGTGTATGAAACTAAAATTTTGAATCTTTATTTAAAATTAACGGAAATGTTAGAACAACATACGGGTATACTAGACAACTAAACAACGCTGAATGTACTACCATGCAAGATAAATCTGAGATCATCATCATATAGTAAAACATATGGTGTATGTAATACAGTCGTTTGTGTGGTTGTTGTGTACTTGTCTGTGTAGTTGGTTGGCTGTGAGCGCTGGCAAAAGAGGTAATAATAGAGCTCAGGACACTGCTCTAGCATTAAATCAATTTGTTTGTAAATTTGAGGCAAACCATTAAGATATTAAGTTTCTCTTTTTTTTAGTATTTTTATTTATAAGTGAGAGAGGCTGACTTTGGGAATCAAGACAGTTTTTCAATACACTTGTAAATAAAAATTAAGCTATTTAATTATAATCGGGCTTTAGTTTTTTAAAAGAAGTTGTCGTTATTGTTGCTCTCTCCTGGTCGAAAGAGAATAGAAGCTGCCTGTGGAAAATAGGACACTATTTTCAAAGGCGAATCTATTACTGAGCTCAAGAGGCCGGTTTTATTTTAGTAAGAGCGAATAACGATATCTGCGGAATTGGTTTCTCTTTTCACGAGTAGAAAATACCTTTGGAAACTAGGACACTTTTTCCAAAGGCTAATCTACTTCGCGATTGTAAAGCTAAATCTAAAGAGAACGTTCACGAGATTTTTGTGAGAACGACGCATAAAGTTGCACGTTCGTTTTTTTTTGTTTATCTAAAATTTGAGTTTCGTGTTTTGTCTTTTTATGTGCTATGGATACGCGATTTTTTTTATTTTTTTTTTGTTTATGCGTATATTTATTTATTGTATCTTCAAAAAATTAACTAACAATAAGTTTTCAAATCTTAAATCTAGATATAATAATTAGGCCCAACCACTGTCAGGCATAAACTTAGTGATAGTAATCAATAATACATAAATATCGTATTAAGCACAAAAATATTTTCAAGCTGTTTCATCTGGAGTGTTGAGTATTAGAGCCATAGTGTCCCTCTTTTTAAGCGGATGTGTCCAGTAAAATTCAAGATGTTACGAGCAAGTGGATTAGGATGAGACTCGAGTTTTGTTAAGTATTTGCCTGCGTATTTTTTAATATCTTCAGTCACTAGTGGCATATTTAAATCACGATGTAAATTTGAATTTTTGATGTACCATGCAGCTGATGTTATTAGTCTTAAAATCTTGTTTTGCCTTCGTTGGATTCTCTGTATATTGGAAGATGAAGCAGTGCCCCATAGCTGTATTCCGTAGCACCATATGGGTTTCAAAAGCGACTTGTATATTAAAAGTTTACAATCTAGACTGAGTTTTGAATTTCTACCAATCAGCCAATGTATCTGAGTTAATTTAAGTTTCATTTGTGTTAGCTTTGAGTCAATATAGTGTTTCCATGTAAGCCGTCGATCAAGGTGTATACCAAGGTATTTTACATGTGAATGTTGAGGAACAACTTGATTGTTGATTCGAATTGGGGAACAAGTATCTCTTCGCAGGGTAAATGTTAGTTGAACACACTTTTGTTCGTTAACTTTAAATCTCCATAAGATTAACTATAGTTCCAGCTGTGTAATATGTTCTTGTAGATATTGGGAAGCTTCGTGTGAGTTTTCGTGCATACTAACGCAGGCTATATCATCGGCAAATGTAGATGTCTGAATATTGCTGCTCAAAGGCATATCACAAGTATAAATCAAATACAAAACTGGCCCCAATATGCTCCCCTGTGGCACACCGGATGATATAGATTCGGGCACACTCACGAAGTCTCCTTCAACAACCGTGAACTTCCGGGTGGTAATATAACTTTCCAATAGCTTCAGAAAATTTATTGGTAGATATGATTTCAATTTTAAAATAAGGCCTTCATGCCATACTTTTTCAAATGCCTGAGAAACATCAATGAAAAGGGCAGAACAATATTTATCTTCTTCAAATGTTCTTCTTATAAATTGAACCAATCTATGAGTTTGTTCAATGGTGCTATGTTGACTCCTAAAACCAAACTGGTGGTCTGGTATGCACCCACCACCAATTAGAATTGGGGACAATTTTATCATGAGCAGTTTTTCGAAAAGTTTAGACATTGTTGATAGTAGACTTATTGGTCTGTACGATTCAGCCTTGGTAAGGTCTTTGCCCGGCTTTAGAATCATTTTGACCTTGGCAAGCTTCCAGAGGTGTGGATAATACTCTAGCCTTAATATGGCATTAAAAATAAATAGAAGGATTCTAATTGCAATACGTGGCAAATTCATCAGCATCTTGTTACTAATTCCATCAATACCTGGATCTTTCTCCGGGTTGAGTTCAGCAATTAGTTTCTGTACGTCACGCATCTTAAACTTTAAGGGTCGAGTGGGTAGAGCAACTACACTCGGTAAATCAACAGCAGCAGTACATCTGTTTGGGGTAAATACGGATTATAAATGCTTTGCAAACAAGTTACCTTTTTCCGTATCACTTCTTGCCCAAGCTCCGGTAGAAGTGCGCAGAGGTGGTTTAAACTCAACGGGTGTTTTAAGCTTTTTCGCAGCGCGCCACAAAGAGTATTTAGATGCTGGTGTGACATCGAGGTTTTCCAGATAATTTTTAAGAAATGCAGTTTTTTCATATGCAAGCAACTCTTGGAGTCGTTTAGTGCACTCTTTGAATCTGATTTTATGCTGGGGCGATCTGTGCTGCTGCCATTCCCGTCTAGCTTTTCTTTTTTCACATACGAGACGTTCAATATCCGTAGAATAAATTCTATTGAACCCAGTGTGCGGGTGGGAGGTAGAAGCATGTTCAGCAGCCTGCTTAATATTTTCTTTAAGATTCGCAATGTTAGATTCAATATCATCGGATGTTCTTAGCATTATGTTTTTCGTGCAATGACTACTAAGATATATTTTGAATCTCAGCCAATTAACACGATTGATCATCTTCACATATGGGTGAGGTAAATCACTTCTTAGTGGGTTACAGATTGTAACGATAGTAGGAGAGTGATCGGAGGAGAGATCTAAGGAAGCTTCGAAATGAACTAAATCCCTAGAAATATTTTTCATGAGTCAAAAATCTGTAACATCCGGAATTTTTTGTATGTCTGTACGCCAGTAAGTGGGCTCTCCACTTGAAATGACGTCCAAGCCCATTTTTGAAATTGTGTTGAACAACGCTCTTCCTCTAGGTGTAATACGGCGTGAACCCCAGAACGTATGTTTTGCATTGTAGTCTACAGCTGCTGCGAAACAAGGCCCAAGAGATTTGTAGAAATCCTCGTATTCATCCTCAGTGATTGCGAATCTAGGAGGGAAGTAAATTGATGATATAACGAAATTTTTACAAAAATTTTCAACACACATATTAGTTGCTTGTAAATGTTCTGCACAGATGTTATCCAGAATATAGTGCTTGAGTCTTGACTTTATTAAAATTGCTGATCCACCGCATGCTCTTCCTCTCGGGACCTTAGTATCATATAAGGTGTAGCCATTCATTTTAAAAAGTCTTCTCGAAGTCAAATGAGTCTCAGAAACTTACATTACATCAATTTTTTTTCTGAAAGGAAGTGCTCGAGCTCATTTTTGTGTTGTCGAATGCCGTTTGCGTTCCAGAAACATATTTTTAACGTGTTCATGGCTTGAACTGGAGCTTATTTAGGTTTTTGTCCCATAGTCTTTTTAACGAAAGAATATACAGGACATCCTCTGTACTTGGCAGTGAGATTACCTCCACAATTACTACATTTTTTTTCAGCTTGATCTTTTGCTTTCGTACAGCTAGCAGAACCGTGCAATTCACTGCAGATAACACAAAATGTAGGTAATTTGCAGTAAGTTTTTGTATGGTTATATTCTTGGCAATTGTGGCACTGTACGGGACCTGAACGCTTACGTGGCTCTTCAACTGTGATTTTTCGGTGCAAGAGAAACTTTACGCTATAGATGGGTTTAATTTTTTTTAAATTTTATGTCATTCGGCTCCAGTTCGACCCGAAATAGGGGTTGGGGGACCTTTTCTCTGTTAATTATATTAGTAACATTTTTAACCTTAAATCCTTTGTCGATAAGAGCATATTTTACTTCTTAGGGGTCAACATATGAATCTATGCCCTTTAATACTACTTGTAGGCCTTTAGCACTTTTAAGTTGATAGGTGTAAAAATTTGTTTTGTTTTTTTCAAATTCACTAATAATTTTCCGGAAATCTTTTTCATCACGATTTAATAAATATAATTTACTTTTCTTATCTTTTTGAATAAAAATAGAAAATAAATATTGTTAATGTTAAACGTACCTGGTATATTTCTTTTATTTTTGGTCAAGTAACCACGAGAAGGTACGTTACATTTGCTACACGACTCTGGCCTACCCTAGCCACTAGCGAATCTGTGTCGTTACAACGCAAATTCTTAAATGTGGGGGTAAGACAATTTTTGCCGGGCTCACGTGGTACTAGCCGCATTTTTATATATGTATGTATAAATGAAGCGCACGTTTATTCGTTGTACACTTTTAAGTATCTCATTGTCCACTTTTGTGAACAATTTCATGCATATAAGCATATTTTGTTTACGGCCATAATGAGCCAGTAAAACACGTTTTACACCACTGATTTCGGATTCAACAAACCATTGGATAGACTGCAATAAGGCAGCAAGTAAGGTTACGTTGTCCTAAAATATCAGGAACATATAACCAGAACAGTGTTTCAACATTTTAATTACATTTATTTTACAAATATTGTTTTCTGTGTTGTTGATGATAGATGTACATAGGTAGTAAAATATGTTTTTATAAATATGTATGAATTGGTATTTTAGTCAACTGTTTTGACAAATGTGAAGCAAGATGAATTGCATGTTGTTTTTGGTATTGTTGTAGCGATAAAGTCATCTGTTATGAATTCGCCTTGTGCGTTATTAAAAACTTCTGGAAAGCTTGTATTTATTGAAAATACTATAGACCAATGTGTCTATGTATATAAATTGAGGAATAATCTGCATGTATCACGATTACTACTTTCCACAGGACAATACCTCAAAGTCCACAGCACATATTGCGAATTTTTTATTTTTTAAGACACTGTATAGCAAACAAGAACTTCTTTAAGTCCAAATTGCATTAAAATGGACCCTTTGAGCTTGTTAAACAAACAAAAGCTGGAAAGCGTGTAATCGGAAGCAAATCTTAAGTAAAACCGATTTTTTGGGATATGAGGGAGTAAAATTAGGGCGCAAACGACAAAAAATATTGCATGAGTGACTAAATGAGTTCTTTACACAATCAAATACCATCAGCCAAGTATTTAAAAAGTAAGATTTATGCATAAATTTTGCAATTTATTAAAGTAAATCCCCATAATAAATAAGGTGTGTCCTTATTTTTGCGGACCGAGCTTACGATGTTTCTCTAATATTTTTTTATTATTCTACATTTATGAAATTAACCTTATAATTTTTCAAGCTAATTTATAGATTATGCTTTAGTCTTGTGTGTTTAGTCGTTTTTTTGCTTAGTTTTTGAAATAAATAGAAAAATCGAAGAAACTGTAATTATATGGAGGCGTGTCCTTAGTTTTGCGGTCTACTGTAGGTACACATGCGTATATGCAATTAAAAAAGTAAATAAAAATATATGATTTTAAGAGTTGACACATTTTTTTTTTTGAAGTTTTACCAATAACCACTTGTGAAAATTTTCAAGTAAGTAATATTATGTCGTTTTCTAGTTGTTCAATCACAACCTCTTTGTTTGACCGGAAGGTACAATTTGCGTTGATACCTCTCAAGATTCTTGGCAATCAGTCGTTGTTATTAAGCTTCTTTAGTTGCTGTGTGTTGCAAATTGTTGTATTACTTATCATCATGCAGCCACCGCCGATTCCATATACGTTATCATGGTTCATCAGGACTGAGCCATATATCAACTCAAGTTGTCTGTTTCCAATTATGGATGCCTTTAACGTACAGTAGAGATGTTCCGTTCGAAAATATACTCGGCCTCCCGTATTCAATAGCCTCTACATCTGTATGGTAGTGAATCAAGTTTGGAGACTATTCGGTGAATTTCTTCCATATCTAGAGGATTGGTATTGATTATGCCGCTTTTCGCTAGATGACAGGCTCGTACAACCTCTTCAATAGCCTCTTTAACAATAAGCAGCTGGCTTAGTGACTCATTCTCTCTGCTTCAGTCTTAGATATTTTGTTGTTGAAAGTCTTAATTAAATCGTTCATTCTCACTACTTGTATCGAATAGCTTGTTATAAAGGGTCCGCCATCTAACGTTTTTTTTCAACTAGTGCTTATTTTGTGAATATTAACACTTAGCTCATGTCTGATTTGACAGATAATTAGTTTTAGCCTTCCGCTGAACGAATATGGTTGTGTATACGCTTGAACAAAGCTGGGAAATATTGCGACATTACGACTTACAGAAGATGCCGATTTTGCCAAAATAAATCATCCTTTCAGATGAAGCTCATTTTAATCTTGGCGGGTATGTAAACAAGCAAAATTGTCGCATTTGGGGCACAAAAAACCCGCAAGCATACATTGAAAAGCCGACGCACCCAAAACGAGTCACTGTTTGGTGCGGATTTTGATCCAGATGCATAATTGGGCCATTTTTTTCGAAAATGAGCAAGGAGTGGCTGTTACAGTCAATGGCGATCGTTATCGGGCCATGCTGAACGAATTTTGAAGAGGGGGCTATTGGCAACATTGGTTTTAACAGGACGGCGCTACGTGCCACACAGCCGAAGCTACACTTGATGTTTTGCGCCCTGTTTTTGAAAAAAAAGTTATCTGGCGGACCCTTTATATAGCATATTGGTATTAATTGTTGTCTATTAGCTTCTCTTGGCTTTGCAATACTTGGTTCCAGTCTGTTGCATCTGGATTCCCCGCAATCAATTTCCGTGCTGAACCAATCCAATCTATAGATCTTTTATTTCTTTTGATATCTTTGATTGAATTTATTCGATCGAAAGACTTTTGAAGGTAGTATTGGAACGCGTCCTTATTAAGTTCGTTGTTTTCAATTGAAAAAAAGACTTCAGCAGTGGCATTAAGCATTCTTGCTAGTTTTTTCGAGGTTTATAACATGAACAATATTGAGATAGCCGTTTATTATCCAACATTCTCCATTTTTTACAGTCACAATAGGTGATTGGTATTCGAATACCCGGTAGGCACCAACGATGCCCAGTGGTTCAAGTTTCATACGTAGTTTACTCAGCCAGAGTCATCAAAATTAATATGAATATTTATGTTTACGGTATTTATGGGCCAATTAGGGTAAAATAAGATAAAAAAAGTCTTTAAATATAATATTATAGTAATTTATTTACCAAAAATGTTAGTTATTAATTAAAGAAAAAATAATAAATTTTATAACAGCAATTTAATACAACATTTGTACATTATTTTCAAAAACTTAACATAAATATAAACATTAACGTAAAGAAGAAATCAACGGGTCGGAACAACACGAGAAATTTTTCGCGTGTTGTCTCGTCTGAATTGCTTAAATAATTTATTACAATATTCAGCGGCTTCTTCAGAGAGCTCGCCTATGGAAACTAGACAGTGATCAACTATTTCCGATCCATGAATTAACACATTGCAAAAGATGTTGACACCGATCAATAACTGCTTGATCTAAGCCAGTTATTTCAGCTGATATAGCTGAATTTAAAAAAGAAGTTCTTGCAGTGTTTCTGTCATTGGATGTGCCACTTTGAGCTTTGTCGACAATTAAACCTAATCGTGTCCTAAAGTGCTGCTGAACATATAGTTTTTTCTGTGCAAGAAGCTCCTTTTTATCTGTTGAACGAACCTGCCACTTTTTAAAATCTAATCGGTAAGATAAATGTACAAAATATTCGAAAATCTTATCCATGAATGCAGAGGAGATAACCCAAACTGATATCTAGCAGTATCAATAATAAATAATAAATCAAATCGTAAACATGAACTGTGCAGTGGGCAACAAACGGTAAAAATTTTTTGGAAAATATGTATGTGCTACGAATCTAGTCGTAGAGACGAAGACCCTCTATACCATGCACATTCGCAAACAAACGCAGATAAATTCTTTTTAAATTAAAAGTACAGATATGGAGTAACATTTTCATATGTAACTTGAAAGCGTCATAAGACGGCAACATAGTTAATACCTTAAGGGGAAAAAACGTCGTAAGAAATATAAGTGAAAATTTATTGGTCATGAAAGCGCTTTCCGCAAAATACGTTTAGCTTAAAAAATTATTAAATACATAATAATAACGGTAAACACATTCAACTTAAATATCAATTGTAAATCAATTAGTCAAAAATGTTTTTTTCTTTGAAAAAAACGCACTAGAAATTAACTTTATTAGCACTGCTGAACAAAATAAGGAAAGTTATTTTGATTTGTTCACTTCCGATGCACTAAAGTAAATGTAAAAAACAACTGATTGCAAATCTTTTTGCATGTTTTAGTAGTACCACTAATAGTGAGTATTAGAGCGAACTAACGGTGAAAAAATCGAACATCGTCATTTCACCACTATGTCCTACTACTGAACCACTGTGCGATGGGGAGTAATAGGAGTATGCTTAAGTGATAAAATTTCAGATTGAAATAAAATCAAATTCAACAAGTCGTTAACCTATTAAGATGTATAAATGAATTTTATAGATTTTCCCACTTTTATATGTAAGTTTATATAAACGTAATTTCGTAAAAAAAATTTTAGTAAGCTGACAGTTTTCTTATTTTTATGTTGTTACTATTTTTTTTCTTTTTTTTTGGGAATTTTTAATTATAAAAATTTAAAATTTTATAAAATTTTAGGACTGGTTTATTACAAAACTTCTTATTAACAAATTGGATATAAATTTCTATATGATTTGTTATATGAATTCTTTGTTCAAACTAATTTCCAATTTTAAATTTAACCTTATGGCACTTAGTCAATTACAATCTTTAGTTATTAGCTATTTGTGTGTAAAATTTCATATGCTTTACAACATTAGTTTTGTTTTTCTTTTTTTTGCTAGGCTTTATTATATAATTTTTTTTTAAAACAATTTGTCATTTATTCATACGTTCTCTTATTTTAATTTTTCTTTAACTATGTGTGCTTGGTGTAGGTTATTTTACATGTGATTTATGATATTTTATTCCTTTGTGTATATAAAAACCTGAAAACCTTGTGCTGCTTTGGTTTAATTTGTTTGCCCCTGACAAGAACATTTTGATTTTCTTCTAAACCTATAGGAACTGATCTATTCTTATTCAATTGGTCATTAGTGGTTTTCTGATTGCTTTTAATAAGACCACGAATGTCCTGATTTACCTGATCACGGAAGTTAACCAATCGTTGGTAATTAAATCTTTCAGATCTATTGAAAAATATCTGGGAAGGCTTTTTTTATAATTTATATATAGAGATCTAATAAAGTTTAATGTTGTAGGGGTAGGGAAGCCCCTTTCATTATCCGAAACGATTATACGTGGTGCTGTAAAGTAGTGAAGGAGTTTGGGTTATTTAGCGCTTAAGTGAACAGCAGAATGATTTTTAATATGAAAGAGTTTAGCAAACTTTGAAAATTTATCAATGAAATTTTTGAATTTAAACCCTTGAAGCTCGAAAATGTCCACATGCAAGATTTCACAAGGATACGTAGGGATAGGTGTTGGATGTATTGTGAATTTAACGGGGTGTCTTTTGTACTTATTCAACCTGCATATATCGCAATTCTTTGTATAATTGTGAATAAGGGGGAAAATAATAATTTTCCAATATTTGCAAGCTGTTTTATTTCGGGTTACGATAAGCTCTCTTATGCTAATTTTCTATTATTTCACAAACCCTTTCTAGACTAGTGACATCCTCCACTACCCGTTGAGTGATTCCTAGCTTATATAAAACGAAGTGATTTAAATAAACTCTATTTAGCAATGGGATAAAACATTGAGGAATTTTTATGCCATTCACACAGCTTGAATTAAGCACTCTTTTAGTGTTTGTGTCAAGGTTTGGGAAGAGATTTGATCTAAAATAGCATGATGCCTAGTAATCCCTGGATGTGGCTGTATGCTACTGTGTAACGTCTTGCCCTGCCGTATTATAATTTGTTTCTTAAAAACGTTTAGAGGAGCTTCCACATGAGGAATTAAGTCACTAGAATCTTGTTGGGCACTGTGGACTGTACCATCATAATCTTCTTCATCCTGATCAGCTGTTATAGTTTCGGAATCACCTTCTGAGGCTGTAATTATTTCCTCATCATTGAGCAGAGATACTTGACTTAAGTCCAGTCTAGATAATGCGTCGACCACATCATTTGATTTCCCAGGTTTATACACTAGTTCATAATTATATTCCTCAATTCTAGCTTTCCATTTCTTCAATTTGGCGTTATGATTCTGGTTCCCTAGAGCATAGGTAAGCGGTTGATGGTCAGTAAATATTTTTATTTTTTTGGCACCGTAAAGGTATGATCGTAAATTGTCTAAAGCCCAAACAATGGCCAACATTTATTTCTCGTATGATTTTCTTCAGCTGCTTTTACCGAACGGGAAATGAATGCAATGGGCTTATCGGTAGTCAAATTACAAGGACGGTCGAAGTCGGGAAATGCCAAAACTTCGGATGACACTAATAAGATTTTTAATTCGTTAAAAGCCTTCAATGCCTCCTCCATCAGTGTTATCGAAATTTTCTTAGACCTTTTAGCCTTAACCTGGGCGTTTTCGGCTCGTGTTAGATTGGTTAAGGGCTTGGCAACCTTTGCATAATCTCTGATAAACTTCCTATAATAGGAAGTTATACCGAGGAAACTTTTTAAGTCCTTCTTAGCTTAGCTTGAACCTTCTGGGGATCTGTCCGTATTCCATCTTCTGAGACAATATACCCCAAAAAGGATACTTCCGTTTGGAGGAAATGGGTTTTTTCCAGATTTACCTTGAGGCGAGATTATAATAGTTTCTCAAATATGGTTTCTACATTCTTTAAATGGTCATCAACAACACGACCATAGACAATGATGTGTTCTATATACACATAGCATATCTTCCCATTGTGCTCTTTTAAGACGTCGTCAAATCATTCTCTGGAAAATAGAAGGCGCATTTTTCAAACCAAAGGGTAAATGCAAAAATTCAAATTTGCCATTTAGAGTGGAAAATGCTGTTTTATGTATGTCAGAATCTTTCATTGGGATTTGATGGAATCCCGAAGTTAAATCCAACGTTATAGAATTGATGTCCGGTATTGGGTAGGAGTCAGAAATGGTTACCGCATTAAATCTTTTAAAGTCAACCACCATTCTACACTGTTTTTCTCCATTCTGCTTCGGTTTCTTTAGTACAACTCATATTGCAGAATTATAAGGGCTTCTTGAAGGTTTTATTATATTCTGAGCTAATCATTCCGAAATTTCTTCCTCCACAATAGGGCGCATATTCGCTGGGTACGGATAACTTTTGGTGTAGATCGGCTCATCGGCCCTTATTTTAATCTCAGCTCGTATAGAGGTAGTGACCATTTCACCTGCTTAGAGTGGACCAAATAGTTCATAGTATCTATCAATTAAGTTTTTTAGTTTATGAGCTACCTTCCCTGGAAGGTTTTGTGATATAAAATTTATCTCGCAAAACAATTTCTCATTGAGAGGCAGAACCACACCCGTATTAAGGGTCAGGGTATTATTTTCCCTGTTGATAATAGCATCTAAGATTTAAAGTGTCGTCGCACGGTGGCTCAGAATCAATTTTATCGGCCAAAACCTAAATTTTTTCTTGACATAGATTCGTAAAATGTTTACGCCATCAGAAAGGAAACATATCAAAACTATGCTAGCCAAAAAATTTGGTCAACATTTTCTCAGTAGTGGGCGTGGCATGCTGCTAAAAACAACAAATTTATGTTAATTAAAAAAAAACAAAAATTACTCATATTTTATCTGAAATAAATTACGATTCCTCGAAAACTATTATCCATAAAGGGCTGCGATCTTTTTTGTTATGTTGGGGAAAACTGTTTGTTTTAAAGAAATGCTATGTGCACACCCTGTATAATTTGTAGTTGGAGTGCGATGTGAGAAATTTTAATCCCCCATATTTTCATAAAACTTGAAGTTTAGTAGTGTATAACTTATGAATATCAAAAGGGATCAAAAAACCGTAACCTTCCAGAGAAAGACGAGAGTGTCTTCTTCAATCCTATGTAAACTTTTGCACCCGCCACGACCCGCCTGTGAAACACTTTTTTTTAATGAAAATAGTCAACAATTACAAAAAAAATTTACCAAAATTGCTAGAAAATCTACCTTAGAAATCAAAAAATATATAAATAAATCTTATTATTTATTACACTATATCTAAAATACATATTATAAAATTTATGTTAAAACATGAAATGTAACGATTAATCTGCAATCCATTGTGAATTATTGAATTTATCTTTAACGCCTAACTTCCGAGGTTTGTAAATGTAGTAAAAAAAAATCTACTTGTAAAATCAAGAAGAAAAAGGAGCTAAACCACTTTGAAAGAAACTGGCAAGCGGTGAGCATCTCGCTTTTTTTATAATAAATCTATGAATTTAAACTCAAACCACCCTTTTACTTTTCAAACTCCCTTATAATATCTCTACACCTTGAGAAATTATTGGCATTTAAATAGGGAAAGGATTTCTGGTCCTAAAAATAAAATAGATGCACAATCGAATAAAGATGCTTGTTTTCTAAAGATTTTTGTTTGAGGCTTTCAAACTTATTATGTTTGTATATTGTGATTCTCAATATAGTATTAAGAGTCTTACTATAAACATACGAAGTTTGTTAGCTAAAATCAAAAATGTTTTGGGTTGAAGTCTACTGATGAGTTCCAAAAAGCAGGAACGAAATGCATATAGGCATTCGCATAACCATAAAAACAAGCAAAATTTTCAAATTAAATAAATAAAGACTTTATGTCAAATAAATATACTTCGGTATTTCATGTATGAAAATAAATGTTTTATTTTTCTTTTTGCGTTTTAATACTCCTATTGTTGCCCAATGTGGCAGCTAATTGTAAAAAGGTGGTGGAAAATAAAATAGATGCACAATCGAATAAAGATGCTTGTTTTGTAACGATTTTTGTTTGAGGCTTTCAAACTTATTATGTTTGTATTTTGTGATTCTCAATATAGTATTAAGAGTCTTACTATAAACATACGAAGTTTGTTAGCTAATATCAAAAATGTTTTGGGTTGAAGTCTACTGATGAGTTCCAAAAAGCGGGAACGAAATATATATAGACAATCGCTTAACCATAAAAACAAGCAAAATTTTCAAGTTTTCCTGAAATTTTATATAGTTAATTGATTTTTGAATATTAGGTTAGGTAGACAGGTTGCTGGGAAGATATAGCTATAAGCTCACATTAATTTCGAAGTTCTTTTCCTTCTTACCTGAAAGCAAATAAAGAAGGAGAGATAGGGAGCGAGCCGAGGAGTTAATTTTATTCGAAAATTGAGAATTTAAGTAGGTAACCTAGATTAGCTTTAAAAATTTTATATTAAATATTGTATATAAGGACAATAATTTGGAAATAAAATTTAGTTTCATACAAATTTTTGATTCTAAAAGATTGATAAATTTTTGCAAGTTTTACTTCATAGTGTTTTAGCAAATACATTACTTTCAGCTTAATTAAAATATGGAGAGTTTCAGCTATAAGAAATTGACTGAAGAATATTTTAAAACAAAAATGAAGAAGATTTCCTGAGCTACATTCATAGAAAATTAAATTTAAATTACAGCAGTGAAATAGAATTGGACTTACAAAAGAAAGTATCTGCTTTTGTCAAAAATTCGAAAAAACGCTTCAAGGAAGCTGATTGGAGTAAAACTAAATTCAATATGTGCTTTGCAAAATGGTTACAAGGTGAGCTTACTATCCAGATAACTTTTGAAACTACAAGTAAAAACAGTGGAAGAAGACCACAAAAATCGCTAAATAAGTGTAGCAATAGATCTTAGAGGCGAAAACTGGAAAATATAAATGAAGAAATCGGATGGCTTTATGATACCTAATTATATTTTAAATATTAACAGGTAATTTGTGCTATAAGTGATAATTAATTATTTTAAACTAGTTTTATGATTCTCATAAGTAGTGTTTAAGTAATTTTTTTAATTCAGTGTCTTGCAGATATTCATCTAGTAGAAAACGTTCAGTTATTTATGTCTGCACATGCCTTACATACTTATGTATATAGCTATTTATGACTGAAAAAACTAGGCTTATGTACTAAATTTTCAAAAACTTCCTTTGTTGTTTTTACAAAAATGGTTTAAGTTTCATTATAAGGCATTTTTTCAATAAAAATAAAAGAGATAAAAAGCGCGCATTTCTAAGCAAATTAAAATCTTTTTTTAAAGTTCAACTTTAACCTTAAATTTCTCCACAACCACTGTATTGATTTTAATGAAACTAAAATTGGATAAAAGCTTAAGATGTTATCTATCCACGAAAAAAAGTCTTCATTAGTTCAAAAGTTACAGAGTTTTGGCCGATGAAAAACGATTCTGAACCACTATGCGTCGCCTATGATGCCGTCAAACGTGTTTAACCCAGGCAGTATGTAAAATGTTATATTATCCTTAATTAATATTAATTCAAAAAATCCTCCCTTTATTTTCTGATGTATTTCTAATGTTCCTCAAGCTGTTTTTATGGGAACCGGTTCTTTTAGTTGAGTGCCCATAGCGCATAAATGGGAAGCTACAAAATTCTTATTCGCACCAGTGTCTATGAGAAACTTTAAGGGCACCCTATTTTTGGTTATTATTTGTATGTATGAAACACTGGAAGGGAGGCCCCTGCCATAAAATTTATCTCAGGGACAATGCCGTCACTCTCTTGTGTTTCTTCTGAATAAGAATATAGAGTTGACACTTTTTTTGTAGTTTTACCAATAACCACTTGTGAAAATTTTCAAGTAACAAGGAACGCAATTAAACGGAACTCATTTAAACGAATATTTTTCCATGTGTTTTATATATAACATTTTCATTCAATGTTTCTTAGAGCAATTAACCGGGAAAATCAATTATGCAGGGAGCAATTAAGCGGAAACTACTGTATTATTTTATTTGTTTTAAAAAAGAGTATCAGTAAAATAAGAGTATTTATTAGCTTTATGGGCCTTATAAGCAACTGAGACATGTACAGTATATTTTAGAATCTTGCTGACATATTGAAGTTGTACACTTTGAACAAGAAAATCTCGCCCTTTAGTAAATTTTTTCGTGTTGTGCGTAATGATTGCAATATTTTTTTCCCCGAGAGTGTCAGCAACCCTGGTCACTAACCTAAGGCAGTGAAGATGAAAAAAAGTTAATAAACTAAAGAAATTAATCAAAAATTGTATTTAATTAAATTTACATTTATTGAAATTCCTACAAACGATTCCATAGCTGATCGAGTATTATATTATTTCATTATATAAATGTTTTCATTCTATTTTCAATATAAGAGAAAATCTTGTTGAGCATTGTTCTTTGTTCCATTGTTCTTTGCAGTTGGCAGGCAGTGTACTCAGGACTAACATATTGCAAGAGAAAGCCAAAGTCCGTCTTTTTCGTTGTAGTATGCGAAACCATTCCATCCATGCAATCGTCTCCGCATTTATTTGTATTGTAAAACAGAACTGCTTCAGTTTTCATTACTTCGCTTTCACAGTATTTGGAGTAACTCACTGTTAAAAGTAATTTAAAACCTACTATGGCGGTACATAGCTGCAAGTTGAAATTAACTCTTCATGGAATCCAAAACTACACTTTCTTTAAAACTTGTGAGTTGCGAATCAAGAGCTAGATGAAGCTACAAGTTTGCGTATTTCTTTGGTTTTTCCATTTGTTTTTTTTTACAGGCTTATTCTGACAAAGTAATAATAGTCACCAAGGTTATAATTTGTAACCAAAGTTATAAAAATACACAATTGGTATTCTGACAATTTTTAATCGTAACAAAAGTCAATAGAACTATTACCTACAAAAAAGTAGGTAACAAAAATTTATTTTAAAAATTATTAACTTTATTTGGTATTAAAGTTCGCGACAAATTGGAAACGAATCCTTATATTCATTTAATATCGCTCAAGTCAATTTTATCACAAAAATAGCCAAAATTCGCGAAAAATTACAAACAAGCCCTACAATTGCTTAAAAGTACCTTATGTTACAAAGAATGCCAAAAATTCGGAAAGAATCGCGAAATTCATGAAAATTCGTGAAAACTTGAGCTAAAAAACGATAACGCAGTCTGGTATCGATGAAAAGGCGGTGAAACTGTAAAAAACCAAAAACGGTCAAAAATCACTTATGTCGCGAAAATTGCGAATTCGCGTGATTTTCTTGATTTTTCAAAGTTTTTGGTATTCCTTATAATATTAGCTATTGTTAAGCAATTTTTGGGCTTGTTTTCAATTTTCAAGTTTTTCGCAAATGACCATTTTAGCGATTTTTAGCCAATTCTTGGATTTTTTACAGTTTTACCGACTTTTTATCACTATCAGACTTGTCCATCTTTTTAATGTTAACAAATTTTTGCGAATTTTTCTAATTTCACGATTTTTAAGGTTTGTTTTGCAATTTTTCGCACATTTTTGCTGTTTTTAATGTAACAGGCCTATTCTGACAGAGTAATAATAGTCACCACGGTTATAATATGTAACCAAAGTTATAAAAATAGAATATTGGAATTCTGACAATTTTTTTTTCATTACAAAAGTAAACAAAAAATTACCTACAAAAAAGTAGGTAACAAAAATTTATTTTAAAAATTGTTAATTTAGACTAATATAAAAACTAAATGCAAAACGATGGAAGATATATTATTATTAGTCTGTTTTTTGGGAAATAGAACAAGAAGAGTTTCTACAAAGATCGCGCTTATTGAAAAGTCTAAGAGATACCAGCGATCCTTTCAGCATTACTGAAACAATTTTTAGTAAATATTTTCGCTTATCAAAAGAAGTGTGTCACGATCTAATAAATGATCTAATTAACTTCGATAACCAACAAACATCAATTCCATTCCATGTTACCAAATTAAATTATATTCGCAAATTCTTCAATCAACATATACACTAGAGTGACCGCAAAAAATCAATGTCGGAATCTTGTTCGTCTTAACCCCACAAAACGAATCCCCGTTCCAGATATTGGGATAGCCAAAATTTAAGCCCGATTAAACGACGGTAACACGTGCCGCTCGTCGCTCAAAATTTGGAAAAAACGAAATTTTTGGCCAAAAAGTTGACGTATTGAGCCATAACTCGAGAACTGTAAATAATAAAAACACGCACGATATCACAAAAGATAGCTTATTTTGTTCTTCAAAATTTATGTTTTCAACAAAATTGTTGTAACTCTGAGTCAAACCGAGTTACGTCAGCCTTTAGCTCCGAAAACGTGACCTGGTGCCACCAGGAGCATACTTCATATATTATGTTATTATGTGATAAATTTTTGATTTTTTTGGTATATTTTTGAGTTTAAAGTAGAAATGTATTAAAAAACACAAATAATACAGTTAAATTCAAGAACATTTTTATTTTAATATATAAAAATCAGGGATATATTCGATAATATTACATAGTTATCCAATTTATTATAGAGCTTTTGTTAAAGTACTTTTTGAAACGTCGGGATACAATGCTCGGCATTTGCTTACAACTTGCAGGACATATTGCTTTTGTTCTTCATCTTTTGTCAGAAGGTCGTTGAAGTCAGTTATTAATTTAATACCACGCTCAGCCATATTATTTACTACTTTTAATGTTTTGACAATTTTCAATCCTTCTTGGAAGTTATTATTTTGAGGCCAGGTGTTTGGATTTTGTCTAAGAAAATCTATTTTTATATTAAATCGGTCAAAAAAATTAAACGTTTCTTTGGAAAGTAAATTAACTAATCCTCCATCAACCAACTCTTCTAACTTTTCTTTCCTAACTTTTGGATTTACAACCCTAGCTTGCTCTGATGGTTCATCTGTGCTACTGAGCAATTTATTAGCCATTAATAACTTTTCATCGTCTGTAATGGTAGGATCAAAGAACGACAATCCAACCAACTCTGTATTCAAATACCACAAATGATTCGAAAATTTAGTGAGTGCTATTTCTGCGATGTCCTTGTCACATTCTTTATAGTCCTTTTTCTATCAGATGGACCTGGATCTTCTGCAGCTTCTTCCGGGATGTCCATTGCCTCCAAGTTTCCTGGTAGATGATGTCCTCTTGAGTGTCTTCTTCTTCTCCGAAATTGTACTCACCATCCGTTCCTAAGAAGCATCAAGAAAATAATAATAATAAATTGGAATAATAATATAAAAAACTCACCAATACCAAAATATTCTTCTTGGATTTGTCGGTTAATTCTTTCAAGTTCCTTTTGCGCCTTGATTTCTTCAGCTCTAGATAACTTGCGATCTACTCAAGACATGCAACCTGGACGGCCCTTCTGCCTCTGTTTCACGAGGAAAGCCTTATCTACTTCCGATTTCATCAGAGTCAAGGCATCTTGATGAGCAATATCAAAAAGATCGTGTAACTTTTCAACAAACTGTTTAAATTTGTTTTTGATCGTTTCCGATGTTGTCTTCCTGTCTTTTTGAAGAATTCTCCACTCAACGTGAAGTTTTTCAAGCTTTGTTATTGCATTTTGCTCATCTTTAGCCGGGATTCGAGCTTTCGGCCAAAAAATTAACACCTCTCGTATAGAAAGTTTTGCTGATTCTCTTAGAGTTAATTTTACAGTACGTAAATTATAAAATAAAGCACACAAAACTTGTCGATTTGAGGGTAGTTTACAACCTGTGATCTGGTGAATGGGAAAGCCAACAAGAAATATTTTATCCTTGGTCCGGCTTTGTACACCTGATGTGGATGCACAAATTAATTAAAATTAAAAATTTATCACATAATAACAATATATGAAGTATGCTCCTGGTGGCACCAGGTCACGTTTTCGGAGCTAAAGGCTGACGTAACTCGGTTTGACTCAGAGTTACAACAATTTTGTTCATAACATAAATTTTGAAGAACAAAATTAGCTATCTTTTGTGATATCGTGCGTGTTTTTATTATTTACCGTTCTCGAGTTATGGCTCAATACGTCAACTTTTTGGCCAAAAAATTCGTGTTTTCCAATTTTTGAGCGACGAGCGGCACGTGTTGCCGTCGTTTAATCGGGCTTAAATTTTGGCTATCCCAATATCTGGAAAGGGGATTTGTTTTGTGGGGTTAAGACGAAGATTCCGACATTGATTTTTTGCCCCATATAAGTTGCGGTCACTCTAATATACACATATATTCTTCGTAAAATTATAATTTTTAACAATCCCAAAAAAAAAGGTACAAGTTTTATAATTTTGTTATAAAATTCTATTTATTTTTATTATAAAAAATTGCCAATTAACTTATGAATAATTTTAAGCAAAAAGTAATTTAAAAACTTGACAAAGACGAATGTAGAATATAGACCCATAGCTATATTGTGTTTTCTATCGAAAGTTTTAGGAAACTTATTATACAAACAAATTATTACATATGTCAATACTCATAGTTTTGATACGGTAGACCATGATGTACTTACTGAAAAACTGAAACACTTTTTTAAATTTATGAACATGTCAACTAAACTTATATCATCATATCTTTCGAATCGCGCACAATCGGTATGTAAACGATGTTTGGTCAGATAGCTTATCCCTCAATAGGAGAGTGCCTCAGGGTTCTATTTTAGGACCACTATTATTTTCCCTTTATGCCAACGATTTGCCAGCAGCTTTCTAGATGCAATATCCACTTATACGCAGACGACGTACGGGTGACATGAAGTAGCCCAGTAAAAAATATTACTTCAGGTATATCCCATCTTAACGACGACTCAGATGAAATTTACCTATGGGCCAGTGCTAATGGACTCTGTTTGAATTCGCGCAAATCTAAATGCATTATACGAGTAATATGTAAAAGAAAACTTAGTCCATTCCGTTATCAATGACATTGTTTTAAATGGTGGGAAAATTTAAATTGTTAACGCAACAAAAAATCTTCGTATCATTTTCAAGAGCAACTTGACATGGAGTGATTACATAAATTCTCTGGTTGTAGAAACCTATGCTAAGTTAAGAGCTGTCTGGTCCACACACTATTTCACTCCATTAGGAATAAGGATCTTAATTGCCAAAGCGTACTTGATTCCTTCACTACTATATGGGTGTGAACTATTTGCAAGCTGTGACGCAGTTAACAAAAAAAGCTGAATGTCTTGTATAACAACATTCATTATAAGATACGTGTATAAGTTGAGAAGGTTTGATCATGTATCCTCCTTTTCCAGGAATCTCTACGGGGTATCTCTGAAAGTTTGTTAAAAATTCGTACTCTTATTTTTTTGCACCCAAGTATATATTTGATAAAATACGCTTTTTTTCAATCACAACGACATTGAAACATAGTAATACCTCGAAATCAATGCCTAGTTTCAGAATGGCAGTTTTATGTACATGCAACTCGTCTTTGGAACAATCTTCCCCTAATTTAACAACTTAACAGCAATGCTAATAGTTTCAAAATATTTTTATTTAAATCCTTTCCACAAGTCGTAGTTTACACAATGAAAGTGTTATTGCTAAGCTGATTAGTTTGAAGGAGAGAAAAGAGGGGAACAGAAACGCTTCTTTTCTCCTCGTCTCTCTATCCTAACAAACTAATCAGCTTAGCAATAAGACTTGCATATTGTAAACTAGGACTAACTCCTTTTATTATACAATCATTGTTATATATTTGTTAGTTTTTTATTGGGATGCATTATTTATAAATCATAAATTTTTAGTGTTTTTTATGGGAATTGTTAGAATTTAAGTTTAAAATTTGTTAACGCACTAGTAATCCCAAATTATTATTTTACTTATTAAGTAAAATATTTTTTTTTAATAAAAATATATTGAAATTGGTTATTGAGCTGGATCCTATGCGCATTTCACTGTTGCTAATGCAGATCATCAGGGAACCTTTACCCATAAATTTCTTAGAACAACTAGAGTTAATATGTTAAACTTTTATTTAAGCAAATGAGAAGCTCAACAAATAACAAAGTTGAAACAAGAACTCAATAATCAATATGTTTTTTATTTTCTTACTTTATCATTACTACATTGGCTGACTTTTTTTCAGCTTCAAATTGTAGTTGTAAGAGTATGTAAAGAACATAAATTTGAATAACAACAACAGCTATTCAAGAATGGAATGTTGCCAAACAAGTATTTTTTTGACCGGGTACTGTCAATTTGATAATTAGTGTTTTTTATGGGAATTGTTACAATTTAAATTTAAAATTTGTTAACGCACTAGTATTCCCAAATTATTATTTTACTTTTTAAGTAAAATATTTTTTTAATAAAAATATATTGAAATTGATTATTGCGAGGTTTAGCAGCTATTCAAGAATAGAATGTTGCCAAACAAGTATTTTTTTACCGGGTACTGTCAATTTGATAATTAGTGTTTTTATGGGAATTGTTAGAATTTAAGTTTAAAATTTGTTAACGCACTAGTTATCCCAAATTATTATTTTACTTATTAAGTAAAATATTTATTTTTTTATAAAAATATATTGAAATTGATTATTGAGCTGGATCCTATGCGCATTTCACTGTTGCTAATGCAGATCATCAGGGAACCTTTACCCAAACATTTCTTAGAACAACTAGAGTTAATATGTTAAACTTTCATTTAAGCAAATGAGAAGCTCAAAAAATAATAATGTTGAAACAAGAACTAAATAATTAAATTTTTTTGTAACGTTATGCGTTTCTCTACTCAAATATAAGACTAACAGCCTAACCCACGATATCGATCGACAACTCGAGCGACTGACGACAAGTCACTCATTATATTTCGTTTGAGCGAACCAGTAACTATCGACTTGTCGGTCGTCAGGCTTTACGTTCTTAACGTAATGTATACATATGCATGTAGTGGTTTGAGTTATTTATATAAAGGTAGAATTTTATGACAAATAAGTGTTTAGAGCAAAATAAATAAAATAAAAGCAAACAATTTTTAATAATTTTATTTTAGATGTTAATAAATGTAAAATTATGTTTCAAAATATGGTGTTTATAAAGATGCATGTTTACTTACTTGTTTTGTCGACAAGCACAATCAAGATCTCCCGAATACATCTTGACATCGTTAGTTTGCCGATTGTAAGATCTCCCGAGTACATCTTATAATCATACTAACAGTAGTTAAAAGTAGCCGATCTCAAGATCTCCCGAGTACATCTTAACTTCATTGTGGCGTAGTTTGCCGATTATAAGATCTCCTGAATACATCTGATAATCATAGTAACAGTAGTTAAAAGTAGCCGATCTAAAGATCCTCCGAATACATCTCGAGGTCGTATTCAATTAACTATGTACCCGAATTGTAATATCTCTGTTTTCCTTTACCAGAGAACCCGAAGAATAAGGAAACATCAAGTGCTAAACTGGTTCTTATCGCCTTTAAGTTTATTATAAGTAGAACAAAGATTTCATTAAATAAATAACTATTCCATATATCTTCAACACCTAAAAGATACACATATTTTATTTCAAAGAAAGTCGACCTTTGATGTATCACTACTTTTTTTGATTTTACTACTTGAAATAGAGAACATTAATATAATTGAGACAGTTTTTAAATTTCTAGTTGAACTATAGTGAATTTTAATCAGAAATAATTTCTTAGTCGGGCCTAAGTTCAGTAATTTCATTTCTTGTTGAATGAAATATTTTTATTAATTAATGTGAGTTTCTACAGAGAAGAAAAATTAAATTAGACTTTATTAGCTGGCGGAAATGCTGATATTTTTCTGTGCAGCCACGCACTTCATCAGCACACAAGTCTATCTACTGGATTAGAGATTGTTATTAACATCACATTACAGTTTCATATACTGGAAAGTAAATCAACTGTAAAAAGCAAAAACAATGTAACATAATATCCACTACATTAATACTTAAATGTATGTACCGACGGTATATCGAATAAGTAAAACTAATTAATGTGATGATCGGAAAAGATAAGCAAGAATAGTTAAACATACTTAGGTAGAGTGACATAACTTCGTGCTAACCTTAATAGAAAATGATAAAAACGGATAAACAGAAAATGAATATTGATACTTACAAATGTGTTTACCAAAGGTTAATCAATAATTGTATACACAATATAATCATTTCACATATTCCATTTCATTGAAAATTTGCGTTAAATAGCTGATGTTAATAACAATCTCTACCCCAGTAGATAGACTTGGGTGCTGATGAAGTGCGTGGCTGCACAGAAAAATATCGATATTTCCCGCAGCTAATAAAGTCTAATTTAATTTTTCTTCTCTTCTTTAGAAACTCACATTAATTAATAAAAATATTTCATTCAACAAGAATTAAAATTACTGAACTTAAGCCCGACTAAGAAGTTATTTCTCATTAATATAATTTTTAAATCCATTATTTTTAATGAAAAAATATACATATGTGAGTGTGTACATATGCAAATGTATTCATATCTACATACATATATGCGAATATATGTATGTATGTAGAAATTAGTTTACATACAAAAAAAAACATGTTTAATAAACAAGTATTGCACCAAATCGATCTTCAAAAACTCAGTCAGCTCCACCATGAATTCAGCCTAGGTGTTTTCATATAGTGTGGAATATCTACTTTTGAAGGAAGTTTTGCTTCAAATATTTCTACATCAGATTTGCAAGTTGATTGTTGGTGATGTAGTTTGAGTTGTATCGGATTCAGATATTATGATTTCTCACTTAAAAAAGGTCCTCATCACCTTCTATCAGGTTTTTATATTTTTCTAACATGCATGTCTTAGCATGCTTTTGTCAATAATGACGCAACCGTCCGACATGTAGTGGTGTTTCAGTTAAAAGTCTATACTATTACAATTTACGATTTCGCTCTTTTTATTCTTTTACAAAGTAGATACATATTTATGTATTTCATTTAATATAGAGTCATAATATTTTTTTGCTTACAAAATTATGTGACGTAAGGAATTCTTTTAAATTTGCATGCTTCGGCATGCTTTCAATATTTTTTCTGTAATATTATTTAATACTCATACAGATACAGATACAGATATAAAGTAAGATCTGCTTACATTGCATTTTACAATTTATGTATGCTTCAGCATGATTCCACTTGAAGTCCATATTTATTCAGTAAGTTTGTTTGATACTAACTCTAAAAGATTGGAAATCTAAATCCAATTTATTTAGCTTATCTATATTTTCTAAAGATTTGATACTATAGAAATGAATAGAGTGAAGATCTATTATTATATGTTCATTGGGATATGCATATTATTGTTTACGTTATTAATAATTATAGTAATTTCATCACTAAAGGTACGGTCACATTGATGAAACATTTGCATGAAGCATGTTTTTCTAAATTTTTAAATTTTTATTTAAAAGAAGACAGAATGTGTTTTGTGGTCACACTAAACATATTTATTTGAACATTTTGTTTGTTCAAACAACCATTAAATATCATAGTGTGTAAACATGAGAAAACATATTTTCCTTATTTACTTAACGATGTATTTGACTAAAATAAATATTTCGTAGAACCGCCTAAAAACATAATTCTGTTTTCTCAAGGAATTTAATGTATACCAAATTTGTCATGGATAGTATCGAAGATTTTCTTGTGCTGTGGAGCATCATCTCTATTAGCTTTAGAAGAATAGAATAATATTCCTAGAAAAAGGAGACAATGGGTCAGAAAGTTGGATGTTGTGCTAAACTGTTGAAGGAGCTGCGGTATGAAACCCAACCTCTAAATAAAAGCTTTTTGAGAATGAGGTCAACTGATTTTGATTTTTTGGTAAGTATATGAAATCGATGGATGGATTTGCCTTGGCAGACATTGTATATATGCATATAAAATATATAAAATCACTACAATTGAAGTAACACCACGAAATATTAAAAAAATAAATACAAATAATTATGTTAAAGCTTTACTACATGTACATATATATCGTTAAATGCATAACATGTCGATAACATGTCGCTTACGATAAAATAAAAAAAAACGCTCGATTCATGTACAAATCGCTACTTTATTGCAACACAGTTATATCTCAAAAAATACACTTTGGAAATTAATAATGCAGAAAAATTCTTTATATCATATTTTATCTTGTGTAAAAGTTTCACACAGAAGGCTTTTAAACTCACGTCTTGAGAAGAGAAAATATTTTTATATTTATATTGAAGTGTATCAAAATTGAAAACTTTAAACTTATTTTCTGCAAAACTAATTTGAGTTATGACTATGTTGCAATAAAGGAATGGTATGTATATTATATACATTCTACTTGTTAACAGCGATATAATATAGTTATAAAATAATTATTTGTGTTTATTTTGATGTACTGGTGTTATTTCAATTGTAGTGATTTTATCGCAAAAACACTAATTGCAAGATCTGTTATTTCTTGCTGTTTGCTCTTACAAAAGCTTTGCAAGAACTAATAAATATTAGTTTAAAAGAGACCAAAATATTTGACGCTGCGTGGTTACCTTCGTTCACATTGAAAACATTTTTGCTAGATGGCAAATAATTTTGTTTCTTTTTACTCAGCTATTTTCCTATTTTTCACTCTAAAATATTGTACGGTCACATTAAAGCAAACAAATATTTGTAATTTCTCATAAAATATTTCACCAATGTGATCGTACCTTAAGAATAAATTTTTTGTTTGTAACCACACCAAGTCAATGACCATGTATTTCAGAAAATGTTTCATGCAAACATTACAGTTTGTAATATGCAGAAGTAGATCATTGCTAAGTTATCGTTTATTAATTTTACAAAACAAAATTCTAGTTTATAGAATAAGCATTTCTTTTCTTTAATTTGATGTATAAAATAAAGTTAAAGTTTAGTGTTTTAGTAGAATAATAAATCAATTGTTTTATTGAACACTGCAACCAAGTTCAAGCGCTTGTGAGGACAACTAAATAAACCACAACTAACTCCAAGTTCAAGTGCTCGTGAAAATCACAGAACAAATACAATTCCTCAAGCTACAAGTGCTTGCAAGAACCTACTTTACAATTTACATTAACAAAGGCCAAGTTCCCATCAAAAGTACTAAGAACAAAGTTTATATCAAGTTTGGCAAAATTTTTCATTATTTTACCACTGTAGGAAAAAAGTGATGAGCGGTTAAAAACAGAACAAATGACTTCGTATAAATATAAACACTATGTTCATAGAGTGGAACTTACCCTGGCGTACTACCGTGTTTCTAGATAAAATGCATGGATATGAATTTATATATTTTGTTTCTTAATAAAATAAAAAAATATTTAGTGTTTTTGTGGGAATTGTTACAATTTAAGTTTAAAATTTGTTAACGCACTAGTAATCCCAAATTATTATTTTAATTATTAAGTAAAATATTTTTAAAACAATTTTAAATGTTTAGTTGAACTATAGTGTAGATAGACTTGGGTGCTGATTAAGTGCGTTGCTGCACAGAAAAATATCGGTATTTCCCCCAGCTTATAGTCTAATTTAATTTTTCTTCTCTTCTTTAGGAACTCACATTACATAATTAATAAAAATATTTCATTCAATAAGAATTGAAATTACTGAACTTAAGCCCGACTAAGAAATTATTTCTGAGTAAAATATTTATTTAATAAAAATACATTGAAATTGATTATTGAGGGGTTGCCTGGATTCTATGCGCATTTCACTGTTGCTAATGCAAAGTTAAGTTAAGTAAAATAATAATTTGGGATTACTAGTGCGTTAACAAATTTTAAACTTAAATTGTAAAATTCCCATAAAAAACACTAATTATTAAATTGACAGCACCCGGTCAAAAAAATACTTGTGTGGCAACACTCTATTCTTGAATAGCTGTTGTTGTTATTTACATTTATTTTCTTTTCATACTCTTACAACTACAATTTGAAGCTAAAAAAAAGTCAGCCAATGTAGTAATGATAAAGTAAGAAAATAAAAAACATGTTGATTATTGAGTTCTTGTTTCAACTTTGTTATTTGTTGAGCTTCTCATTTGCTTAAATGAAAGTTTAACATATTAACTCTAGTTGTTCTAAGAAATTTTTGGGTAAAGGTTCCCTGATGATCTGCATTAGCAACAGTGAAATGCGCATAGGATCCAGCTAAACCCCTCAATAATCAATTTCAATATATTTTTATTAAAAAAATATTTTACTTAATAAGTTAAATAATAATTTGGAATTACTAGTGCGTTAACAAATTTTAAACTTAAAAAAATATAATAAAAAAATATACCTGTTAAAAAAACTACATTTTGAACTGTGCGATTTTTTGATGATGTTCCAACATTTCGAAAAATTTTCTATAATTTTATATGGCAGCCCGAGTTCAACCTTATCTAGGCGGTAGTGCGACAGGGCAAATTGAGGCCTATGCACACAGTGTGCATATTTATACGAAACCATTCATTACTTTATTCCCCGCAGATGCAAAATTATGAAAATTAAACCATAATTAGAATTAATTGATTTAACCTCATATGCAAAGTTTGAAAGTTTTAAAACTAAAGCATCCTGAGATATGAAGGTTAAAAAGGTGAATATTTTACGACATACTCACTGACTCACTTGCCAATGAAGCACTTAACAAATTGATGAAGCACTTCCGCTATAGCTAGAGAGCTGAAACTTGGTACACAAGTAGAGCTAAAATTTGATACACAAAGAAAAATCTAAAAAGGTGGAGACAAGCAGTTTAACCTCAACATTAAGATCGATTGAAACTTTTCATGCACATTGCACTTAACAGAACTAAAAACTTCCTGTTTTAAAAGTGGCCGAGACTTCACTCAGAAGTCTTAAGCCTTCTCTTTCATTTACTTCGGCTTTTCCTACGAAACTTTACATGAACCATAAACACAAGTCATGGCATAGTCAGAGATAAAAAACTGGGCGGAGCCAGGCGCATAAAAATTTAACGTAATATTATACTGTAGAGAGCTGATATTTGTAGACAAATAGTCCTAATTAAGCTACCAACCAGAAAAATTTAAGAACCACAAAATTAAAGCACACACTGCTCCATTGAAACTTTGCATTCACATTGGCACTTACGCAAGGCTATCATTTTGCGTTTTCAAAAGTGGGCATATCCTTTTGTTTTATATACTTTGACTAAGCAGACTTTAATATGTTGATGTATTTAGAAAAGTAGGCGGGGTCAGCCCACTTAATTTATGCTTTGATTTACATATTTCTCCCCAGACGACTCTCAAGAAATTTCGTACATACTGGGGGCTCTTGTAATGAATAATATTGCATTTTTAAAGTGTACAATCCCACACCCATCACGCTCTAACCCATTTTTTTATGTTAATCTGCGTCTTTTTACTGGCGCAGTGATCATGAATGAAAAATAAAACATACCAGAAATTTTAAGTTTAAAAAGTTTTATTATAGAATATTTTTCAAAATAAAAGCGCAAGGTCCAAGTTGGACATATAACTGTGATAAAGCGTGGGCGCAGCGCACATTCTTCTAAAATTTTATCTACTCCAAAGATTTCTAGGGATAACAGCGCATTCTCTACTAAACGTCGAAATCGGTTTTCATTATTGCAAGTATACTTTTCACATCATTCCAATTAAACGAGGTTATATTGACGAATCAAAAATTCAAATATATGAAGAAAAAGATTTCCGAAAAATTGTGAAAGAATTTGAAATAAACAAGTTTTTACACATACCAAGTCAAGAGTGCTAAAGGCCTACAGAAGGTTTTAAAAAGCATAGATTCATATCTTGACCCCGAAGAAGTAAAATATGCACTTATCAACCAAGGATTTAAGGAAAAAAATGTTACTAATATAATAAACAGAGAAAAGGTCCCCCACCCCTACTTCAGGTTGAACTGGCGCCGAATGACATACAATTGAAAAAAATTAAACCCATCCAATTTAAAACCGTAAATTAGAAGTCTTACACCGAAAAATCCTCTTCGATGGATCGTCATCTCAACGCGATGAAGAGCTCCAGTAAGCGTGAAGATCCTGAGAGCGATGCCGGCTGTAGCGTAGCTACTGGCAGGGCCACCCTTGCAGGTAAGGCCAATGGAGAACGCTGAAGGTAAGAACAATCCACAACGTGGGACGTCGAACATACAGATCACAACTCTGCTGCGTCTGTTTCATATTGAGCCACAGCAAACAGCGTCTGTACTCCAGAGGAGCGACTGAATATACAGAAGGAAAACTTTAAAGCCTTCAGAAGGCAACGGAAAACCACTGAAGTATTATCCCTTGAAGACCATACAATTACAATTATGAGTGAAATCAACTACGAACGGCCTTCAATCTCCGGCAACACGAGGGTGCTCAGAATCCCCGGAGGTAAAATAAAACGAAAACTGAACATCGGCACATGGAATGTGCGCAGCCTATATGAAGCTGGGAAACTATCCAATACAATAAATGAAATGAAAAGACTTAACGTCGATATACTTGGTATCAGTGAAACGTGGTTACCAGATAATGGTGAATTTATATCCGAAAACACAAAAATATTTTACTCAGGCAATCAGAACCAAAATCACAGAAACGGCGTGGGAATTATTCTAAACAAAGACTTATCGAAATGTCTGACAGGATTTTTTTCAAAATCAGACAGGACAATGCTACTAAAGCTGAAAACCAAGCCAATTAAATTAAATATCATTAAGGTATATGCACCCACAGCGGATAAAAGTAAAGAAGAAATAGAAGATTTCTATGCTGAAATTGGTGAGCTAATCAAAATTACAAATAGTTCCTCTATAACAAAAACCTCAACCTATACAGGGGCTGACATACCTTCAGATCACAATCTGCTAGTCACAAGCATACGTACGAAACTTACAGTAACGAAGAAATCAAATCACGCATGAAAATAAATACTGAAAAGCTTGAAGATTCGATTATAAATACAAACGTGAGAGAAGAAATAAATGTACAACTAAACGATGTAAACAGAGAGGGTTCAGAAAATATATGGAATACAGTCAAAAATAATTTAAAATCAATAACGGAAAAAATCTGAGAGCAACTGAACGGCCAAGAAGAAACGAATGGATGACGAATGAAATACTGAAATTAATAGAAGAACGTCGGGAACATAAAAACGTAAATTACGAACGATACTGGAAATTAAATAGGGAGATTCGAATTGCTGTACGCATCGCAAAGAATAAGCACCTTAAAAAAAGAATGCCTGGAGATCGAAAGATTGCAACATTCACATGACGACTTCAATCTCCATAAAAAACTAAAAGAAGCAGCAGGAATATATCGCAAAACCACCACGAGCGTTTTATATAACGATAGCAACGAAGTTGTACTTGACAATGAAGTAAAAAAAATTTTCTGGATGGAATACATAAAACAAGTATTCACTGATAACAATCGATCAATTTATGAATACCCATCACAACTACTTGCAGGAAATCCAATTACTAATCGAGAGGTAGTTTCTGCAGTTAAATCATTAAAAGACAAGAAAACTTGTGGCACGGATTAAATACCCGCAGAAATTCTGAAGTTGATAGATGATAACAACATCCAACTACTAACTGAATTATTCAACTACATTTATAATACGGCCCATATCCACAAGATTGGCTGACATCAACGTTCATAACCGTTCCTAAAAAAAGCTATCCACGGTATTGTAAGTAGTGGGGAACTCCCAGTTCTGCCCCAATTAAAATTGTTAAATTGTGGGCTGAAATTGTTAAATTGTGGCTGAAATTGTTAAATTGTGGGCTGAAATTGTTAAATTGTGGCTGAAATTGTTAAATTTTGGCTGAAATTTTAAAATTCTTGGAAATTTGTGAAATTTGATACCTACGTGCGTGTGTCCGTCCGTCCGTCTGTGTTTTTTGTTTACATTAGGAGTTTTTTGTTTATATTAACTTTTTTTATTTATATTAAGTATATATATGTATGTATGTATGTATGACCGTGGGAACTTGTGCGTGGAATATTTTGTGGGAATACATTAAGGGGGTTTATAGCTTTAAGATTTTTATATTTGTATGATTTTTCCTAATGCCGACGGGAAAACATCTTTATTTTTTCTAATGCCGACGGGAAAGTTATGATTGTTGTTACACTGTGGAAATTTGTTGATTTCCGTGATTTGGGCAGGTGAGGTTTTTGTAACATGTAACCGTGGGAATTTGCGGGTGTATCTTTAAGGCAGCCTGTGTTTGGTGGGGGCGGGTGTTGTTGTAATATGTATCCGTGTGAATTTATATGTATGTATGTTTGTGGGTATACATAAAGGGGTTTAAAGGTTTGAAGCTTTTATATGTATATGATTTTCTAATGCCGACGGGATAACATCTTTATTTTTTTCAAATGCCGACGGTAAAACATCTTTATTTTTTTCAAATGCCGACGGGAAAACATGTTTATTTTTTTTCAAATGCCGACGGGAAAACATGTTTATTTTTTTCAAATGCCGACGGGAAAATCATGGAAATAATTTTTCCTAATGCCGACGGAAAATTTGTGGGTGTGTCTAGCTGTAGGAATTGAAGTCTGGCTGTGATTGGTGGAGGGCGGGGTGTGTCTAGCTGTAGGAATTCAAGTCTAGCTGTGATTGGTGGAGGACGGGGTTTGTCTAGATTGTGAGACCTTAAGGTTGACCGTGATTTGGGTAGGTGAGGGTGTTTTGTAATATGTAACCATGAGAATTCGGTGACGTATATGCTTGTTGGAATTTAAGCTAATGTATGGGATGTATTGGAGGTAGATCGACTGGTGGAGGGTGGGGAGTTGTTGTAATATGTATCCGTGGGAATCTGTGTACATGTATATATGTATGTATGTATGTCTGTAAGAGTTTAAGGCTGTCTGTGATTTATGAAAGGCGAGGTGAGAGTGTTCATGTAATACGTATCCGTATTAATCTGTGTATATGTATGTTCGTAGGAGTTTAAGGCTGATTGTGATTTGAGGTGGGGGAGGGTCTTGTTGTGATAGATAGATAGAATGTGCCTATGTGTGTGTGTGTGTGTATGTATGTATATGTAGGAGTTTAAGGCTGTCCTTGATTTGAGGTAGGCGGGCTGTGTTATTGTAATATGTATCTAGGGTGTTTTTTATTGAGGTATAGAACTTTAAGTTGGCATCACTTTTTTAACTGGCGGCCATTTTGTCAGCTGTCAAGTGATTAATATTTAGTTTGGTTTGCCATTTCATCATGAACAGGTTGACAAAAGAACAACGCTTGCAAATCGTGCAAATTTATTTCGAAAATAATGGTTCAGTTCGCGAAGTTTACCGCAAGCTCCGTCCATTTTATGGTCGACATAATCGTCCATCAGAGCAATTAATTCGGTTAACCATGGATCGTTTTCGCACTACGTTTACTCTATGTGATAATACGCATCCGCTGAAGTCGCTCGTCTACGCCAACAAACCAGAAACGTTAGGGGACTTGGAAGCCAACATTCGTGGCGTTATTGCCAACATACGGCCCCATATGCTCGAAAAAGTGGTTGAAAATTGGACCTGTAGAATTGGCTTTATTCGAGCCAGCCGCGGCGGCCACATGCCCGAAATCATATTTAAACGTTAATGACATAAAATTATCCTTCCAAAAAAGCCAAATTGATGGACATTAAAACGATTTTCTTGTGGTTTATTTCAATTCGAAGTTCTATACCTCTAAAAAAACACCCTGTAGTATCAGTGTAAACATGAAAAATACCTAAAAAAGACTTGTTCTCTTTTTTTTTATACACGGAGAGTGCATTTGGAAGTGCTTGAGATTCTTTCATATAATAGCTTTGTTGGAATCTTAGATACGAGTACATATAATATAGAATTGCATAACGTTTATTTTTAATTTTTATGTTAAGATCATTATCATTTGGATATGTACTTTTAAATTAGTTAAATCATAATGAGGAAACTTGTTTTCTTCTTGAATAGCGATCAACAGAAAACGAAATCGTTTTTTTACAATTTAGGTCTGGTCTCTCAACGGTTCCTCTAGTATATAAGATGACTTTCTATGTCAACATATCTCTCTACTCTTTGTCAGCGTTAAGGGACAATTAAATGTTAAAATTTTAACTCCTCAAATTGTGTTACTTCATACTGATAATATGTTTTCATTAATAAGGTATATGTTTATATTATGAAGGTTACTCGCCTATGGCTTTTATTTGATGTTCTAGATGATTTTTTTTTTCTCATTTTATTAAAGTTCAGCGTATTGTGCATATATTTCTGATATTTTTAAGCGCGCTTTATTTACCTGTCAGACAAAGTGTACGTATCAGTTGATCACTCAGTCTCTCTTTTTAATAATTTTTTTCTTTTAATATGCCACTACTATTTTTTCAGATTTTATTACTTGAAAAAGAGAATATTTATGTAATTTTTAAATGTATTCATATATACATATAGGTAAATATATGTATATATGTATAGAGAAATTACTTTATCTACAAAGAAATACATGTTTAATAATCAACTATTCTAGAAAATCGATCTCAAATAACGCAGTTACCTCCACCATCAATTCACCGTCGGTGTTTTTATAGTGTCAGAAACACTAGAATATCTATGTTTGAGAGAATTTTTACATCGAGTTTTTCTACATGAGGTTTGCTGGTTGACATCCTTGAAGTTATTGTTGACGTAGGCTGAGTTGTATCACATTCAGATGTAATCATTTCCTACTTAAAAAAGGTCCTCATTACTATCAACTATATCTGTATACATTTCATTCATGAGTTTGGTTGATCCAGATACAATTGCTGTCTACAGATTAATGATTAGAAACAAGTTTCTCATCACCTTCTAACAGATTTATATATTTTGCTAGCATGCATGCCTTAGCATGCTTCTATCGATAGTGACGCGAGAGTCCGACATGTAGTGGTGTTTCAATTAAAAATCTATACTATTAGATTTTACGATTTCGCTCTTTTTATTCTTTTACAAAGTAGATACATATTTATGTATTTCATTTAGCACAGAGTCATAAAATTTCTTTGCTTACAAAATTGTATGACATTCTTTTAAATTTGCATGCTTAGGCATGCTTTCAATATTTTTTCTGTAAATTTATTTGATACTCATACAGTTACAGATATAAAGTAAGATCTGCTTACATTGCATTTTACAATTTATGTATGCTTCAGCATGATTCCAGTTGAAGTTCATATTTATTCAGTAAGTTTGTTTGATACTAATTCATACACATATACATTCTTAAAGATTGGAAATCTAAGTCCAATTTATGTAGTTTATCTATATTTTCTAAAGATTTGATAGCTATAGAAATTAATAGAGTAAAGATCTATTATAATAGCCCATGGGCATATTTTAAAATTTCGCTTGCTAGAGCTTTCGAAATGGAAAATGTACAATTTTCACTATAAAAAGTGATAATATTAGGTGTTACTGAATATTACTCTGTGTTGTAATTTATTTTGAACACTTAAGTTTTCACAATATTT
The DNA here is from genome assembly GCA_936439885.1 of Nowickia ferox. Lineage (NCBI taxonomy): Eukaryota > Metazoa > Arthropoda > Insecta > Diptera > Tachinidae > Nowickia > Nowickia ferox. The sequence continues at coordinate 55,762,748 of OW387023.1, forward strand.
CATACAGGCCAACAAGTTTAGAAAATTTCCAGTATATTAAGTTAATTATCTTTCTTAAGACCTATCATTCCTTCAAAAATACAAACCAAACTAGATTTTTCCTGTTTAATTTTATTTTTTACTTTCATTAAATTTCAACATTTTGTTCATCTTCAAATTATTAAATTTAGCAGCTTTTTCTCATTTGTTGAGTTAACTTTAATCGGAAACATTTAAATAGTGAGATGAACTTTTATATTGTATACGAGTACATTAAGTAATTCTTTGTATATTTCAATACACTTATATGAACCATCATCACATAATTCCTTTGGATGATCTATTAAATCATTCTACTATTGATGCTTTCATATTAAGTAATGTTTAATATTCTACATATGCATGAATTTTCCAGTGTCTATTAAAAAATTCTTTACAATCATCCATTTGTAAGCTTTTTGGTACTCATAACATTTCAAAAATATTTTCCACAGCTTAGGTTTTTTCGAATGCAACTTTTATTTTCAACGGTATTGACCATAGAAACTTTGTGAATGAATCATTTACAGTCTACAATAATCAATAATTTCTATTTTCTGTAGAATAGTTTCCCATTTCACCTAAATCAGCTCCATAAAAGATCAACTATTCCTTTCATTACATATCTACAATACACAAACAATTTTCGAGATTTATTATAGAGTTCGTCTACTAAATTTCTTTTTAAAGACATTGAGTTATTTTAAGGATTTTTTGGAGAGTGTTGTGATCTACTTGATGCACTTTCAGCTATTTATACTATCATGTAGTTCATTTTCCAATATATAAATTTTATCGTTCAGCTGTTCAATTTGTTTTTTCAAAAGATGATTTGATTTTTAGTATGTATTTTATCAATTTTATAACTATCTTCTATCCCTAATTGTATTTCACGTTGTACTCTATCAATTTGCATTTTAATATATTCTTGAATTATATTAATTCCTTAAGCTATATTATTAATTTGTCCTATAGTTTATCGTTTGGAGTTTCCAGAAACAATTTACTGATAACATCATTCTCTGTCAGTGAATGATGATGATGATTAGTAGAAATTATATATTTTATATAGTTTTCAACATCAAATTTCTCATAATATTTCCATGTTCTATTATCAACCATTAAAGAAAATAAAGCTACTATTAGGGCCTATATTTGACCATCAACTTGTATTTTATCTTCATTTAGTTTTAGGTTACTATCACCAAACTTTCATTCATTATTCAAATCTTGATGTGGGCCATAGTTTGTATCTAATTCAATTCTTCCTTCCAAGACTGATAAATGAGTATAAGTGGCTTCAGAATTGGAAGTCTATGAGTAAAAATCATCTTCATCATCCTTATCATCATTCTCAGTATTAGAATCATTAAATAAGATGATATCATCAAATATTGTTCTTTCTGAAGGTTTCTTTGGTGTACTTGTCTCTATATTGACTGATGGCTTTAAACTTGTATTATTTTCAGCTTCTATCTTGATTTTACTTTCTTCTTTCTTGCGAATTCTTTCAATATTTCTAGAACTATTTATGAATTCTTTGAGAGGTTCTGTTATAGGTTTAAATGTATCTTTTATTGCTCACATGTATCTATTTCACCAGTTTTTAACTACGAAGCTTTTTCTTCAAGACATTTCTTGTCAACACCAACTGTTTTAAAATTTTCTCATCCATGTGTAATAATAGTAAATAACAGGTATCAGCTATTAGATCAGGTATCAGCTATCAGATCAGGTTATCAGGTAACTGGTCTGGTTTTCAGATCAGCTTATCAGGACCTGGTCTGTTTTTCAGATCAGCTTATCATGACATCGTTACATCGTTAAATATCATATCGGAATTACTTTTAGCTTTGTTAGATGTGAGAAACATATTTTTGTATGGAGTGAGATAAGAATGTTGATGCATTCTGCTGATGTCAAACTTATACCAGAATCACCAAACATTTGATACTAGATAATCATAATGTAATTATAATTTTTAAGTAAGATGAGACAAATATAAAGCATGTTGGAAGGATAAATATGGATTTTGATTATAAGCAACGATATTGAATTGAACGATGATCGTTATAGAAAAAAAGAGAATTTGACTACATAAAAGTTTACTTTTTCGTTTTTCATCTGACCTTAAACTGCATTCATCTAAATGTTATAAATGGGCAGCTACTTGTAAACTGATAACCCAATCTGAATCAGATAAGCTGATCTGAAAACCATACCAGGTCCTGATAAGCTGATCTGAAAACCAGACCAGGTCCTGAAAAGCTGATCTGAAAACCAGACCAGGTCCTGATAAGCTGATCTGAAAATCAGACCAGGTCCTATTAATCTGATCTGAAAACCAGACCAGGTCCTGAAAAGCTGATCTGAAAACCAGACCAGTCCTCCACCAATCACAGCTAGACTTGAATTCCTACAGCTAGACACACCCCGCTCTCCACCAATCACAGCCAGACTTCAATTCCTACAGCTAGACACACCCACAAATTTTCCGTCGGCATTAGGAAAAATTATTTCCCTGATTTTCCCGTCGGCATTTGAAAAAAATAAACATGTTTTCCCGTCGGCATTTGAAAAAAAATAAACATGTTTTCCCGTCGGCATTTGAAAAAAATAAAGATGTTTTACCGTCGGCATTTGAAAAAAATAAAGATGTTATCCCTTCGGCATTAGAAAATCATATACATATAAAAGCTTCAAACCTTTAAACCCCCTTAATGTATACCCACAAACATACATACATATAAATTTCCACGGATACATATTACAACAACACCCGCCCCCACCAAACACAGGCTGCCTTAAAGATACACCCGCAAATTCCCACGGTTACATGTTACAAAAACCTCACCTGCCCAAATCACGGAAATCAACAAATTTCCACAGTGTAACAACAATCATAACTTTCCCGTCGGCATTAGAAAAAATAAAGATGTTTTCCCGTCGGCATTAGGAAAAATCATACAAATATAAAAATCTTAAAGCTATAAACCCCCTTAATGTATTCCCACAAAATATTCCACGCACAAGTTCCCACGGTCATACATACATACATACATACATACATATACTTAATATAAATAAAAAAAGTTAATATAAACAAAAAACTCCTAATGTAAACAAAAAACACAGACGGACGGACGGACACACACACGTAGGTATCAAATTTCACAAATTTCCAAGAATTTTAAAATTTCAGCCAAAATTTAACAATTTCAGCCACAATTTAACAATTTCAGCCCACAATTTAACAATTTCAGCCACAATTTAACAATTTCAGCCCACAATTTAACAATTTTAATTGGGGCAGAACTGGGAGTTCCCTACTACTATTGTAGCAAATATAAACTAATAAGATTGATGAGTCATGCTCTCAAAATTTTCCTTCCAATAATCCACTCCAGAATTTATGAGAAATGTGAAAAAATAATGGGTACAACCCAGTTTGGGTTCAAAGAAGGCATGGGTACTCGAGAGGCACTTTTCTCAATACATACGTTGCACACTGGGGCCAAATGAATGAAAAGTGGCGATTAATTGAAAATATGAACTTTAAAATTCATAATCGTGTTTGGTACCGGGTTAAAGTGGATAAAATTCTGCATCACTAATTGCAAAAATTTTACTTTTATGTTGTTTGCTTTAGTTGAAGTGAGCACTTAAAGTTGAATAATTGTTATTTTTTTGTGCATATTGAAAAAAAGTGAAAATTTTGATATTTCAATTGATAATTTTTTCTATTTATACTTCTAAAAGTTAAATTTTTATAATGGAACCGTCAACTTCAGGTAGTTTACTATATAGTACATGTTTTTTTGTTTAAATTAATGTTTTAAAAATATTAAATGTTAATAAAATAAAATTAGCCCAAAAATGGGCTATTTTTGATTTATATATGGAGTTTCAACAACTTTGTTCGTGAGCTTGCGTAAAACCGTCTATATAGTGTTATAATATCAGATCTCAACTAATAAACCGCAAAATATTTTTTGGCGACTTGTTGCGATTTTTCTGTTATGCTTGTTTTTGTGAAATAACTCAAGATGCTAAAAATCCACAAATAAGAAAAAAAACAACAAAACAAAACATCTTTGTTTTGTTATTATTTTCGTTATAGTAGTTGTTATTGTAGCTAAAAAATGTGTTGTTAATTAGAGATGGGGGCGTGAGTAACTTTAATTCACGCATACTCACGTGATTGCATATGTTGGGTTTATTTACTATGAATAAAAGTAATTAAATTATTTTACATGTGTTTATGATATTTCAATGAATTTTACTTAAACATTTGTTAATTTTAAATTATTAGAAAATTGTATATGGCACAAGTGCACTATTTTGAAAAATTGAAGGAGGTGACACTCCCATCCTTATTTATTATTGTCATTTATTTGAGTCCTACATAATAACTGTTGGTCATATACATGCATCATATTTATTTATTGTTTTAGCTGTCAATGTTTTGTGATGTGATGTTACATATTTAAAGTGTTGTGAAAGTGTAAATTATTCGGTACAGGGTTAAAGGAATTACTTTTTGCAAATTTTAAACGAATACAAATCTTATTAATTTTAGGAACATCTCCCAAAACAATTTTCATTCCTCGTCATGAGTTGCATAATTTTATGAGGAGTGCAGAACCTAAATCACTTCAGGATAAATTTAAACTTTTGAGATGGGAAGTAATAAAACGTGTCGACCCTTCGGATATGGTAGATTTTATGACAAGGTTTCATAATTTTTGCTCTAGCTATGAGATTCGGTGGCAAAAATGTCATAGAAAGAATGAAGTTTTTGTAAAAAATAATAAGAATTGGCTGGATGCCTCAATCTCATTCAGTCCACCACCAGAACCACAACAAAAAAGAGGTCGCAGTGATCTCTCATTTGAAGAGTGCAAAGAAAAAACAAAAGTTAAGAAATGTAAAGACATAAGAGATGAAATTTCTTTGCCTATTTTGGCTTACGCCACTCAAATGAGCTTGAGAGCTGCTGGAAAAATAGATGAGTCGAAAATTGTTAAGGAAATAATATCATCTCCAACAAAAGCCAAAAAATACCGAAAAAGTATAGCACAGGTACCACCACAGCAGTTAACTCCGGATGAAGCTCTGTCCGTTTTGGTAGAAGCGAAGCTAAGTCGCCACCAATATAATGTTATTAGAAAGGTTGCACCTGAGAAATTTCCATCATATAAATTGGTCCAAACAGCTAAGAAAAAATGTTACCCAAAGGGAGAACAAATGAAAATTTCTGAAACATCAGCGCAAGTTAGCCTACAAGGAATATTGGATCATACCACTGAACGCCTTTTGTCGGTTAAAAATGCAGATTTAAATTCGTTAGACAACGAAGAAATCGAAAATATTACTTTATACACTAAGTGGGGCTTTGACGGAAGTTCAGGGCATAGTTCTTACAAACAAGCCTTTCATGACAGTAATGCATCTGATTCTTCTGTATTTATTACGTCAATTGTACCATTACAATTAGTTTGTAAAAACAAAATCATTTGGCGTAATCCTCGACCGTCTTCAACTAGGTTTTGCAGGCCATTAAAAATTGAATTTATGAAAGAAACGGTCAACAGTATTAAAACAGAAAGAGAAAGAGTGGAGACAGAAAAAAATGCTCTTATCGATACAGTGATATCAGTTGGAGAAGGAAAGATAAAAGTGAACCACAAACTAATTCTCGTTATGATTGACAGTAAAGTGTGTAACGCGATTACAGACACAAAGTCCACACAAAAGTGCTACATATGTGGCGCTACCAGCAAGGAGTTCAACAATATTGAACAAATGATTTCTAGAGATTCCAACATAGACTTCATGGAGTTCGGTTTGTCTGTCCTACATGGCTGGATAAGATTTTTTGAATGTCTTATTCACGTGGCATATAAACTTCCAATTCAAAAATGGCAGGCAAGAAGTGACGAAGAAAAAAAAATTATTGCTGAAACTAAAAGTCGTATTCAACGCGAATTTAAAAAGAGAACGGGATTGATCATTGATCGACCAAAACCTGGTTTTGGTAACTCTAATGAGGGGAATACTGCAAGACGTTTTTTTAAGAATGCAGAAGTATCTGCTGAAATTACTAATATTGATTTAGAGTTGATCAAAAATATGCACACAATATTAATTGTAGTTTCTAGTGGTATTGAGGTCAACATTGAAAAATTTACAAACTTCGTTAATAACACTGCCAGGCTATTTGTGAAAAAATATCCATGGTACTACTCCTACTCTTCACAAATATTTTATTCATGGGCCTGAAATTATATCATTATCGCCATTGCCAATTGGTCAGCTAACCGAAGAGTCTCAGGAAGCCAGAAATAAAGATTTTAAAAGTTATAGGGAGAATTTTGCCCGTAAATGCAGTCGAGAAAAAACAATGGAAGATATCTTTAATAGATTTCTCTTAAGTTTAGATCCGTTTATAACAAGCATGAACAATAGTTCTAAAAAGAAAAAAGAGCTAATGCCAAAATCTGCATTGGAGTTGCTTGTACTTCCCAGCAATCAAAATAGCAATGATGAAGATGGAGATGAAGATGGAGATGAAGATGGTAATGAAGATGGAGATGAAGATGAAGATGGAGATGAAGATGGAGATGAAGATGGAGATGAATATGGAGATGAAGATGGAGATGAAGATGGAGATGAAGATTAAGATTATTGTAACGAATTAATTTATGATTATGAAATTGAATGTGAAGTAAATACTAACATTGAAGGTAATAATGAATATAATAAAAAATTGTTGTTTTCAAAAAAAAAAAAAATTGAATAACCGAATTTAATTAAATTTTTTTTAAATAGTGTGTTTATGGTTATTTATCAATAAAAAAACAATTAGATTTTAAAATGTTTCATTTTTGAGCGAAATTTTCAAATTTCGAGAAAAAAGGTATGATTTTAATTTAAACATTTTCTAATAAAAATACATATAAAATATTTATTCCTTATTATTTTTAAAAATATTACTTATTTTTCTTAAAGTACATTTAGTATGCTTTAATTTGCAATTTAATTGAATAATTTATAGCGCACCGTTCCAAAGTTACAGCAAAAAATGTGAAAAAGAGGATTTTTTACAGAACACAAAATGGCCCATAAAGGGTTACAAAATGTGTTTTTTCACTCTGTTTTTTTTTAATGTTGGTTTTTTATGTATTTATAAATATCCATTAATAAAAAATATTTTTTTTTTTTAATTACGACTTCTATGAATTAATCGCCACTTTTCATGCATTTGGCCCCACTGTGCGTTGGTTCAATAATGCCGTAATGTACAAAAGGATCTTTTCCTATGCTTCATAGACTATGAAAAAGCTTTTGACAACGTGAAACATGATAAATTTATGGAAATTCTAGTATCCATTGGGATAGACCAAAAGGAAATACAATGCATTAAAAGTCTATATTGGCACCAAACAGCGCAAATTGAGATTGATGGACAACTTACTGAAAATATAGCTATATCTAAGGGCGACAGACAAGGATGCATTCTGTCTTCTTTGTTATTTAATATTTATTCTGAAAGAATATTTGAAGAGTCTATCAGCAAAGTTCGGAATGGTATATATAGGGTCCGCCAGATAACTTTTTTTTTTGAAAACAGGGCGCAAAACATCGAGTGTGGCTTCGTCTGTGTGGCACGTAGCGCCGTCCTGTTGAAACAAAATGTTGCCAATATCCTCCTCTTCAATTTTTGTGAACAAGACTTCGTTCAACATGGCCCGATAACGATCGCCATTGACTGTAACGGCCACTCCTTGCTCATTGGCCCAATTATGCCTCTGGGCCAAAATCCGCACCAAACAGTGACTTGTTTTGGGTGCGTCGGCTTCTCAATGTATGCGTGCGGGTTTTCTGTGCCCCAAATGCGACAATTTTGCTTGTTTACATACCCGCCAAGATCAAAATGAGCTTCATCTGAAAATATCATTTTTTTTTGGCAAAATGGGCATCTTCTGTAAGTCGATCGCAGGCAATATTTCCCAGCGTTGTTCAAGCGTATACACAACCATATTTGATCAGCGGAAGGATAAAACTAATTATCTCTCAAATCAGACATGAGCTAAGTGTTACCATTCACGAAACAAGAACTAGTTGAAAAAAACGTTAGATGGCGGACCCTTTATATAAATGGTGTTTTTCTCAACAACATAAGATATGGTGATGATACAACCTTAATAGCTGATAGTATGCTTGCACTACAAGATCTGGTGAACAAACTCGCAACAAATAGTAAAGCACATGGTCTAAATATTAATATTAGAAAAACAAAGCAAGCAAGAAAAGTAACCATAATAATAATTCATTAAAAATACAAAATACCATAACACAATCAACGACAAATGGGATTGTTCAAAAGAAATAAGATGCCGTATAGAAATGGCTCGAGACTCCTTTTTTAAATACAAAAAAATACTTACAAGTCTCGATATTTATCTTGAAACAAAATCAAGATTCATTAAAACACATGTGTGGTCAGTTTTATTATATGCGGTGGAGACATGGACCATAAAATCATCCGACATAAACAGATTGGAGACTTTTGAAATGTGGGTTTATAGACGAATACTCAAAATACCCTGCACCGACGATATATCAAATACCGAAGTTTTGAGAAAAATGCACTGCGAAAGAGAGCTGTTTTCCATCATAAAGAAAAGAAAGACATCATACCTGGGACATTTTATGAGAAACACAAAATATAAGCTGTTACAATCGATAACACTTGCGAATATTGAAGGAAAAACTGCTAGAGGGAGAAAAGAAACAATATGGATTGATAATTTTCAAGCATGGACTGGTATCAAAGATACTGGCAGACTTCTGAGCGAAGCAAGAAATAGAGAGGCTTTTGCGGAACTACTTAATGTATTATAAGATGATATCTTTTTTGAAATATAAAATATGTTTAACAAATTATAATTGTATTGGTCGCTATAATTCGAAAAACGAATTACAAATAAAGAAGAAGAAGACACCGAAAAATCACTGTTGAAGAGCCACATAAGCCTTCAGATCCCGTACAGTGCCATAATTGCCAAGAATATGGCCATACAAAAACTTACTGCAACTTATCTATAGTTTGTGTCATCTGCGGTGAATTGCGGTAATAAGCTAAAAGATCAAGCAGAAAAAAATGTAGTAATTGTTGAGGTAATCACACTGCTAACTACAAAAGATGTACTTTATATTCTTGCGTTACACAGAATATGGGACAAAAACCTAAATTACGTTCAGCTCAATCAGCAACCGCTTACTTCGCCACTTTTCCTCAAATGATTTAACCAATTACTTAAAGTGTATCTTATGCCGATGCTGGTAAGACAAATTTTATAAACAATGTTACTACAAATATGACTAACATGATTAAAAAAAATGCTGCGAATGCAGAATACACTGCTTCAAGCATTAATTAACAAGCCATGAATACGTTAAAATTATGTGTTTGAAACGCAAACAACATTCGCCAACACAAAACTGAACTCGAGCACTTTCTTACGGAAGAAAATATTGATATAATGTTTGTCTCTGAGACACAGTTGACTTCGAGAAGCTTCTTGAAAATAAATGGTTATACTCTATAATGATTCAGAGGACCCAAAAGGGAGAGCATGCGGTGGATCAGCAATTCTAATCAAGTCAAGACTCAAGCAGTATATCCTTGACAACTTTTGCGAAGAACGATTTACCTAACTCATATGTTAAGATGATAAATAGGGTCAACTGGCTAGGATACAAAAAAATATTTTAGTAGTCACTGCGTAGAAAACATTCAGCTAAGATCATCCGAGCAAGTTGAATCTAACATTCCGAACTTTAACGAAAAGATTAAAAAGGCTTTTGCACATGGCACTTCCTCCTTTCAGCTGAATGACTTTAATGGAAATTCTTCAACGGATATTGTACGTCTTGTATGTGAAAAAAGGAGACCTGAAAGAGAATAGCACCAACACAGATCACCCCTAAATAAAATCTGATTTAAAGAATGTACTAAACGACTCAAAGAGTTTCTATTGTCGGAAAAAACTGTATTACTGTAAAAATATCTAGAAAATCTCGATATCACGTCAACATCAAATTACTATTTATGGTGCGCTTTTAGAAATCTTAAAAGACCTGTTGAATTTAAATCACCACTGCGCACTGTGCTATGCATTTAAAATCTCTTTTCACTCCCTATTCAAGCACAGGTGCTGTTGGTTTGTCAAGTGCATTTTATCTTCCCCTTTGTTTTTAAGGTTTAAGCTCCGTGAAGTACAAAAAATAATTGCTGACCTCAAACCGGAGAAAGCTCCAGGTATTGATGGAAATAGTAACAAGATGCTGATGAATTTGCATCTAATTGCAATAAGAATCCTGCTATTTATTTTTTAATGTCATTTTACGAATGCAGTATTTTCGACATAACTGTAAACTTGCGAAGATCAAAATGATTCCAAAGCCGGGCAAAGATCCTACCAAGGCTGGTTTATATAAGACTAAAAGCTTACTATCAACAATCTCAAAACTTTTCGAAAAGATGCTCATGACAAAATTTTCCAAAACTTTAGCTGATAATGGATGCATCCCTGACCATCAATTTGGTTTTAGAATTCAGCATAGCACAATTGAGCAAATGCATAGATTGGTTCAATTTATAGGAAGACATTTCAAGAAAAGAAGTATTGTTCTGCCCTCTTCATCGATGTTTCTCGGGCATTTGACAAAGTATGGCAAGAAGGCCTAGTTTTAAAATTGAAGAAAAATCTGCCAATAAACGTACCAAAACTTTTGGAAAGTAATATTACTGATATGAAATTCACTGTTGTGGAAGAAGATTTAATTAGTGGGCCCGAATCTATACTTTCTTGTTTGCCACAGGGTAGTATTCTGGGGCCAGTCTTGTATTTAATATATACTTGTGATATGCCTGTGAGCAATAATATCCATACCTCTACATTTGCCGATGTTATAGATTATATTCACGAAAACCATTATGAAGCATCCCACAATCTCCAGGAACATATTATCCAGCTGGAAATATGGTTGAACTTATGGAGAATTAAAGTAAATGAACAAAAGTGCGTCCACATAACTTTTACCCTAAGAAGAGATACTTGTTCCCCCATTCGAATTAACAATCAAAACATTCCTAAACATTCTGAATTGAAATACCTTTTTATACACCTTGATCAAAGGGTTACATGGAAACATCATATTGACTCTTAGCTAGCTCAAATGAAACTTAAGTTAACTCAAATACATTGGTTGATTGGCAGAAATTCTACACTCAGCCTAGACTGCAAACTTTTAATATACAATGAATTTAGTTATGGTGCACTGCTTCAGCTTCAAATGTAGAATCCAACGAAGGCAAAACAAAATTTTAAGGTTAATAAAATCGGTTCAATAGTACATAAGAAACTCAAATTTACATCGTGATTTAAATATGCCACAAGGGACTGAAGAAATTGCAAAATACGCAGGCAAATAATTAACAAAACTCGAGTCCCATCCTAATCCACTTAAAAAAGAACTACGGCTCTAATATGCAACAGTCCAGATTAAACTTCTTGAAAATATTTTTGTGCTTAATACGACATTTTTGTATTATTAATTACTATTACTAAGATTATGTCCGACACTAGTCGGGCCTAATATTTATATTTAGGCTTAAGGTTTCAATACTTATTGTTGGTTCAGTATTGAAGATACCATAAATAAATAATCGTATCAGTGTCCAAAAAAATGTTTTTGTGAGGATTTTAATGTATACAGAGATCAATATACGTACATACCGCTGTTAAAAAGCAGACAGGCCCTACCTCAAATAACTGTAACTTTATAGGAAAAGGTAAAAACATAATAATAAACAGTACAAGCGCTTGTACAACTGCTTTGTAAAATTGCTTGTAAGAGCGTTATTTTTGAAAGTATTGCAATAAATGTTTGTGACGAGGTGTATTTGGGTAAAATGTATTGGAATCACTGAAAACTCATTTTCGTGAAAGTACGAGTTAGGGCCTTTCTAATTGTTAACGATATGTATGTATGTGTCTATACATAAATTCTTTTTTATTTGAACCCATATACATATGGACATACGTTATGCATATCTACATACAATATGCATATATAGCCCAAATTTCAAAATTGTTAGTAAAAGCAACAAGAAATGAGGTGTCTTAGGACATCCTTCTTTATGAACAGAAGAGACTAAGAAAACGAAACCTAAAAAATTTTAACAAAGACATCAAAACAAAAATAAATTTATAACTGTACTAGTGTCGAAAATCACGAAAATCACGTTATAGCTCTTGTGCCTGACATAACAAGCATAGCTATATAAATCATTTTATTTTACATGGGTAGAGCTACTCCAAAATCTTCTAGTGTTTATGCATATATAAATTGTAATAGTGAATTTTTACTGAAAAGTTGCCTGATTTAGAATATTAAAAATTATTATCTATGTACAGTCTATAGACTAAACAAAAGAGTAGTTATGGACTTTTTCATGGATAAACTTCACAATCTTACTGTCTCGTACAGTAGATAGGTAATGGCGGAGATCGTCCAAGTTTGGGAATTCACAACCGAATAAAACAAAAAATTACAAATGGGGGATCTTCATGCTTAGATTTTGTTGGGCTATGTGTGAGTGTGTGAGTTTGATTCTTTGTTTATGTATGTATATGTATGTATGGATATAGTTGTGTGTAGAGTTTTTGTTGTTACCCTGCAGATAATATTGGGCTACGTGGTCCAATGTGGCTCAAATGCACTAGTTACAAAATGGTCCCATGTACTGTAGTCTGGACCATGTTATGACAAATGGTTGTATTTTAACATACAGTGTTGCCAAGAGCTGTATGATTTATAACATTAAATTATACATTGGCAACCCTGAGGTCATCCATTAACAAATGTTTATTTAAAAGTGAAGTTTTAAAACGGGGGTTTTTGTACAATTTGTGAAAAAATTTAATTTATAAAAAAGTAAATATATAAAAATATAATATAATGGATTATAGTGCACGCCATAAAAGACGATTAGTGAGAAGTGAAAAAGAAAAATGTTTAAAGATGCTAAAAAATGACAATGAAAAAATTGAATGTGCAAGTGGCTTAGCAGAATTCGCCAATATAGAATCTGCTGAGGCCGATATTTCCTGGCATCAGGATTTACATGTGGAATGTGGCAATAAAAAATTAGCTACTGAACTAGGGCAATGGCAGCTAAGCAGTAGAACATCAAGGGCAAATATGAGAGAGCTCTTGGTTATATTAAGGAACAATGGTGTAGATGTGCCTCTTTCTCCACTGACTCTTGTCAAAAGAATAGATACAGCAATAAATATAGTGTCTATTCATCCAGGCTGATATGCACATTTCGGACCCAGACAAAACTTGATGAAAGAGGCACATTTGTTAGAATCATATGACGAAATACTTTGTGACATAAATATAGACGGCTTGCCAATTTTCAAAAGTTCAAATACGCAACTTTGGCCTATATTGATAAAAGTAGTTAATGTAAAGAATATAAGAGTATTTCCTGCTGGTATATATGTTGGCAAACAAAAACCTCAAGATGTGAACCATTTTTTTGAGAAATTCATTGAAGAAGTTTCGGATTTGCAGCAAAATGGCTTACAAATTGGTTGCAAAGGAATAGTATTTAAAATACGCGCAGTAATATGTGACGCACCGGCAAAATCATTAGTTTGTGGGATTGCTTACCATTCGTCAGCGAATGGATGTTCAAAGTGCACGCAAGTTGGAAAGAAAATAAATAATGTTTTAGTTTATAGCACTGAACTAGGTGAAATTATTAACGATGAGGACTTTGTCAACAGAAAATATAAAAAGCAGTTCCAAGTAAAGTTTCTGAATTATGAAACACCATTGGAGAAAATAAATTTGAATATGATCACCCAAGTTCCTCTAGATCCCATGCATGTTATTGATTTGGGTGTTACCAGAAAAATGTTAAATAAACTTTTTCAAAATAAGGTCGTTGAAACAATTTCAAGTTCTCAAAAGTTAAACATATCCAAACTATTAGTTTCCTTAAAACACCACATGACAAATGACTTCACAAGATTTCCTCGAAGCTTTGATGAACTTCCTAAGTGGAAGGCTACTGAGTTCCGCCAATTTTTGATATACACAGGTATCTTAGTTTTAAAAAATAATGTAAGTGATGATTTTTACTACACATTTCTACTACTTCACTGTGCTGTAAGGCTATTGCCGTGCCCAAAAAAATTGCAAAACAACATTGAAGCCGCTGAAGACTTACTAAAGTTATTTGTTGAAAATTTTGGTGTCGTTTTTGGTCCTCAAAGTGTAACCTATAATGTTCACAGTTTGCTTCACATATGTGCATGCGTCAGACAGCATGGGTTGCTGTATAACTTTTCGGCATATGATTTCGAAAACTACTTGCAGACGATTAAAAAAGATGTGCGCAGGCCGACGTGTATTCTGGAGCAACTGCACAAAAGAAACTTCCATCGAAATTTGATTAATGAACCAAAAACTTTAGGATTAAAGGAAAGAGATGGAATTATATATGGCTATTCATGTGATCAATATTCTTTAAGTGTCAAAAGTCCAAATAATATATGTCTTCTAATGCCTTTTATCCCTTTTACAATTATAAACTTCAAAAGGGGAAGGAGCGATGAAAGTTTAGTATGCGGTCGCCGCTTCAAAGACATTAAACCATTTTTTGAAGAACCATTAAATTCGTTATCGGCATTAGGCATATGTACTGCTGATAACGTATTGGAAGAAATAGAAGAAACATTTGATATAAACAGTATTTACTGCAAGCTTCTGTCATTGCCTTTTGAAAATAAAGTTATTTTAATGCCCATTCTACATAGCTGCACTTAATCATATTAACTTTAATAAAATTGTTTCTAAAACAATTTTCTTATGAAAAACTTAAAACATTTTACAAACACAAATATTTTTTATGAATCAGGCTTTAAATAAATAATACATATATAATAATTATAATAAATATTTATATAAAATATATATAAATTAATAAAAAAAAAATGGAGAAAAATGGTGGAAACCTAAAGAGATTAAACGCTTGCGTTGAAATTTCACATTGTAAGTATCATAAGAAACAAATATAATATTAATTTTTTTCTAATAACTATATTTGTTATTTTTTCAGATCCTTTAAAAAAATCTCCATGCTATGACTGCTTTCAATTTAAAGGTGAGTTAATTAAAAAGAAACGTTAGTTTTTTTCATACTAAAAACATTTTTTAAGTTACAGAATTAATCGACAAACAAAGTCAGATGATTGCTAAAATGATGGCCGATCACAAAACTTTAAAAGATCAATTTTCAAAACTGCAGGGTATTCACCACGAACCAAATATTTTTGATTAGTAACTCTTATAATTAACCTATTACTTGTTTTAATATTTACAGCAACAACAGAACATCAGAGCAAAGTAATAGTGGAAATGTTGGCCGACCACAAAATTCAACTACAAGCACTAAACAAGACTCGCCAAAATATAAATACACTAACGACAGTCTTTCCAATCAAAACAGAAGAAGAGCTTCTGAACCTAGAATCCGAAATAAGCGAATTGAATGAAGAAAAATACGTAAGTAATTATTAATACTTATAATTAATAATTATAAATGATAAATTGAAAATAATAACACATTGTCCAATTTTAATTTGTTCAGATTTCTGCTGTGAAATATTTAATAGACGGAAACGTAGCTAAAAATTTTGAAAGAATTCTGTCGCGCGAACTATGTATGGGAAGAAGAGCTTGAAAGGTCACAAAAATATATACAATGTTATTATAGGTAAGAATTTTGATTATTTAAACTTACATTGTTTTAGTAATGAAATCTTTTTTTTTACTTTAGCCGCAATATGCAATTACTCCTCCAATGCTGAGAAAGAATTGAGATCTGCATTTCAAGTGGTAAAGAAGCGGCACTTTCGTCTGGCCAGTTCGAAGAAGAAGGAAAATGTTTAATTAAAAGTAGTGTCTTAAGTTGTCTTATTTTTTAAATAATTATTTTAAACTTTCCATTTAGAATTATGAGCCTAATTGCCTTTCATAATTTTTGTTTTTAATAAAACAAACTAAAATGATTTAACGTGAAGTTGTTTTTAATGTTTCATAGAGTAGTACCAAGGAGAAGTTTTGAAACTAACCCTCTCCATGGAGTAGTGCCATTGAGTAGTATTGAAACTAATTCACTTGAGTACTCCATGGAGTAGAAACATGGAGTAGCTATGGGACTACTCCTGTGTAATGCAAAGCTGGGTTATATGGTCCAACCCTAGAACATCGCAATGTTAAATCGACCACCTTTTTTTCATATATTTGGAGTAGCTTTGGAGTACTCCTACTCCTCTTTGGACTAGTCTTTACATGCATGTATAGACTAGTCCCATTATCTGCAGGGTATTTATAGAGAACCGTTGTGCTTACAGTGGATGGATGTATCTGCAGGTGTTTGTATATGTGTGTGTGTGCATATTTTGTATTAACGTATATTTTTGCCGGTGTCCACTGATTCTGTTGTATTGGACGAAAAACGTTATACCCTGCAAGAGATGTCGATGCTTTTGGCTTGTCACCAGTACTACTCTCTAATTTTTCCCCATACAATATTTTGTGCTATAGACATTTAGCATGTGCTTTTCATTGAAATCCTACTAGTAACACTAAAGCTAGGTCGTTACTACGTAACATGGAGACATAGCAACCAGACAGTTAGACTGGTTTAGGTTGAAAAGAGGAGCCATTACGCTCATCTCCGGGGGCATATACATAAGCCAGTAAAGGACGGTTGTGCGCTCTCAAAAAAATAAACGAACGAACCCCACCTTTATAGGAACTCAGTATCGTTCACATAGTTCCTCAAATTTTTCCAGTCAATACCTCTAACGGGATCTCCGCTGGGCGAAAGATGGACAATTGTAACGCCAAAAGTCGTCGCTCGTTTTTGGACTACATTATAAGTAGTATTATTACCCTTAAGCTGCTTGCCCTTTCGAGTACGTATTTTAATTTTTTTTATACGTATATATATATATATTTATGTATATATATATTTATATATATATATATATATATGTGTGAGTGTGTGTGAGTATATATATATATATATATTTATATATATATATATATACATGTATATAGTTTTGATATTGAACTACCAGTTTTATTGAATACTTTTTATTAACTGAACTTAAAATATCTTACAAACTAAAATAAATGCTAAAATTCAGAAACATAAATTTTGCTTACTAATAGAATTACACTAAACTAAAATGAGATTTGCCTGCAATGCAGGCAATAGAATTACACTAAACTAAAATGAGATTTGCCTGAAATTCATATTGTGTGAATCTGCATGCAAAGCAAATTCACATACGTTATGAAACCTTAAACAATTATTAGGGTGGTTCGTATTGGAAACAGTTATACGTGACTCTTCCACCCTCAGTTTCAGCAGTCCCTGCTGAAACAGTATAATTTTATACATAACTATTTAATTAAAGATAATATTTAAAGTTCATTATATATTATTTTGAAATAAAGAGCATAAATAAATTTTTATAATTTTTTTTTTCAATTTGATTATGTTTCACAATTAACATTTAAAGTATGATTTTTTTTTTTCTTAATAATTTTATAATTATTACTACGTATTATGTTTAATTTCTTATATTAGCATAACAAGACTTTTAAATTCGTATCTTATTTAGTTCTTAAAGGTCCCTGTACAGCTCCATTACCTTCGACTTTGGCAATGTCAGCAGTGGAAGCCATTTCGATTTTATATCCAACATCCCGTTTGGTTTTCCTATACTTGCATCTCAGGCACAACGCTATCGAAATTCCGAGGAGAAATAAAAATAAACCCGTACTTATACCATATGATACATTCCTATGATACTTCAATTCCCTGATCTCTTTTATGTTTTCAAAGTACGGCATTGAAATTTTCTCGAAACAAATAGTTTCATTAACAGTCAAACTATAATTGTTTGTAGGATAAAAGAAAGTGTTTCTAATTTCAGTTTTCTTATTAAAGTATACATTATCCCCGATTATTATTTTGCAATTTCCAAATGATAAAATGTAGTTTCCATTAAGGGTAAGTGTTTTGTTGTCACAGTCTTGTGTTATTTCCATAGAGATTGCGTTTTTAACTAATATAGTTTCATCGTCTATATATTCTACTTCAGTTCTATTATTAAATTCGAGTTTACAAGTGTTTCGATAAACACAGTTTGTAGCAGGTTTTAATTCTTTTATTAAAAGGTTTTTATCGTAAGTATACTGTCTTTCATTTATTGTTACTATTATTTCATTGCTTGGACAATTTGAAAGTATTCTCTATTGGGTATTGGGGTTACTAAGAGAACCTCGACAGTTATATAGTTTTTCGGTATCTTTATTGCAATTACTATACAGTTTGATACATCTAACATTATTCCCACTCTAATCAGTTTTAACTTTATGAAATCTATCTGGAATCTTTCAATTTCCTCGGAAGTTAGAATACTTGGATGGGCTATACCATTACGTGCTGAAGCAATACTATCCAGTATTATGTTAATTTTGTTTTCTAAGTATCTTAATTTAAGCATTTGGTGATTATACAAAAGATGTTTCACTATTTCGCTTTTACGGTTCTTAATTTCACGGAAAGATTGCTCGATTTTAGTTCTGTCTTTTTCTATGGTTTCTTTAAGAATAGTAATACTGTCATTGAGATGATTATTTATAGAAATTTGTTGATTAAGGGTTTGTATAGCGTTATGACTGTTTTCGTCAGTAGTTCTTAGGTGTTCTAGAAACTCCTGTCTGTCTTCCTCGTCCATTAGTCCAAAACCCCATTTGTAGATCGAACCCACAGCATTTAATAAACCTCTTTTACTTCTTAAATTATCTAATGGAGTAATACTTTTTATTTTAGTTTTAATGATTCGAATTTCGCTCTTTAAAATATCTCTGTTATATATGTCTTTATTTTTTATATTGTTTTCTATTTTGTTAGTAATGTCTCCTATTTCATATGGGTTTATTATATGTAGAATTGTATTTGTTAAGTTTGTTATTTCCGTATTAAATAGATGTATTCTCGCGAAGCCCGATTGTTCACCAACAGGATTCACATGCAAGCCACACAGCACCATGCCTCTTCTTCCAAATGTCACTTGCGAAAAGATCATCAGTGTAACATGAAACATTGCCATCTGGGGGAGAGATAAAACGAAGGAATTCTCAGTAAAACTTGACATTCAAGAAAGGGTATAAAGCGTGCTCTGCATATTTCTCGTCTAGTGATTTTGATATTTGTGTCACCTTTTCACTTGAGTTTTATATATCTTTTTAAATTGGTTATCGTTCGAAGATAAATAATTTCAGTGTGTGCTAAAGTTTTGAATTATTTTATATTTAGGTCGAGATTTGCTAACTCTGTTGTTGTCTACAAATTTATTTGAAAAATCACCTACTTGATCTCTTCTTTGGTTTAACACTTCGATCCTCTTTCTTTTTGCTTCATGTTGCTCCCCAGCAAAAACCTGCAAGTCGTCCTTTGAAATCAGGTTATTAAGGAAGTCAACTGGTTTACGTTTTGTCGTTCAATGTATAGTGTCATTATAAGCCAATATTGCCTTAAATACGTTGCCGTGCAAGTCACTCTCGTTATTAGGATCGGCGTTGAGCAGTCTAATATGTTCGTTTAATGTGGAGTGCAGTCTTTCAACGTCCGCATTCCCAGTTTTCAAATAAGTAGTTGTTAAGTGAAAGTCTATTCCATTGTCGTTAAGAAACCGTTTTGTATTTAACGTGTCGAACTCGTTATCCATTATGATTAGCCTTGGCCTTCCCAAGTATTGAATTCGCTTTTGCAATCCGTTAATAATAGAAGGTCAGGATCTGTCTTTAAGCTTTTCAACCGTAGCGTATTTGGTAAGTTTATCTATGCTTGTAAGGTATATTACGTTCCTTTGCGGATACCAAAGGTCTATGTGTACTATATCATTTTATCTTTTAGGAGTGTCTGTAACGTTAAAAGCATGCTTTAGTGGACTTCTATCGAACTTTGCAAGATTACATACCTCGCAGTTATTTACAAATTTTTGAATCTCTTTTTGCAGGTTTGGGTAAAAACAAACCTTTTTTAAATTTGTGAATACTTCGTTTATTCCACGATGCTTGTTTTTAAGGTGTTCAATTTCAATTTTCCTTAGAACAATTTCTTTGTCTGTAATATCTTCCAGCAACAATTTAGACCTCAAAATTCTCAAATTTTTGTTATTTGCAAAGTACATTCTATAAATATCTTGAAATTTCAGAAAAAGGTTGTCATTCGGGCAAAAAAATCCTCTTTCTGGGAGGTATTGTAGCATTATATTTCTTAAATCGGTTTCCCTTGTTACCATTATAAGGTTTCTTAATTTGTTCTTATGTATTATCTTTAACTTTGATGATTCTCTGGTTCCGTAGTCGAAAATAATCTGATTCTTAAACAAATTCAAAGGTTTTTCCGTGAAAGATATAAAATTGATATCATCAGTTCCTGCACTGTGAACCGTTTCAATGTCATTTTCAGCATTGTCCTCCAATGGGTCAAACAACTCATTCAAATTAATACAGATAGTTGATTCCGCTGTTGTCTCATCCGGTCTGTCATTCTCTCTACTGTCGTACACTATTCTACTCAAGCCGTCTGCAACTACATTTTCTCTTCCCTTTATGTATTCGACTTGAAAGTCAAATTCATTTAGTTTTATCTTCCAGCGCTGCAGTTTAGAGTTCGGTTCCTTCATATTAGTTAGCCATACAAGCGGTCTATGATCAGTTCTTACTGTAAATCTGCGACCGTACAGGTAAGGACGGAAGTGCTTCCTTGCCCATACAATGGCGAGAAGCTCCTTCTCAATAGTACTATATCTTTGTTCGTGTCCATTAAGGGAGCGGCTAGCATATGAGATTGGTTTGTTGTCCTGCATAAGGACAGCGCCTAAGGCGTAGTTACTGGCATCGGTTGTCAAAGTAAAGTGTTTTTTAAAGCCTGGGTGAGCTAATACAGGATCATTTTTTAGTAATAGCTTCTATTTATTAAATGCATCTACATATTCAGGGTCCTTAACATTAATCTTTGCATTCTTCTTTAAACGTTTTACGAGAGGGTGAGCTACCTTGGCATAATCTTTTATAAAGCGCCTCAACTTCTTTCCGTTTGTTCTTATTCCCTCAGCAGTAACAATGTGGCCTAAGAACTCAGTTTCCTTTGATAGAAAAAGACATTTATCTGGTTGAATTCTTAAATTAGCTTTCTGTAGACGATTAAGGATTTTATTGAACGACTCCATATGTTCTTCTAAACTAGTAGAAAATACAAGGATATCATCCATATAAACTATACATATTTTGTTTATATATTGTCCCAAAATCTTGTTAACTAATCGTTGGAATGTCGCTGGTGCATTACGAAGGCCGAAAGGCATTCGCAGAAATTCATAGTGACCGTTTGCGGTCGAAAACGCAGTTTTGTAAATGTCGCCAGGATCCATTTGCACCTGATGGAATCCTTTAGAGAGATCAATTGTGGAAAAATATTGACAATTTCCCAATTTGTCAAAAATATCTTCAACGTTAGGCATAGGGAATCGGTCCTCAATAGTTATGTCATTCAATTTTCTGTAGTCTATTACAATTCTCCATTTCTGTACATTGTCTGAATTCAGCTTCTTTGGTACAACCCAAATAGGGCTGTTATATGGGCTATTTGATTCCCTAATTATGCCGTCTTTAAGCATTTCGTCGATCTGCCGATTTGCCTCCTCCCTATGAATCTCTGGGTAGCGGTACATTTTGGAATATATTGGCATGTCGTGTCTGGTATTGATTTTATGTTTTATGTCATTCGTGAACGGCAATTTTTGTTCCGCTTTATAAAATATTTCCTTATGCCTTAGCATGATGGGCCTCAATTTGGACACTTCTAATTCATTTAAGTGTTCTGTTTTGATGAATGCAAGAAAATTTTCCCTAACTACTTCATTATTCCCCACATCTATGACGTTTTCTTTATAGGACATGGTGTGGTAAGTTTCCTCATATTTACATGTACAACGGCAAAGTCGCATTTCTGGTGATTAGCTGTCGATGCGGGAAGTCGATTATACTATTTAAATTTTGTAAAATATTGTTGCCTATTAATCCATCGTATTCATTACTTAATTCACACTCCAAAAATTCACAATAATAATTTTCCATTTTAAATTCCTTGAAAAGAGGGAATCTACAAAGCGATCGCAAAAAGAATGTTTTCCCCAAGGCCTTAGCCTGCAGGGATATTGGTGTTTTCCACTTTGGAGAACACACTCTTTTATCTATAATACTAAATTCTGCCCCGCTGTCAACAACAAAACGCAATTTCCTGACTGGGGTGTCATCAATTATATAGGGTAGTTGTTTAAAGATTCTGTTGAAAAATTTACATTGGAAGAGCCAATATCCATGGGAACTATATCTTGATATCTGTTCCTATTCCTGCTCTGATTTGATCCAGTGCCATTTCCTCCATTATAATTTTCTAACTGGTCATTGTTATACCTGTGGTACTTTCCTGATTTGTCATTGTGACCCCTGTAAACATTTCCTGATTTGTTATTATTTTGTCTGTAAAAATTTCCTGATTGGTTATTATTTTGTCCGTAAAAATTTCCTGATTGATAATTGTTCTTGTTATTAGTGTTTCTTGATTGAAAGTTGTTCTGTCGGTTAAAGATTCTTGATTGGGTGTTTTTATTTTCATAATAATGTTGATGATTTTGATTATATCGATTTGTTGTTTGATTTTGATCATTGTGTTGTCTATAATCTTTGGAATTGAAGCTATCATTATATCTAGTATATTGGAATCCGTTACTATTTTTTTGTACTCCATAGTATAAATGTCCTGCCTCTCTAATAATTTTGAATGCTTCCTCAATACTGTTGGGGTTTCTTGTAAAAATCATTGTTTTTGTTGGTTAGGGTAAGTTTTCCCGAAAAACTTGAAGCGCGATTCTATTTAGTGCTGATATAGAGTATAAGTTATCCTTGAAAATTAAGTTTCTGTTCTGTAGCCTACTTAATATTTCCGTTATTTGCATGTAAAATTTTTCTATAGTTTCTGTCATACGACACGTTTTAAGTTTGTCCATTAGGCTGTTACTATTTTCTTTTTCCCCGGAATTATCTTTTAGTACCTCTTTAATTTCTTTCTATTTGTCCGGGTTTCCTTATCTATGTAGTGCTTCTTTACATTGTCCTACTATTTTGCCCTTTAGATAGTCCATTAAAATATTTTTATGTCCAGCGTCGAACTCTTCTATAGTAGGCAAGATGTTTTCTACCTGCTTAATGAACTCAGGTAGCTGGTACCTGCTCGAGCCATCTAAAGTGCTTAAGTTCTTAATGCAATCTAAAACTACACTAAATGCCTGGATATTATTCGCGTTCATATTTATTTTATATTTTCTTCGTTTATTTAAACAAACAAAAAAAAATTTTTTTTCAAAAAAAAAAAAATTATATTACCATTTAAATTTTTTGGCAAGTAATGAATTTTTGACAATTGTTAGTAGCTTATATTAATTGTTTAGTATACATATAATAAACTTGAGTTACTTTTTTGCAGCTGTTATTCCTTCCTTCCCATCTACAGTTTTGGCTGTTGTTATTTCTCTTCCTTTCTTTGTGTTTTATAATTTTAGGAGATTAAATGTGGTATTCCACTGTTCGTTCAATGTTGTTTTTCCTTCCTGGACTTTATCGTTGAGTTCAATTATGTAGATGGTAACTTCAATTAAGCGTGTATAATGCGCTTGAATTTTAAATAGCCAAAGTTTCTTTGAATTTGCAATTTTTATTTAATTGCTGTTTTAAGTTATTTTTCAAGATTTTGTTTAGTTCAATTCGTTTGCACTTTTGTCTTTAGTTGTTCCTCTTCTTTTTAATATAAAAAATTTTTGTCTGCTCTCGGTTTTGAAATTTCTATTTTTTCCTTGTTTTATACTTTGTATTTATTTTATTTACTTTACACCTTTTTAAGTTGTTGTATGTCAGTTATTTATACTACGTGTGTTTATAGTACATTTTATTTCGGAACAATTTTTTTTTTTTGCTATTACGAGTATTTCATTTATTTTAATTTCATAACATGTTTTTTTTCGAGTATTTTGGTTTATTCATCGAACTTCACTTTTAATTCATTAATCAAAATCTTTTCTGATTAAATAAATTTTTTTGTCTTTTAATTTATTTGAATTTAATAATAGAACTCTTTTTTTATTAAATAAATTTGTTTGTCTTTATTCTTTTAACTTATTTTAATTTAATAGTCAAACTCTTTTTTTTTATTTGTTTGTCTTTATTCTTTTAATTTATTTTAATTTAATATTCAAACTCCGTTTTGATTTGTTTGTATTTATTCTTTTAATTTATTTTAATTTAATAATCAAACTCTTTTTTGATTAATAAAATTTTTTTGTTATCCTCGTCGCCAGTTTTGATATTGAACTACCAGTTTTATTGAATACTTTTTATTAACTGAACTTAAAATATCTTACAAACTAAAATAAATGCTAAAATTCAGAAACATAAATTTTGCTTACTAATAGAATTACACTAAGCTAAAATGAGATTTGCCTGCAATGCAGACAATAGAATTACACTAAACTAAAATGAGATTTGCCTGAAATTCATATTTTGTGAATCTGCATGCAAAGCAAATTCACATACGTTATGAAACCTTAAACAATTATTAGGGTGGTTCGTATTGGAAACAGTTATACGTGACTATATATATATACCCTGCAGAAAATGCGAATAGTACAAATGTAGTGATTTACTAGTGACATTTAACATTAGCTTGTCATTGAAAATCCACCACTAGACTGTAGCACTACTGACTAAGTAGTTTTTTTTTGGGACCACATGGAGACATTGGCACCAAAGATTCACTAGTAAATTTTAGGGGCTCTAGTCTACAATATAGATGTATCCTCGCTTTACTTACGTATGAGTAGTAGGGAACTACCGGTCCTGCCCCAATTAAAATTTTGAAATTTTAATTACCCAAATTTTAAAATTCTGGCAAATTTGTGAAATTTTATACCTACGAGGGTGGTTCCATAAGTGCGTCCGATTTTTTGTTTACATAAGGAGTTTTTTGTTTACATAAGGAGTTTTTTTTATTATTACTACATACCAGGGCGGTTCAATAAGTCAGGTTTTTTATGACCGTGGGAATTTATATGTATGTATTTTTCTGGGGTGGATTAAGAGGTTTCATAAGGTTAAGATTTCATAAGTATACACATATACCGACGGGAAAAATCATGAAAATGATTTTCCTAATACCATGCGGGAAAATCATGAGATGATTTTTCTTAATACCAATAGTGAATTTCCTAATGCCGACGGAAATGCATGATTAATTTTTTCAAATGCGGACGGCAATGCATGATTATTTTTTTCAAATGCCGACGGCAAAACATGATTATTTTTCCTAATGCCTACGGCAAAACATGAATATTATTTTCAAATGCCGACGGCAAAACATGATTATTTTTCCTAATACCAAAGAGAAAATTACCGGTGTTGCCAGACTGTAGAAATTTGTTATCGTAATACCATATCAGTAATATCAGAGAAAATAGATTTGATGACTACTAGGCGATTCTCATATGAATCGTGGGAATGTGTTTGTGTGATTTCCTAACGCTATAAATTATTTATCATACCGACATTTTATGATGTAAAATGTTCTCATGTATGTGAACCCTCCTAATGCTTGTGTGTGGGTGGTCCAGCTTGATTGTCGCTGGTAATTTTATATTGTATTTATTTGTTTAAGAAATATTTATTTCATAACATTATGAAATTCTTGAATGTGTATGTATGTATGCATGTATGGATGTATGCATGTATGAATGCATAAATGAATGTATGCATGTATGAATGTATAACTGAATGTATGAATGTATAAATGTGCGATCGTGGGAACTTGTGCGTGGAATATTTTATTGAATACATTTATATTTTGCAACGTAATCATTTTTTTTTACTACGATTATTTTAAAGCAGAGGATTTTCAACTAATTACAGTCATCAGCAGAGAAACAAAAAGTAGAAATTTGCAAGTAAGCAAAAAAGTTAACTTCTACTCCTCCCCACGTCCTTCTATTCCCTTTATGTAGTTTGTATTTGAAATAAGAAAACACTTGTACATTCTTTTATTTTGTATACATTTAGTTTTTAAAATTTTTTTAAATTTTATTATAATACATACATTAACATTTTAAAAAGTAAAAAGGTCATTTAAAGCAAGACATTTCATTTGTTAGTAAAATAGCATTTTTTAATCCGCATACACCAAATTTATGATAATTACAATAAAACTATTCTTGATACTTGATTTCCATTTGTTTAAAGTTGATGCAGCCTATATCCTCAACATTAGAAATTTTTCGGTGTAACATTTTTTCCAACCATAGTCTTTTTTCTTCACCTTTTTCGTAAATTTTAGAACATCTTGCGTTGGCTTTTAAAAAATTGCAAACGCTATGAAATGAAACTGATCCAGCAGTCCAGCTTAGGTGATGATAGTTTTTTGTTAGTCACTTTGCTTCTCTTTGCTTTTTTATTGATAAGCATTTAAAATCAAATGGTGGTTTTATAATGAAATTGTTATATTCATAATTGTTGAATACAATCGCAACTTCTTTTGCGATGAAATCGTTTGAATTAGTTTTGAAACCTGTACGTCTATAAAAATTATGTTATTTTCCATATTATTCAATTTATAAGACTTTTCGAACTTGTCCTTTGATGGGTATATATTCTATTATACGATCATGAATAAGAATGCAGTAAGCTGATCTCTTTGCTGCAATATTAGTTGCTGTTTCAAATTCAATTTTTATATCAATCGGACCATTATTCAGTGATTCATTCTGATGACTGACATCTACTACAATAAAAGGAGCTTTTTTCTTAAACTCTGATGCAGTTAGAAACGGTTGAGATTCTTTCATATAGTAGCTTTGTTGGAATCTTAGATACATATCATACAGAATTGCATAACGTTCATTTTTAAATTTTATGTTTAGATCATCATATGGGTAAGAGAATTAATATAAATGTACTTTTAAATTAGTCAAATCACAATGAACAAACTTATTTTCTTGTTGAAAAACGATCAACACAAACCGGGGGCGTTCTCTATTTGCAGCCAATTTAACATTCCAAATAAGGCTAGTTCCTGTGTTTAATTGGGGATTAATGTGACAATCCCAACTGCGAAATACCATGGGTATAGAAGCACCATTGTTAATAATTTTAATCATATTCAATTTGCTAAGGTCAAATAATTGAACATGAGGTATTCTCCATGAGATGAGTGAAATTGTAAGTTTAGCTTTTTCAGTAGAAACAGTCGAGTGTACAAGATCTTCGTCGTTCTTATTACGGAGGAGTATCAATTCATGTTTTCCATTTAATATAACTTTGTTGTAGTCTTCAGCGAATCCTAGAAGCATTTTTAGAGGTACATAGAAATTGAAAAATCCATTTGCAAGAGTGACATAGTCAATTTTGTTCCATCCAGCATTTTGCATCACATTGCTTTCGTTTGGTGATAGAGAAACCAAGTTCTTTATGGTGTTCGTGGCTCCTAAATATCTTGTATGATCAATTTCAATTCCATTGAGCTCATAGCGAATTTCATCAAATAGATATGCCACAAAGTTGATTTTTAATATAAAGTTTTTCGAAGATGAAGAAGCTTTGGAGTTATTATCATCAGCAACAAATTCTTCTACATAAATGTAGCTCTCACTGGGTAGCACGTACAAACCTTGATTTTGTATTGAAATTCGAATTTCATCAATATTGTTGTAAGATTGTAAGTATGGTACATATGTATAATATTCCCTTTTGATTATATTCTCATCATCTCAGATATCATATAGAATTGCATAACGTTCATTTTTAAATTTTATGTTTAGATCATCATACGTGTATGAGACTGAATTTAAATGTACTTTTAAATTATTCAAATCACAATGAACAAACTTATTTTCTTGTTGAAAAGCAATCAACACAAAACGGGGGCGTTCTCTATTTGCAGCCAGTTTAACATTCCAAAAATTAGATGAATGTCAGCTGCCTTCATGCAGTGATTTCTTTAATAAGTTGAACAATAAAGAGTGTTCTTTAGAGGAATACTCACTTGCTGTAGAGGTATGGAATACTTTTGGTTGCAAAACTATGAAAGATTACATGGAACTTTACTTAAAAACAGATGTCCTCTTACTGACAGATATTTTAGAGAACTTAAGAAAAGTTTGCAAAGGTATTTATGAGCTGGATCCATGTCAATATTATACAGCACCTGGACTATCCTGGGATGCAATGCTCAAATACACAAAAATTGATTTAGAATTATTGACAGACATAGACATGTACAATTTTATGAAAAAAGGTATACGTGGGGGAATCGTACAGTGTAGCCAAAGATATTCGAAAGCGAATAACAAATACTTGGAAGATTTCTATAAAGAGAAGCCCTCAGAATTTCTCGTCTATTTAGACGCTAACAATTTGTATGGTTGGGCGATGTCGGAATATCTTCCTCATGGTGGGTTTAGATGGTTATCGCAAGACGAGCTGAATCTGGATCCACACAGCATAGCTTATAATGGAACAGACGGTTATGTATATGAGGTCACGTTGGATTATCCCTCTCATTTACACGACTTGCATAATGACCTTCCTTTTTGCGCTGAAAATAAAAAAGTGATGCAAGCGAAGTATAACAAGTTGGTAACCGATTTCTCTACAAAGCAATCATACGTGATACACTTTAGAGTTCTGAAACAGTGCTTAGAATATGGCTTAGTTTTAAAGAAAACTCATCGTATTCTAGCATTTAAACAATCTCAATGGTTAAAAGGCTATATTGACCTAAATACCAGACATAGGGCCACTGCTAAAAATACTTTTGAAAAAAACTTTTTCAAACTACTCAATAATGCAGTGTATGGTAAAACAATGGAAAATGTGGATAAGAGGAGAGATGTTAAAATTGTCAATAGTTGGGAGAGAACGAATTGTAATCAATTGGGTGCCCAAGATTGGATATCAAAACCAAATTTTCATAGTTTATCTATATTTTCTGAAGATCTGGTAGCTATCGAAATGAATAGAGTCAAAACCTGCTACAATAAACCAATTTACTTAGGATTTTGTGTACTGGAGCTTTCCAAATGGAAAATGTATAATTTCCAATTTAAGACAAAACTCTCATTAAATTATCTGGACACAGACTCTTTTATTTATACAATAAAAACGGACGACTTTTACGCCGACATAAAGAATTGTTGAAGAACAACAATTTGATACATCGGACTATCCTACAGACAATATTTATAATTTTCCACTAGTAAATAAAAAAGTAATTGGTATGATGAAGGATGACAATTGAGGTAAGATAATGACAGAGTTTGTTCAGCTGCGATCAAAAATGTACTCATTTAGTGTACAGAACCAAAATGACACTAAAAAATCGAATGGGGTAAAGAGAGCCATATTAGATAAATATTGTTTGGCTACGTATAAAAATTGTTTATTCAAAAAGACTATTGTATATGATAATATATTAACATTTAAATCTAAGCTCAATCAAATATATACTAGTGAATTAAGTAAGGTAGTCTTAAGTTATGGAGACGATAAGAGAAAAATTAGATCAAATAACATTAACACATATGCATGGTATCATTTTCGTATTAAGGAAACTAACCCTGAATACGAACTTGACATGTTGCTAGATGAGATTGCTAGAATGTAAGAAAATGGTTAAAATTAATTAAAAATTAATGTATACAATTTTAGTTATTAAGAAAAATTCTATTATTGTTAAAATCTTAGTTATTAAGAAAAATTATTGTAAATAAAATCCTATTTATTTATTAAGAAAAATTATTGTACATATGTAAATGAATTTTTAAGAAAAAATTTTAAATAAAATGTTGAAAAAAGAATGAAAATGTGAATGGCGTTTATTTCTTTATTGGCTTTACTTCGTTGGATCAAAAAAATTTTTATTTTTGCTTATTTGCAAATTCTGGTTTTCATATCGCTTAAAACATGCACAGTCTTGTTTTCTTTGAGAGGTTCTGCACAAGAAAAATTTAATTTCTCAATATTATATTTATATTTTTCACTACATGCAAGTTTCTGTTATTTTCTATTCGAACAGATGATTGCTAATTTTCCTTTATAAAAAATAATATAAAACAAGGAATATTTTAATAATGCAATTTTATTTTATTTTGTTTCTGTTAATAATACCATTTAATTTAATTTCTTAAATATTTTATTTATAATGATGGAAACATTTCATAGTATCCAATTATAAGATGTTCTAATATACTTTTCCGTAAAAAATATATTGTACATCTACAAGTATCAGGTCCTTCCTCACAGTTCGGATCGTACCATGGCCAGTTTCCAAAATGCCCTTCTGTGTTGTCTTCATCTTCTATTACGCCATATTCTTCGTTCTCATCCAGCATATTTTGGAAAAATTTTATCATCTCCCAATGATCAAAAAGCCTGAAGCTTTCAAAATCTCTTATAAATTGGTTTAGAGTACGTCTAATTTGGCTCATTTTGTTTGCTGATAAATGAATGATGATGAATGTTGGAAGGTTTTTTAAGACTAATTTGTTCTTTAAATTATTCAAATATCTATACTATCATCTCTATTCCATATTTCTTTTTAGCACTCTATCTCTTTCTAACCCATTTCTCTCTATAACTTTCTCTTTCTGTCTATCACTATCCCCCACTTATTCACTATTTCACCATAATTATTATCGATTAAACTTCTTGAAGTCATCATCGCTACTTTTAAGATCATTTCCAGTTAAACATTCAAAGTGAGAAGAACTAAATAAAAATATGGACTCCACAACAAATCTAATTTCAAAATTTAATTCTCTAAACAACAAAACCTTAATCCGCATAAAGGAGCTTGACACGTCCATGAAATATACTATTCGAAATGTGAAACGTGCAACAACAAAATATGGAGCAACACTAAAAGTTGAAATGGATAAACATATAATGTTACTGTCTAAACGATATAATACTTTAACAGATGACGATATTAAAGATCTCTCGAGCGGATCATATTGCCTAAGTAGAGAAGGTGAAGAAAACCTAATCGTTGAGAATGAGCTGAGTGAATTTCTAATTCAAAATTCCCAATATCCTGTCTGGCAATAAATTATATTAATTACGTTTTTTAAATTATGAATAAAAAGACATTAAAGAGTTTTGTAAAATATAAATGTTTGCGTTTTTATTTAATATTTTCAGTTATTTCATAAAGAAATTTAAGACATAAATGTCCACAGGTAAATGTATTAAAATTCTGATGTTGAATATAGTTGTATTTTATATTTGTACCAAGATATTTGACTACTTCTGAAGGAGGTTGTAAGTTTCCAAAGCTGTCGAAATATTATTTTTCATTGATGTTTTTATAATATGCTACCCAATGTGTACCAGATCCTGTTGATAAATCTAAATTGATTATTCCACATTAAATTTTCTTTGTACGTTTTGGTAGAGTATTCAACATGAAAACACCTCTAAAATATGGAATATTTATAGAGAAACGGTTTAGGTCCACATCAGAAAGTGGTCTGTTGGGCAGCATCTCTAAAAGTTTGTTGATTCCTCTTTATGAACTAAACCATAACCCTTTTTATATGGTTTTAAGTAAAGTCCTTTTCCAACTTATACAGATTCCATCGCTCTATTATGTCTAGTTGCTTCATCAAGTTAATTTTTAGCATTCTTTGTTGCATTTAATGCTTTAGCTATGGCAACACCTCCAGTTGTTAGACTACCAATTGCACCCAGAGCAGTTAAAATCGGTATTAGAGGTAAAAAACCACCAATTTGTGGAACACGTATTACACGTGGTACTATAATTTCAGACTTTCTTCCTTTTAATGACTTGTTAATAGTTTTTCGTGTAATTTTAATAGCTGAGTTAATATCTAATGGTATTTCTTTTTTTAGTATTTTTGTTACAGCTCTAATTGATGTTCTTAATAGTATTTTAACATTTAGTTTGTTCTTTTTAATATTTTTCTTTTTCACCACACCCATACCAAATTTTGTTTTGGCTTTCATTGCGTCAATAACCATATATGCAAATGATTTTTCAGCAAGACTACTATCTTTTGATAAAACTCGATCCCAAGCGGAGTTTTCAAGTATTTTATCAGCTTTATGTCTGGTACTTAAATCCTTATTTTTGGAATAAGCAATATCGTGATTTTTACACGCAGAGTCCAATAAATTAATTCCTTTATCACCTCGATTTAAACGTTTTTGTAGTTTTGTTCCAGGTCCACAATACTGATATCCAGGCAGATGAAGTTCAACAGGTAGAGAGTTTATTATTTTGTCTACTAGACCTCCTCCAACGACGGTGTTTTTATGACTAAAAGTTTTCTGATATCGTATAACCATATTATCTAATTTTTCCTATATAAGAGGTAATATATATGAAATACATTTAGTTACAAAAATGCAGTTAGTAAAACAACATAAAAATATTTTTGTTCGCAATATTGATGATTCTGCGAACATGAGTTCAAAAATAAAACACAGCCCCCTCTTACCAAATTCTATTCGTGCTCTAATAGTGGGACCATCAAATTGTGGAAAGACTAATGTTATGATTGGCTTGCTAGAAAGTCCTAATGGACTCAAGTTTGAAAACATCTATTTATACTCAAAATCTCTCTATCAACCTAAATATGAATACCTAAAGAAACTAATTTCACCAATTAAAGGTATGGGGTATTATACATTCACCGATAATGAATCAGTTATTCTACCTGACGAAGCTAAAACTAATTCAATTATGATATTTGATGATGTTGCATGTGAAAAGTAGAATAATATACGTACATATTTTTGTATGGGGCAACATAGGGATGTTGATTCATTCTACCTGTGTCAAACTTATACCAGAATTCCCAAGCATTTAATAAGAGATAATGCAAATGTTATTATAATGTTTAAGCAAGATGAGACAAATATGAAGCATGTTTATAAGGATCATGTTGCCAGCGATATGAGCTATGAAAAGTTTCAAGAAATTTGTCGAGAATGTTGGAAGGATAAATATGGATTTTTGATAATAAGCAAAGATAACGAATTAAACGATGGTCGCTACAGAAAACAATTTAACTTTTTCATAAGTATATAAATAACTGCTCATAAAAGATAATTTTTAGTAATTAATCTACTTTTAAACTTCATACATATATTTGCTATAACTGATCTGATACCTAATAACGTGATCTGATACCTGATAACCTGATCTGATACATGATAACCTGATCTTAAAATCAGACCAGCTACCTATTATGCTGATCTGATAGCTGATAACCTGATCTGAAAACCAGACCAGGTACTTAATAACCTGATCTGAGAGCTGATAACCTGATCTGAAAACCAGACCAGGTACCTAATAACCTTATGTGATAGCTGATAACCTTATCTTAAAACCAGACCAGCTACCTGATTTGATACCTGATAAGCTGATCTGATACCTGATAAGCTGATTTGAAAACCAGACCAGCTAGCTGATAACCTGATCTGAAAACCAGACCAGGTCCTAATAAGCTGATCTGAAAATCATACCAGGTCCTGATAAGCTGATCTGAAAACCAGACCAAGTCCTTATAAGCTGATCTGAAAACCAGACCAGGTCCTGATAAGCTGATCTGAAAACCAGACCAGGTCCTGATAAGCTGATCTGAAAACCAGACCAGGTCCTGATAAGCTGACCTGAAAACCAGACCAGGTCCTGATAAGCTGATCTGAAAACCAGACCAGGTCCTGATAAGCTGATCTGAAAACCAGACCAGGTTCTGATAAGCTGATCTGAAAACCAGACCAGGTCCTGATAAGCTGATCTGAAAACCAGACCAGGTCCTGATAAGCTGATCTGAAAACCAGACCAGGTCCTGATAAGCTGGTCTGAAAACCAGACCAGGTCCTGATAAACTGATCTGAAAGCTGATACCTGATCTAATAGCTGATACCTCTTATTTGCTAAACATGGATGAGAAAATTTTAAAACAGTTGGTGTTGACAAGAAATGTCTTGAAGAAAAAACTTCGTAGTATAAAAACTGGTGAAATAGATACACGTGAACAACTAAGAGATACATTTAAACCTATAACAGAACCACTCAAAAAATTCATAAATAGTTCTAAAAATATTAAGAGAATTCCCATAAAAGAAGAAAGTAAAATGAAGACAGAAGTTGAAAATAATACAAGTCTTAAACCTGAAAAAACATCAGTCAAGATAGAGACAAGTACAAAAAAGAAACTAGCAGAAGGAACAATATTCGATAATACCATCTTGTTTAATGATGCTAATAATGAGAATGATGATGACGATGATGATGATGATTTTTACTCACAGACTTCCAATACAGAAGATACTTATACTGACTTATCAGTCTTGGAAGGAAGAAATGAATTAGATACAAACTATGGTCCGCATAAAGA
Organism: Nowickia ferox; assembly: GCA_936439885.1. Classification (NCBI taxonomy): domain Eukaryota; kingdom Metazoa; phylum Arthropoda; class Insecta; order Diptera; family Tachinidae; genus Nowickia; species Nowickia ferox. The sequence continues at coordinate 55,797,466 of OW387023.1, forward strand.
TTTCAATAATGAATAGAAATTTGGTGATAGTAACCTCAAACTTAATGAAGATAAAATACAAGTTGGGGGTCAAATATGGGCTCTAACACTATTTTCTATAATGTTTCATAAAATACCAAAAAATTATGATAAATTTGAACTCGAAATCTATAAAAAGATTTTAATTACTGCTAATGCGTATATATAGAAGGGAGTATAAACCTGATAATCAAATTAAGGGTACTAGAGGATATAAATACAAACATATTATTAAGAAATTTATTGACGAGAAAAACCAGAAGAATTTAATCGAATCAACAGCATCTAAGCCAAAATGTAGATGGAATGATGGAATTTAACGCCCATAAGCCAAACTATATATACTGGGACGATCCAAATGAGTTAGTAGATCGTCTTCGACTACTGCTTGCATCACAAGCTGTAGGTCATACTAATCACAATAACGAGATTGTATCAATTATTGAAGAACTACGTGAAGCAAATATAATACATTAACTTTAATAAATATATACATATGTATATAAAGTATGTCTGTTGATAAATTTGGACATTATTTAAACGATACTAGCAGCATAATTTCTTTGAAAAATGCACCTAAACTGTTGGAGTTCTTTGTTTATACAAACAACAACATTGATGTCCAAAACAAAAGAATCAAAAATGTTGCAAAAGCTCTGGAGGAAAACGATGTTATCAATAAATTGTTTCTGCAAACTCAAATCGAAAAACTAGAAGAGAAATTATTAACATACTTTAAGGAAGATAATACTATAATTCGAGAATATATTCAAATGCAAATCGAGGAGCTACAACGCGAAATAAAATTAGAGATAGGAGACAATTACAAAATTCAAAAAGATATTCTACAAATTAAAACATCCTTTGAAGAACAAATTGAACAGCTTAATGAGAAAATTTATAGATTGGAAAATTACATGTTCGTGTCAATAGCTGAAAGTGCGTCAAGTAGATCACAAAACTCTCCAAAAAACTTGTAAAACAACTTAATGTCTTCAAAAAGAAATTTAGTAAACGAACTGCATAAGCAAGCTCGAAAAGTTTTTATGCGTCGTAGAGTTGTAATGAAAGGAATAGATGATATTTGGCAAGCTGATTTAGTTGAAATGGGGAACTATTCTAGAGAAAACAGAAATTATCGATTTTTGTTAACTGTAATTGACACATTTTCAAAATTTGCATGGGCAGTACCACTAAAACCTAAAACTGCACTCGAAACAACCAAGGCAATGGAAAATATTTTTGAATTGGGACGAGTACCAAAAAACTTACAAACAGATGAAGGTAAAGAATTTTTCAACAAACACTTTGGAAAATTAATGGATAAATACAACATTATTCACTACTCAACATATAGCAGTATGAAAGCATCAATAGTAAAACAATTTAACAGAACATTGAAAGGAATGATGTGGAAACAATTTAGCTTTAAAGGCTCATATAAGTGGATTGATATATACAAGGATTTAATTAATGCATACAATAGAAAAATTCATAGCATTATTAAAATGTCTCCGATTAAAGTTAACTCAACAAATGAGGAAAAGCTACTAAATACAGTATACAGTCATTTGAAAATGTATAAAATGTCGAAATTTAATGTAGGAGATCATGCACGCATAAGCAAACATAAGCATACATTTGAAAAAGGTTATACTCCAAATTGGACCACAGAAATTTTCACAATTACAAGAAAATTCAAAATACAAATCCTACAACATTCATATTAGAAGATTATCTTGGTAATCCTATTAAAGGTGGATTCTATACTGAAGAACTTTCGAAAACTAGATATCCAAATAATTATCTAGTTGAAAAGGTTCTTAAAACTAAAGGAAAGGAGGCATAAGTTAAATGGTTGGGATTTTCTAATCAGCACAATTCTTGGATAAGTAAGAATGAAATACTATAGCTGAAAACCACCACCACCATCAACAATAATAGCAGTAACATTAAGAAACTAATGTTAATTCTAAAATAAGAAAATGAAATAAATATGTAAATCATGCTTATAAACCATATGTTGTACTAAACTTTATTTAATTGTAATCAGACAGTTATAATGTCAATAACACTTACTCTGAGCTCTAACTCATCAGAATTATCTGCTAGTTACTTTCCTCCTATTGAATTACATGGTGCATATGAGTGTGCTCTAACTGATTTTTATTCATATAACAGCAATTTCAAATGTAGACACCTACAACAATATGTTTCATATAGGGGAACATACAATTGAAATACCAATTGGATCTTACGAATTGAATGATATTGTAGATTTTATACAAGAGCAATACAGAAGACTCTGTCCAGAAAATAAGATTTTTATTGAAGCCAATAACAATACAATACAATGCAAGTTAAAGTTAATAGTTCCAAAGATCCTGTATATTTTAATTAAGACAACACAATTGGAAAACTTTTAGAATTCAAAAGCAAAATCCTAACACCAAACAAATATTATTACTCAGATCTTCCAGTTAATATTTTTAAAGTGAATCTCTTGCGAATTGAAATTGGTATTGCTATTAATACCGATATAAATAACTCCAAGTCGCACACACTTCATGAATTTCCGATTAATGTGCCTCCAGACTATAAAATAGATGAGGTTCCAAGAAATCTCATCTATTTACCTGTGAACGCCAGAGAGATAAGTTCACTAGCGCTGCGAGTAGTTGATCAACACGGTGATTTAATTAATTTTCGAGGAGAGGAAATTACAATACGAATACATTTGAGGTCAACTAAATAATGCTAATATACAACACAAATACATTGAAAAATAAAGCAGTAACAACAACAAGAACATTAAAGCGACCACTTCAACAGAGAGCACTAACAACATCAAATAAAAATTTTCTAAAGTCCTTGAATTTTAAATTGAAGACAAAATGAGTTCAATAATAGATGTTTTAGATAAACCTTTCTCTGATGAGAATATAATCAAAAAGGACTATCATACATATGTACCATACTTACAATCTTACAACAATAATGATGAAATCAAAATTTCAATACAAAATCAAGATTTATACGTGCTACCCAGTGAGAGCTACACTTATGTAGAGGGGTTTGTTGCCGATGATAATACCCCTAAATCTTCTTCTTCATAGAACTTTAAATTAAAAAACAACTTTGTAGCATATCTATTTGATGAAATTCGCTATGAGCTCAATGGAATTGAAATTGATCATACAAGATATTTAGGAGCCACGAGCACCATAAAGAACTTGGTTTCTCTATCACCAAACGAAAGCAGTGTGATGCAAAATGCTGGATGGAACAAAATTGACTATGTCACTCTTGCAAATGGATTTTTCAATTTCTATGTACCTCTAAAAATGCTTCTAGGATTCGCTGAAGACTACAACAAAGTTATATTAAATGGAAAACATGAATTGATACTCCTCCGTAATAAGAACGACGAAGATCTTGTACACTCGACTGTTTCTACTGAAAAAGCTAAACTTACAATTTCACTCATCTCATGGAGAATACCTCATGTTCAATTATCTGACCTTAGCAAATTGAATATGATTAAAACTATTAACAATGGTGCTTCTATACCCATGGCATTTCGCAGTTGGGATTGTCATATTAATCCCCAATTAAACACAGGAACTAGCCATATTTGGAATGTTAAATTGGCTGCAAATAGAGAACGCCCCCGTTTTGTGTTGATCGCTTTTCAACAAGAAAATAAGTTTGTTCATTGTGATTTGACTAATTTAAAAGTACATTTAAATTCAGTCTCATACCCGTGTGATGATCTAAACATAAAGTTCAAAAATGAACGTTATGCAATTCTATATGATATGTATCTAAGATTCCAACAAAGCTACTATATGAAAGAATCTCAACCGCTTCTAACTGCATCAGAGTTTAAGACAAAAGCTCCTATTATTGTAGTAGACGTCAGTCATCAGAATGAATCACTCAATAATGGACCGATTGATATAAAAATAGAATTTAAAACAGCAACTAATATTGCAGCAAAGACATCAGCTTACTGCATTCTTATTCATGATCGTATAATAGAATATATACCCATCAAAAGACAAGTTCGAAAAGTGTTATAAATTGAATAATATGGAAAATAACATAATTTTTATAAACGTACAAGGTTTCAAAACTAATTCAAACGATTTCATCGCAAAAGAAGTAGCGATTGTATTCAACAATTATGAATATAACAATTCCATTATAAAACCACCATTTGATTTTAAATGCTTATCAATAAAAAAGCAAAGAGAAGCAAAGTGACTAACAAAAAACTATCATCACCTAAGCTGGACTGCTGGATCAGTTTCATTTCATAGCGTTTGCAATTTTTTAAAAGCCAACGCAAGATGTTCTAAAATTTACGTAAAAGGTGAAGAAAAAAGACTATGGTTGGAAAAAATGTTACACCGAAAAATTTCTAATGTTGAGGATATAGGCTGCATCAACTTTAAACAAATGGAAATCAAGTATCCAGAATATTTTTATTGTAATTATCATAAATTTGGTGTATGCGGATTAAAAAATTTTATTTTACTAACAAGAGAAATGTCTTACTTTAAATGACCTTTTTACTTTTTAAAATATTAATGTATGTATTATTATAAAATTTAAAAAAATTGTATACAATAAATGTATACAAAATAAAAGAATGTACAATGTTTTCTTATTTCAAATACAAACTACATAATGGGAATAGAAGGAGGTGGAGAGGAGGAGAAGTTAACTTTTTTGCTTACTTGCAAATGTTTGCTTTTTATTTCTCTGCTGATGAGTGTACTTAGTTGAAAATCCTCAGCTTTAAAATAATCGTAGACAAAGAAAATGATTACGTTGCAAAATATAAATGTATTCAATAAAATATTCCACGCACAACTTCTCACGATCGCACAAATGAACATACATACATACATACACATTCAAGAATTTCATAATGTTATGAAATAAATATTTCTTAAACAAATAAACACAATATACAATTACCAGCGACAATCAAGCTGGACCACCCACACACAAGCATTAGGAGTGTTCACATACATGAGAACATTTTATAAATAAATAATTAAATAAATTAAATTAATTTATTTAATTATTTTATTTATAAACAATTTATTTTATTTATAAACAATTTATAAAGTTAGGATATCACACAAACACATTCCCACGATTCATATGAGAATCGCCTAGTAGTCATCAAATCTATTTTCTCTGATATTACTGATATAGTATTTCGATAACAAATTTATACATTCTGGCAACACTGGCAAATTTCCCTTTGGAAAAATCATTTTCCAGTCGGCATTAAGAAATATAGTAATCATGTTTTGCCATCGGCATTGGGAAAAATAATCATGTTTTGCCGTAGGCATTTGAAAAAAAATCATGCATTGCCGTCGGCATTAGGAAAAATTAAGTTTCACAAAGGAAAAATTATTTCTTGACTTTCCCCGTTGGTATTAGGAAAAATCATTTTCATGATTTTCCAGTTGGTATTATGTATATATATATGTATTATGTCGGTATATATGTATACTTATGAAATCTTAATCTTATGAAACCCCTTAATCCACCCTACAAAAATACATACATATAAATTCCCACGGTCATAAAAAACCTGACTTATTGAACCGCCCTCGTATGTAGTAATAATAAAAAAACTCCTTATGTAAACAAAAAACTCCTTATGTAAACAAAAAATCGGACGCACTTATTGAACCACCCTCGTAGGTATCAAATTTCACAAATTTCCAAGAATTTTAAAATTTGGGTAATTAAAATTTCAAAATTTTAATTGGGGCAAGACCATACTACTCGTATGGATCTCAAAATGTAACAAATCTTTACCTGTTGGCACAAAATCTTCCACAGGGTCAAAATTTCCATAATTAGCACCTTTCACTTAAAACTCTTCAATTTTCACATTTTCTATTTTTATACAATATTGATTGTTATTTGATTTGTTTTTTTTATTTCTTTTTGTGTATTATGTTTTTAATTATTGTTAAATACATTTATATATGTATATTAACCTTATAATTATATTTCTTAAGATAATTTTTATAAACACTTAAATTTTGCTTGACGTCACGTTTATTTACAACAAACCAATAAAACATTAAGAAGAAGCATAGTTGTGTGTATCTGAAAAAATGTTTTCTACGCATCAAAACCATTATTATTAGACGCTCTGTTGACAATTTCACCAATATAGTCGACAAAAGTGGTGATTTGGTTACACTTAACCCCATGTTTTCTGCAGGGTATATACATATTTATATATATATAAATGTACACGTAGCCATTCACATACTTACATATGTGGTGCATCTGGAAATGTGTTCGAATTGGCTACATTTGTCACACCATTAATTTTGAAATAAAATAGGTATTATAAAAATTTTACGGAATGTAGTCACTGCTACTTACTTAAAAAATTTCAATCAACATGCTTAAAATTGTCGTGACGTCATAGCCGCATACATATACATATGTCGTGTACTATAGGCTTAAAAACAAAATATTTTTAACGTAAATAAAAGCTTTACAAATCAATGTAATATTGGAGTTATATGTATGAAAAGCATACAAAACAGAAAATAAAAATCTTTCTAACTGAAATTAAAAAAGCTCTAAAAGTTTTGTTTAATTACTTGTTTGAAAGCGCTTTAACTATCGACACTTTTATAAAATAAAAATAAGCAAACAACTGTGAGTTAAAACCATTTGTTGATGCAAAATATTTAACTGGTTGTCCAAATTTATTGTTAATTGTTTAACATAAAAAAGTGAAGCATATGTACATATATAAAGATTACACAATGAGTAAAAATACATAAGTAGGTAAATATATTTATTATTATATTTTTATGTACATATGTATGTACGTACATATGTAAGTATGTATGTGTGTATGTATGTATGTTAAAACATGTGGATAGAGTGTAGTTATATTTGTTCTTTGATGAAACAGTTTGATTAAATATTTTGTTTGACTTAAGTGTGGCCGCACAAAAAGTATCCCATGTTTTCACATCATACTATTTGATGACTGTTTGAACAAACAAAAATGGTCAAAATTATTCGCTTAGTGTGACCACCAAACAAACTCTGAAAGCATTTTATGGAACTGTGGGTAAACATATTTCATGCAAATGTTTTCCCAATATGACCCTTATGTTCTCACAAACATTTCATGGATCAAAAGTTTTGAAGCTAATGTGGTTGTTATTTTGAAAATATCGTTCAATTATATAGCACATATTCGTGTATGAAATATACACACATATTTAATTAAAACTATGTACTTTGTATAGTGTTGCAATATTAATATGAAAAATTAACTTAGAAATTTATAAACAAATGATTACTCGTATTACAAATACGAGGTGTGTTCAAAAAGTATCACGAATTTTGAATTTTAGCGGGTTACATATATTCGAATTTTGATTTTTTTTTGTGGCGTTATGTTGGTACTCATGTCTCTCAGTTATGCCGACAATTTTGGCCATTTTGAATGTTCAGTTAATTGTTGACAGCTGCTTTGCTTACACGAGTTTTGGTCCGTCTTCGATTTTTACCTATTAAAAAAATGGAACAAAGAACCTGTATCAAATTGTGTGTGAAAAACGAAATTAAGTGAGCGGATGCATTCTGAATGTTGACTGTGGCATACGGAGAAGCTACCTTGGAACGTTTATCGGTAGTACTAAATGTTCTCAGAAGGCCGAGAAGATGTGAACGACGAAGAGCGTGCCGGACGCCCGAGCACTTCAACAACAGACTAAAAAATTTATGAAATGAAGAAAATGGTATTGGCCAATCGTCGAGTCACCATTAGAAAAGTTGCTGAGAACCTAGACATATCGATTGGCTCGTGCCATTCGATTTTTAGCAATGATTTGGGCATGAGACGGGTCGCCGCGAAATTCGTACCAAAATTGCTCAATTTCGATCAAAAGCAGCATGGCATGAAAATTGCTAATGAGCTGTTGGGCTCATAACTGGTGACGAATCGTAGGTTTATGGTTATGACGTGGAAACCAAAACTCAATCATCCCAATGGAAGCTGCCGCACGAACCAAGACGGGAAAAAGCGCGCCAAGTTCAATCGAATGTGAAAGTTTTCCTTACAGTTTGCTTCGATTGCAGGGGCGTGGCTCATCATGACTTCTTACCACAGAAACGCCCGGATTTGTGGAAGACCAAACATTGGCTTTTGCACCACGATAATGCCCCTGCTCACACATACTTGCTTGTACGCTTCGAAGATTGGAAAAAACGTTGGCATAAGTGCATTATATCGCTAAATTTAGCTGCAAAAATGGTCACGCTGTTTGACACACTTACATATATGTTTGTACAAACATACATACCTGCATACATAGTATGTATGAAAACAAAAGACGACGTTTGTCGGCTGCTTGTCGGCATTTACATGTATACAACATGATCAATCAAAATAAAGAATAACAAGAGCACATCAGTGGGCTGTTTCAATCAAAAAGCAAGATGAACACTGCCACACTTAAATAACAAATTCTCTCATCCGAACTCTGTTATTAAATTAAATGATATTTTAAATTGCGCGGTATTGATAAATATTGTATTAAGTTAATGACAAATATTATTCAACTTAAAATTTTTTAATAACATGGTTTTATTAAACATAATTCTTGTCTATTTTTAATCCTGTCAGATTTTTATTAGCTAGTTCAAAATATAGATGACTTTTTGCTAACTTATTTACAACTAGCTTGTGAACTAACTCATAAATGATACAGATGTGAGTCAGTTGTTTTGTGTACAACTGTCTTCTTCCCGATAAGTATTGAACTAACTTTAAGCTAATTCAAAACTGAGAGATTAGTGAGTTGTTTTTGTACAACTAACTTCTCCTCGATAAGTTTTGAACTAACTTTTTGCTAACTTAAAGCTCATGCAGAAATGAGTCAAAGTTTATTGAGAAGATGTCAGCATAAAATTCATATTTATGTTAACTCTGTGCCGTCTATATTTTATATGGCGCAATAGCTAAGTGTTAAGTATGATACACGTTCTCGTCCCTAAAAAATATAATTGAAAATCGTTTAAAATTTAAATTGACTAAAAATGTAAATAATTAATTTAAATTAATGACTAGCTATGGGCCAACTATTAGTTTGTCAGTTCGCAGATAATAGTGCACTTAACTTTTATCACCCAAAAACTAACTCTAAATGAGCTAACTTGTGGTTATTTGAAACTTATGCAGGGTGAGTGAGTACTGACTCATTCTGAGGACTTTACGTTGAAAAACTGAATAGCGTTTAACATGTAAAATGAGTTAGCTTTTGAGTCAGTTGTCACTCGTCTCTAATTAAAAATTAGTTACCTTTAAGTTTGCTCAAATCCCGACGGGGAATAAAGCACCATCAACGGAAGTTCTGTTAAAATACAACAGTCAAAAGTTCAGACCCGAAAGCTGAGTTGTATCTATGTACGTACTTTGTAAAAAGTTATCAAATTTAAATTTACCACTATACAATATAAATGCATATATAAATAAATGCAAGTTTAAGAGTTATCATTCTCACAGCCACAGTGGATAAATGTAGATACTTACATACATATCGCACATTCAGTTCAATACTGTCACAACTCAAAAAATTCGTTTTTGAGTTAATAATGCAGAATAATAATGCATTTCTTGCTTGTACTATCCCCTCCTGAGAGGAGAATATTTTTTCATGCCTTCATTGAGTTGTATGTAAATTAAAAGCTTTAAGAGTGCTTTCTGCAAAACTAGTTTTTTTGAGTTATGACACTATTGAACTGAATGTTTTCCCAACGAAATCGTCGCAAAATTTAATCAAGTGTAAATTAATTGAAAATCAAACAACCAAGCACGAACGGTGGAATGCACATAAACTAAAAGATGGTCAGCCTGACATTTAAGCTAACAAATGTTTTTATTCTATCAGCTATACTTACCCCCATAGTACGTTCTTTACAGTTGAAGTTCTCATTAGGTAGCTACAAAATATCAAATTTCGCTTTACCTCCACTAAACAACAGATTGTTTTGAATTTCAATCGAATTGCAATAAATAAAAATAAATACACATGGTTCCATACACTAACGGTATATTGAAATTAAGAGTTGCATCTTTGTTAAAAGAGACTCGCAATATTTATTTACTGAAATAGGATATGTATTAATATGCTGAGTTGGATTTTTTAGACTTTTCAACGCTTGTTTAGTTTCAAGCTAAAATTATATTTGTTCTGATAAATAAAAGAGTTGAAAAATCCAAAATATCATAATTTTCCATATTAGATATAATCTCGATTTTAAGCACTAGCAAACACTGAACTGCATAATCTTCAAAAATTTATTTTTTTTTTAATACGTATTTATATTTATTTATTGTATCTTCAAAAATTAACTAACAATAAGCATTCAAATCTTAAATCTAAATATAATTATTAGGCCCGACCAGTGTCGGACATAAGCTAGTGATAGTAGTTAATAATACATAAGAGTCGTGCAAAGCAAAAACAAATATTTTCAAGCAGTTTCACCTGGAGTGTTAAGTATTAGCGTCCTTGTGTCCCTCTTTTTTAAACGGATGTGTCAAGTAAAGTTCAAGATATTACGAGCAAAAGGATTAGGGTACGACTCGAGTTTTGTTAAAGATTTGCCGGTGTGTTAAGCAATTTCTTCAGTCACTTAAGGCATATTTAAATCACGTTGTAAAATTGAGTTTCTTATGTACCATGGAGCCGATGTTATTAGGGGCCATCCACATATTACGTAACGCCATTTTTTCCGATTTTTGACCCCCCCTCCCCCCAGTAACAGATCGTAACAATTCTTAGACCCCCTCCCGAACCCCCCTCACAATAACGTAACAAGAACTTTAAAAAAATTTAAATTGTTTTAAGTTTTTATTAAAAAAAAAATTTAATTTAATTCATAAACATACATATGTATGTATTTTTAAATAACTTTTTGTTTGAATTGAAGTAAATTTCTTTATTTAGTTATTACAAACTAATATACAAATATTTTTATGGAATTTTCTTAAGTTTCGTTTAGGATTTATGCATTGATTTATTTTATTTATGGGAAAATGCAAGTAATTGAGAATGGACGAATATTCGGGAATTCGAATACTTTTGTTCCTTTATTTTTATTTTCTGTTAGACTAACACAGTGCGCAGACGAAAATCAAATAAGCTTGCAATATATAAATAATAACAATTATGTATTTATGTACATACATATGTATATGCATATATTTATATCTATTTAACACTCATGATTCTTGATTTATTATGTATTTCTTTGATAAATTAAATACATAAATAAATGCAAAATCGAAGTGTTTTTGTACGAAATTAGTAAAATTTATGTTACGTAACAATTTTTATCGCATAACATTAGAACGGCTGGAGTGATTTGGCTGATTTTTGTAAAGAAAAAAATTATGGTTTGTAAAGGAAAAAAATTAAAAAATGCCTGCTAAAACGCGGAAAATTTAATTTTTTTATACATTGCCTACTATTCAATTCTCATTTTTTCTAAGCACAAACAGAGGGAAACATAATATTTTTAACATACTGCCTACATAAGCAGCGCGTTAGAATTTTTTTCTCTCAAATATATAGGTGGTACCTTAAAAGACTTTTGCGATGATGCAGCGGGCTTCTCGTTATTGTCTTGCAATAATCAAAATCCATTTTGACGATTAGTAGCTGATGCGCTGTTATCCCTAGACATCTTTGGAGCATATGAAATTTTAGAAGAATTTGGGCTTCGCCCACGCTTTACCACAGTTACATATCCATTCCGTTTTGGACCTTGGGTTTTGAGCTACTGTTATCAATAGTGATAACTTGGTTAAAAGATGAGCACGAGCCCGGAGCAGATGATGTCGCTGGCTTAAATGATGAAGTTCTAGGCAACTGTAACGTTAACGAATCACTAGTTGGCAATGGACAAAGCCAAGTTGATCGCTGACGAAAAAGTGGCCTTGCCGTTAGAAAAAATTATGTTCAGATTTTTGAATTTTATTGTTAACATTAAGAGCTTCATTTTTGTATTTGTTGTTTTTTTCAACGAGAACCTTAATGACAGGCATATCCTTTTGATTATTTGATTTATTTAATAGGATCGCAATGTATAAAATCGTACCAGAATGGGTTTTCTTTTTCAACGTTGAGGTTCTACGCATATAAACTTTGGATACCGTATGTATTTTCCAATAGATTTCCAATTCAACAATGATACAAAAAGAGAAAAAGATCGAGTAAATAAAATGCAAGCTATTTTTAATTCTAAATACGATATTATGTGACATTTACATCTTCATACACATTTTTATATGGCTCCATATATTACATTTCATTTCTATATACGGATTCACATATACTAATTTACCTATTTAATATTATAACAAATCAAAGGCCTACCTTTATAGCTGAAATGATATCGTTTATTAGGTCGACAAAAAATCCCCAGATTTTCATACCTCGTATATACAACTTTATTTATGAAAAATCATTCGTAGTACGTGCAGCTCGCTTATGGAACTGCCTACCTAGAAACTTACGTCATTTTGCTATGTGTAGGTCATCACTTCAACGGCGATTAATAATTTATTTTAACACGCGTAATTGCTAAATTATTAAACTGTAAATTTGTTCAACACTTTTTTTAAATATATAAGCGCTTAATAAACCTGAAATATTTTTTATGAATTATGCAGTATATATTCTGTATACATATATCATGAATTAGTACAAACTTCCTTCATATAAGTATATTTTATTAATCTCGTGCGTATATGCATATTGTACATATCAAAAATGTATGGATATTGTATTAATATAAATTTATATAGTTATTATTTTGATTTTTAATTGTTTAAAGTACGTTACAATTCATATTATAACCTTGTAATAAATTTTAATGGCCAATAGGCCACGTGTATTACATAAATGGAATAAATGAAATGAAGACCTTCATAATTAAATTTCCATATATGTGCTCATATACAGTAAAATCCCGATAATTCGTAATCGCAAAGGACCGGCCATTTCTTACGAATTATAGTGGTTTTCGATTTAGCGGGGTTTCGATTTAACGGGGTTAAAATAAAAAAATACGAATTAACGGGATTTTTCAATTCATTTAATAAAAAACAAAAATGTTTTGTTTTTGTAACACCGACAGAGTTTTATGCCTGCGCTTTGACATTTTTCTTTAATATTCATGTAACAAACTCATCTTAATAAAATAAACACACACACAAGCAAAAGCAAAAACCCACGCAAAAAAAAGATAGCGGTAAACAAAAATCATTCTTTCCATGTTTCTGTTATTTTTATTACGAATTATAAGTGGTAGTTAGCAAACAATTACGATTTATAAGAGGTAAAGAAGTTTTTAAAATGTATGGAAATTTTACGAATTGACGAGATTTTTTCAAGGGACCGACAGTTTATTACGAATCATCGGGAATTACGATTTATCGGGGTACGAATTATCGAGATTTGACTTTATTACAATACATTTCATAACATACGAAAAGAATTATATACTAACTGATCACCCCGGCCTTATTCGGAAGCTTTTTACTAATCATTAGTATTTCATATAGAATTAAAATTCTTAATTTATTGCTTAAAAAGTTGCTCCTAAATTTGGTTATTATTAAACAAACAAAAACATATAATTCTTTTAGATCTGGATGATTAACAATATTTTTTTTTTTATTTTTCTATTTGGAGAGAAAATGAATAGTGCTGACGCTGAACCGACTCGAGACTCGAGCACGCAACATATAATTGACCGTGGGAAAAACATTGAGCTTATAGGTTTAACTCACACACTTTTTACCATATTCTTTGAGATGTATTAATCGTCCTTGTGAATGCAAGGACGCGTTTAAACATAATTGGTATCACTTGGTATCATAAGTACCCTTGGAATAAGCACTTCCTCACCTTTAAACTTTCCTATGGTTATTTTTGCTTTAATAGCGTTTCTCATCAGCATTTTAACAACCAATCTAGGAAATGAAATCTAGCCTGTATTAGAGTCAGTCGGTAACTTTCCATTTCCCATGTCTAAGAATTGATTTGATTGATAATTTTGAAGATCAACTTGCATATTTTCTGTTATTTGAGAGTTTTCATTTCTTTGCATAGAGATGATGACTTCAAGCAAGCGTTCATTTCATCAGCAAGAATTGATCTTGGAATGACAAGCAGCGTTTGCCGAAAGTCTCTAGTTAAAAGAATTACCATCCCTCCGAATATCTGTGGATTATTTCGCAAGTCTTTTAATGTTCTGCCGAATGCTTCAAATGCTCGTTTGTGAGCCATTGTACATTCAACCCAAATAATAACATATTGGCTCATCTACTGTTTGCAAGTTTTAAGGTAGTTTTAGGGCTAAATGAGCAGTTAGTTCTTCCTTCCTCTAATAGGGTAGCAGCAATTCCAGAGAAGGCTACTGCAAATGCACTTTGGTTTTGTGAGCGAATCGAAGCCAAACGAAGGGAAAGTAAATACGTTTTGCCTGTTCCACCAGGTGCATCGAGAAAGAAGATTCCTCCATAAACTGCATTAACCGCTGTTATAAGGGTTTTGTACACGTTTTTCTGCTGGTTGCTTAAAAGCTTTATTTTGTTCTTATTGACTGACTTAATAAACTCCGGTCATATTGCCGTTCACGTAGAAATTCTTCGGTAAATGCTTCTTGTGCAGGACGATTTGGAGCTGAAATTTCTAATTCTTGCAACATTTTTTCAGCCATTCCTAAGCATAAGTATTCAATTAAAATCAACGCCTCATTGTATATTTCAGCATTCAAATAAATTTCGAGGTTTCTGGCCGTTGTACGAACATGATGCAAACTATCATCCGCCATGTTTTCTTTATATTTGTTCTACAAATGGAGTGGATTACATGGAAAACATGTTGATACAATGATGACAAAAAGTTTTCCAATTTGTTGGGGCGTAGACGAAGCACTAACATCTGCCATAGTGAGATCCCAATGGTTGTCATCCTCTAGCAAGCATATAAGCTGGCTTTTCTATATGTTGTGCACCATACTACATTGACGGTTCGTAATGATTGAAAGGACGTTGGTCCACGAACATTTACTATTAACAAACGCAGGGAAAAATATTGGTCATTGCAGGGATAGACAGGAACTAGTGCTGTTTTCTTATAAAAACTTTTAACTGAAACTTATACTCACCAAAAATTATATAAAAACACACAAAATAATTTGAAAGCACGTGTAATTTACATATGTATGTATATTAAAATTTTGACTTTTGATGTTATCCAACACGATTAAATTACAAAGCAAAAACCACTAATTAGTATCTCTCTAAAGTTTTAGTGTTGGTTAAGTTAAAAAACTTCGAATTGAATTTTCTATTAATAACTCATACTAAGAAAAATGAGAAGGAAAAAAGCGAAACATACTGCCCATGTTTAAAAAATTTGTTTAAGTTTATGCTAAAATTGTTCCTTAACACTTACATGTGAAATACCTTGGTATACACCTTGACCGACGGCTTATGTGGAAACACGACATTAAATCTAAGCTAACACTAATAAAGCTAATTTTAGCTTTATTAGTGTTACATTGGCTGATTGGTAGAAATTCCACCCTGAGTCTAGATTGTAAACTTTTGATATACAAGTCGCTTTTGAAACCTATATGATGCTACAAAATTCAGCTATGGGGCACTGTTTCAACTTCAAACGTAGAGAAAATTCAACGAAGGCAAAACAAAATTTTACGGTTAATAACATCGGCTCCATGGTACATAAGACACGATTTACATCGTGATTTAAATATGCCACAAGTGACTGATGAAATTGCAAAATACGCAGGCAAATATACAACAAAACTCGAGTCGTACCCTAATCCACTTGCTCGTAATATTTTGAACTTCACTGGACACATTCGCTTAAAAAAGGGATACAAGAGCTCTAATACTTAACACTCCAGATGAAACTGCTTGAAAATATTTTTTTTTTGCTTTGCACGACTCTTATGTATTATTAACTACTATCACTAGCTTATGTCCGACACTGGTCGGGCCTAATAATTATATTTAGATTTAAGATTTGAATACTTATTGTTAGTTAATTTTTGAAGATACAATAAATAAATATACGTATTAAAAAAAATTATTTTATAGAAAATTACGGAATACTATAGACACTGTTAAGAAACAAAGTATATATTACTGAAAAAAATTATATTGAAAACTAGTGTTACCATGATGCATTAAACACATTCACCACAGCAGGCTGCACGAACACACAACTTCAAATGCTGCTAACAGCATTTGTCGCCTCTTAGCCAGCTACTTTATTATTTTGGAGACGGCAGCAGCACCATCTGCACCTCATATTTAAGTATAAGTATTGCCACCTTCAAATATTTCGCATTTAAAAAATTAAATTACTCTTTCAAAATGTTTTAATCAATTTAAGCTTTACATAAATTTATGGATATTGTTTCTGTTAAATAATATGAAATAATTGTACGATATCATTCATTCATCATTTTGTATTATACTGGCAACACTGAATTTTCTCATTGTAGCCAAAGAAATAGAAATTAGTTTATTGGACTACAACGTCAAAATCAGCATAGACAACAACCTGCCGTCCTGTTACCTTGCTGTCTTCAAAAGAATCACTCTCCTATAAACATGTGTATTCTATCCTTGACATTTTGTAGTCGGTAGCTTGCTCTGGTGAATGTGTTTAATGCATATAAACGGATTATTTTTTTGTTTTACAATTACACTAGTTTTTAATCTGTTTTCTTAAATTAAATTTACATATTTTTTAAATAATCATTTCACCTTTTCTCTTAAATTAATGAATAAAATGTCTTTTAGTTGGTTTAAATTATTTGACAAAACAAATGTTTCAAATACAACCTCCCTGTACAAAATCTTATAAAAATGTAATTTTAGTAATTTAATTTATTTCACATCAGTGCGCTTTTTTGAATCAAGGGAGTATGAATTTGAACTCTGCATACTGTATAAGAAATATTTACACATACATACATGTATGAAAATTTATGAATATATATTATCATATATGTCCATATACCCTCATTTTTCGGATCCGAACCATATATGGGATATCATATATGCTCCATACATATTCTTTTAGCTGGGTTGTGAATTGGAATTGTACAAGTATGAGAAAATATATACAGTAGTTATGCAAAGTTTATATGTGTACTTATTATTAAATTAATTAATTAAAAAAAATATTATTATTGAACGATTTTATATATTGTATTTAATAAATCAAATAATCAAACAGATAATTCAGTCATTAATTTTATAGAAAATAACGGAATTGTCAGATATATTTAAGAAGCAAATTTGATATAACTGCCAAAAATAATATTGAAAACTAGATAATTTTTTCATTTATAATTGCATTAGTTTTTAATCTGATTTCTTAATTATAAAAAAACTCCCCGGGAAAAAAGTAGGTATTATGAAAGCAGTTGAACTTGCTTTTTATACCCTTCACCAAAAATGATAAAGGGTGTATATAGGTTTGTCCAGATTTTTGTAACTTCTACAATATTCATTTGCAGCCACATAAAGTTTAGTTATTCTGAATCCTTATGAATAGGAAATGAAAAAAAGATATGTCCGTCTCTCCGTCTGTCTGTACGGATTTTATATGCGTGGCTTCAAATGCGTTTTTTGAAGCTCCCAAACAAGTTAGAGAGCTCGGAATTGGACTGAAACGACCGCACTTGTCTTAGCACAATTGGTTATGAAAATCAGCAAAAAAAATAATTGGTTCCCAGAAATTTTATTTATATGGTTTTATCATACATTTTTAAAATTGCGTGAAAAAACTGCCGTGCTTAGAACCAAGAATATTCACATTTCTTATTAACCTCGCTAGCCATCCTGCCGCTGAAGCTTGCTTAAATTCGATTAATATTTACTTTACTTAAGCATTTGTTTTAATAAGCATTGTTTCGTATTAAACCCCTTTTTGTCACTAATACATAGTCATTGCCTTATGGTATTTTTGCTTGGCACATGCTTTTTCGTACGCATGCATATGAATGGATGTGTATAACAATCAGTAGCGTCCCATTGGGAGAAAGAAGGAGTAAAGATGCCTTCTAAAAGGCCTCTGTACTCCTTATTATGGATGCTCGCTCCATCCCATCTTCATATCTTTTTTACACAAGTTGTCATTGCGAGGTAGGCCTTCCGTTCTCGCTTCTTTTGCAGATATTCTAAAAGGCCTTCCAGAGAATGGCTGTTAAAAGGCCTTCTAGAGAATGGCCGTTAAAAGGCCTTCAAATAAAGGTCATATTGAAAGGGGTTTAATAAAGGTTTTCAACTGCTGGGTCCTGTATCTCAAAACTTACAAGTATTGAAATACAAGTAAAATAGTTGTGAAAATATATTTTTTATATGAATATAAAATTTTTTCCCAACTGTTTTACTTGTATTATAGCAATTGTAAGTTTTGAGAAACAGGCCCGAGGTATGGAACATATTAAAACGAAACTTCTGAAATAACAAGAATATATACATACTAATGATCGAACAACACAACACAGAAAAAATTATTCACCAATTAATGTTTTCAATTAATAATTTAATTGATCCAATTAAATTTTTAATTGTATTAATTAATTTGAGTGGAAAAATTTAATTGATATTATCAAATTTTTTATAGGTGAAAATTTAATTAATTTTTTAATTAATATTACAAATATTTTAATTAATATTACAAACTCACTCATATTACTTTTTTGTGTGAACTGTCTTTTTAAACGTACAAAACTCAACTAAAATGATTTACGTTTTCTTTTCTTTAATCGTTCTGTATTTGGTATTTTTATATGGAATTTTGTTTTCTATAACGGCATCTGAATTCTTTTGCTTTTGCTTTGCCAAAAAAAGCAAATCAAAATACTTTACTCCTTCTCTTCTGCCTTCTTATAGAATGGGTATCCCATCTTTTTTTACTAAAGAGCCGAAGTCTTATATTAGGCCTTCTTCAGAAGTTACATAAGAATGGTAACTGAATCAAAAACATGAATTCGTTTGCTTTTGTTTTGGTAAAATACAAAAACAAAATACTTTACTCCTTCTATTCTCCCTTCTCATAGAAGGGAATGTGGAATGTGTACCTTATCCTTTAAGCGGAAAAGCCGAGGCCTTTTATACGGCCTTCTTTGGCAGTTTGATAAGAATAGTAATCAAATCGAAAAAATTCCTGAGCAGGCCTTTAATAAGGCCTGAAGTAAGAAGGTCTTCTGAGTTTTACCGCTGGGGTCATGCAAAATACTATATGTAGATATGTATGCATAAATATACGCTACCACGACGACCATTCATCCATACCCTGCAGAAAATGCGAATAGTGAAAATGTAGTGATTTGCTAGTGACATTGTCAGTAGCACTACTGACCAGGTGTACCCCAGCCAATGTAATCGCCTATTGACATTTAACATTAGCTTGTCATTGAAAATCTACCACTAGACTGCAGCACTACTAACACATAGCTGAACGGAACAACTAGCTGCTTTCGAAGGCCACTAAACCTTCATAATCAGCGTTCTTTTGTGTTTGGTCCACTGTGTGTGGTGTCAGTTGATGTAGATTTCGGCTTTATATACTCAGCCATTATTGCAAATGGAATATGTGAATTGTTTTGATTCATCGTATTACAATGTGCTGAAAGCTTTTTTGTAATGAAAGCTCATTTTTACCATCTCTAAATTTACAACAGTCTTGCCATTGTCGTTTGTTCTTTACTAACTATGCACATCGGTATTATTTAAATAAGTAAATAAGCGCTTCTTAAAGAGTATTGGTTTTTTATAAATATTTCAAAGTGGATAGGATTGTTTGAATGCTTTTGATTTGTTTTCTGAATATATTTTGTAACAAAATTCATGGTTAATAAGTAAGAAGTCGCCCTGTTAACATTCATATGCTGAGTTTCGAACTTAATTGAAATTTTTTTCTCAATATATTTTTGAAAAAGAAATTAATCAGGGACTAAAATTAATAATTATTCTCGATCTTTCAAAAAAAAAAACAAGCAACTATATATATAGAAGGGAAACTTCAAACAACGTGGACAATCACACCATTTTAATTGTTCTAAACTAGATTTTTCTAAACTCCAATGATTTTAAAATTTAAATTTTAATAAATTAAGCAGAAATAATTGTTATTTCCGGATTTTTTGTTTTTAACCGGAAATAATTATTATTTCCTGATTTTTCTTTTTTCAAGCAGAAATAATTGTTACTGGTTTCGTTCTGTTGGTGTTTGTCAGAATATTTACAATTAACTTTAGTGTTATTTGTTCCTTAAAAATTATCACATGTAATTTGGCTTACAGAGCGATATGAACTTTAGCCTACTCAAATAATAATTATAGAAATAATTGTTATTTTCCGATTTTTAATTTTTCGAGAAGAAATAAAAATCAATTTGTGATTTCTACTTTTTCGAACAGAAATTAAAGTTAGTTACATTGTGGCAAAAAATACATATACCTACATACATACATACTATGTACTTATACATATAGGATATAACTACTACGACAGGATCAACGTGTGGATATTCCGTGGCTAAAAAACGTGGTAGCCGCCAAGGGTTGCCAGTCGGGCTGGTTTTGGCTGGATTGTACAGCTTTTTAAGTACCTGTCCAGTTTCAAGCTAAAATAAAATTAGTCCATCTAAAACAATTTTCCACAAAATGTTCTTAGTATTTATTGCCTTATTCCTTATGGGAACATAATAATATATTTGCAATAGTGTCGTCATTTCTATTTTCGTTTTTTTAAATCGTATTGTACAATACTGATTTCATAGTTTCTAACTTAACTACTTAAGTATATGGTGAAAGTATCATCTCTTGTGTTTTCCCTGTTCTATCATCACTAACATTACCCAACACTTGAAAAGCTGATCTCTCATTAGTTGAAGGTCCATACCATCCGTTCTATGCATATGTGTTGTATGCGCTTCTGTACGTCCTCTCCGATTCTAAATTCAAGTTACATGCAAGTATTTTTGTTGTTGAAAAAATAATAAACAAAACAGAGGTGACACTCAGTACATAAAAGCAATCGATAGCTAAAATGTAAATTTTTTTCTGAAATAAATAAGTTTAAAAAGACTTGTAAGCTTTATTACAAAAGGTTTTTTTTCTATTAAAAACTTTTTTTATGCAAAAAAATTAAAATTTTAAATCCACTACAGGAACATTTCTATCGATATCATTGAAAATATAATAATAATTTGCCATCTTTGGCCTTCAAAAACCTCTGACCTTTTTTCATGATGCATGCGCCGGATACAAAAGTAAACCTAATTTATCCATCCTATGCGTCTAAACATTCTATGCGTTTTGCTCTGTAACTTGCGACATACAATTACACTGATTCTGCTATTTCGACACATGCATAAAACGCAACAACACATTTAACGGATGGTATGGACCTTCAGCTTAAATCTTGTTGAAAAAACTTTACAAAGGTTAAACTTAAAAGGACTGAAAAACGGTTTTCTCTACAAATATCGTTATACAATCTGTTCTAGACAGATGTAAACAAAAGATAGATAAATTATCTACAAAACACTTTTTATTTTTCCGTAATGTTCGATTTCGTTTTAAAGACAAGCCCTTTTGAATTTTAACGTTAGATGCCCATATTATTTCGTGTTGCTATTATTTTGATCGTAGCTGCACATATGTATGAACTGAAACAATTTAAGTTTCGTTATATTTTGCTATGTTAATAGTATATTAGAGTATTATATAAAAAAATTAAAAAACAATGTAAACATATATTTTTTAATAAAATTGTTTGTATAACAAAAAAAGTATTTTTTTCATGAAAATTTTATTTCAAAATGTCCAGCTTTTTTTTAATAATTCCGTTTTCTTAATTCAAATGTCCAGCTTTTTGTTACTCTCAATCTGGCAAGCCTATAGCCGCCCCCAAGCGGCGAACCGCTATTTTTATCACTTTTATGATATGGCTATCAAATGAAAGAGATTTTCGAATGGAAAAATCATGCTGGAATCATGCTGAAAATTTGAACTCATTTACTGATTTTTGGCGTTGTTTTAGTAAAAACACATACACATTTTTAACTCTTAGACCTACTTATGCATATTTTGGTCATATACATATATTCCAGGTTCCCAATTTAATTAAAATTTTTGAAAGTGTGTACGTACATATTTATAAAATATCGGTACTTTGTACCCACAGCACTACAATTAAACAATTATTTCAACACTTGTATTTCTTATAAATACTCCCAAGAAGATAAGCTTGAATGGCTGTATTTAAATCTGTCTTCTTCTGGGTGAATACATTAAAGGTTGGATAGGAAAGCTATCCAACTGGCGGCTTTATAATCTGAGTTCAACTTTGCAGTGAAACTCCTATAGATTTTATAAACAGAATATGTTTTAACAAGTATGTACGAAAACAGCTTAAACACAAATGCTTTAATCACAGGGACATTTTGCATTTGCGATTAAAATTACTGTGTTGGATATATGTACATAGGTACTTTTTTATTTTTGATACATTTATAACTAATATAAGTTTTGTAAAAGGTGACATGGCATGTAGCTCTGGCAAGGCATAAATTTTTGGTTGTAAAATTAAATTATTTATATACATATGCATGTATGTGTAGGTTTAAATTTATGAACGAAGGCTTATGCTTGCTAACTTATAACTATTTATTAATTATATTCACAGACAGGTATACATATATATGTACCTAAATACTTATATAAGTGTCATTTAAAATTTTACTGTATGAAAACCTTAATTTTTACAAGTCTTTATTATTTGTAATTTAAACAAAAATTTTCGAAGAATTTTATACGAATGTATAATGCGTAACCATTAATTACTAATAAAAAACTGTTTGAGTCAGACACGTATACATATTTATTAAATTAAACAGTTTCATGCAATCCAACTTGGTTGGAAACAGTTTGAATCAATAAATACATGTCTGAATCAAACAGTTTTTCATTAGTAATTACTGGTTACTAATTTTTGGAAACATGGCACACAAGAAATACCAGATTTAAACTCAGCCTTACAAACTGTAAGAAATGAGCCGGATGGATCACACAAACCTCCAAAGTCTGATTCATTTTCATATATTTTTGCATGAACATAATATATGTATACTACATGTGATGAAAATTGCGCACTTAAAAATATAAACTATTTTTTATAAATAAGGAAATTGTTTTAAAAATTAAGCCCTGCAATTATTTATGTACAGATATTTATTAGCGCAATATTTATTTCGGTGTGAATCGATATACGTATACATATGTATATCTATTTGCAATTGTACAACAATAAAACATGTATTCGTCCAATACAATTAAAAAATCGGGAACATTTGCCTAACGTAGATTATTTGCAAATGTTCATGCACTTCTCCTAGTGTGTTTATCTATTTATTTCTCGATATGTATATACTAGTGGTGAGCACAAGATGCTTGCTTGCTTAATCTTCAAGGTAGAGGTCCATAGCTCGCTTTTTGCGCGTTATGCTTTACACGCGTTTCATCCTCTTGTTTCATTCTATACTTTGTTCGCGTTGAGTTACATGCACTGCTTTTCATGCGCCATTTTATTTTTGTTTTGATCAGCTGTGTGCGTTTGTTTATAAATACTTATAAAGAACAAATGGAGAGTGAAATCGAATTTTTAAAAGAATTTGTGGAGGTAGTCGAGTTTGTATATTTAATTTTATGTGCAAAAAATGCCTATTAACAATTTCAATAAAGAAAAGGGTTTGGTTACGGCCGTTGTATTTAGAACGGAATTTAAGTAAATTTTTTTAAACCACATTTAAAAAATTAAAACTTCTGACCCTGAGCAATTTCCAACCGCGACAAGAATGTCTGCAGATGTCTTTGACTATTTATTCAGCATTTTAAAAGATAGTCTTAAGAAGAACTCGGCCAGGGCTATTCCAGCAGATTGTCGGCTGTTGTTGACTTTAATGTAAGTAAATTGAAAATTATATATAAATGTATGCACATTATTTGCTTAAGCAATAAAGGTAGAGGTCCATAGGTCGCTTTTTGCGCGGTATGCTTTCTATGCATCTGTCAAAAAAGTAGAATCAATGTAATAGTATGTGACAAGTTGCATTGCAAATAGCGCAGAACGCGTAGGCGCGTTCAAAGCAAAAAGTAGGTATACTTTCTACTTTTGTACGCGTTACAAGCACCATGAAAGAAAGTCAGCTGTTCTTGAATGCTAAAGATGTTAAATAATACTTTACTTCTTACGTTATCGATAAATATTATTTTGCCGTGGATAATTTTTTTCTTGTTTTACAATAAAAAAAATTTTTTAGTAAAAAAAAACTTGTTTAATAAAATATTTGAATATTTTCATTAATGCGATGTATTTTAATTAACTTTTCACCACACTTTTCTCAGTAACAAATTTTGCATATTAGTTATCGATTATTTTTACGTACTGAGTGTCATCTTCATTAAATCTGTATTAAATAGCTGCTTAGAAAAGTTATTGCTTAAGCCAATAATGTGCATACATTTATATGTAATTTTCAATTTACTTACATTAAAGTCAACAACAGCCGACAATCTGCTGGAATAGCCCTGGCCGGGTTCTTCTCAAGATTATCTTTTAAAATGCTGAATAAATAGTCAAAGACATCTGCAGACATTCTTGTCGCGGTTCGAAATTGCTCAGGGTCAGAAGTTTTAATTTTTTAAATGTGGTTTCAAAAAACCCACTTAAATTCCGTTCTAGATATAACGGCCGTACCCAAAACCTTTTCTTTTTTGAAATTGTTCATAGGCATTTTTTGTACATAAAATTAAATATACAAACTCGACTAACTCCGCAAATTCTTTTAAAAACTCGATTTCACCCTCCATTTTTTCTTTATAAGTATTTATAAACAAACGCACACAGCTGATCAAAACAAAAATAAAATGGCGCATGAAAAGCAGTGCATGTAACTCAACGCGAACAAAGTATAGAATGAAACAAAAGGATGAAACGCGTTTAAAGCATAACGCGCAAAAAGCGATCTACGGACCTCTACCTTAACTTTTCTAAGCAGCTATTTAATACAGATTTAGCGGAGATGACACTCAGTACGTAAAAGTGATCGATAACTAATATGCAAAATTTGTTACTGAGAAAAGTGTGGTGAAAAGTTAATTAAAATACATCGCATTAATGAAAATATTCACATATTTTATTAAACAAGTTTTTTTTACTAAGAAATTTTTTTTATTGAAAAAAAAGAAAAAAATTATCCACGGCAAAATAATATTTATCGATAACGTAAGAAACAAAGTATTATTTAACATCTTTAGCATTCAAGAACAGCTGACTTTCTTTCATGGTGCTTGTAACGCGTATAAAAGTAGAAAGTATACCTACTTTTTGCTTTGAACGCGCTTACGCGTTCTGCGCTTTTTACAATGTAACTTGTCACATACTATTACATTGATTCTACTTTTTTGACAGATGCATAGAAAGCGTAACGCGCAAAAAGCGACCTATGGACCTCTACCTTCATGTTGTACATTATTGAATTGTTCTCTCTTTTTAGTGCTCTTGATTTTATGAGAATACTGAAACTGGTGCTCAATTTTATCAAAAGTATGCAACAGCATTTGTTTATATGCCAAGCGAGGGCATTTGTTATTGTAGTGTCGAAGCATATTTCACTAATGCACACCGAATGATAATTGTAAAATGAGCACACAAGTGTAAAAATATGTGTATGGGTAAAAGAAGAAACAAACAACGTAGATTGTTTGAGCGTGTTAGTTCGCATGAGATACTGTTCTAAGTTTTATAATTTATTAATTTAAGGCTCTAAAAAATTAAATATGTATAAAAATAATGCCTTTGACGATGGATATAAAAGTAAAAAGTTTTTTTATCACTTAATATTTTATGAAATTTTGAGTTTGTGAAATGAAGTATGGTGCACTATGAAGTGTTCAATAAAAATATTGCACACTTGACACAACTGTCCATTCAACTGTTGTACAATGGTTTTGTGTGGTTTTTGTTTCCTTGTTCTCTATTTTTGCTTCACACTCAATTTCTTTTACCACTACAAACAATATTCGATCTTGAAAAAATACAATACTGTGCACTTTTTTACAGCTTGCGCACACTTCTAGTATATACATATGTACATACATGCATGTGTTTGCAAATACCAATTTTATACTTGTACGCTTTATAGCTAGCGGGAAAAAGAAATAGCAAGGATACCTTCTAGAAGGCCTTGTACTCCTTCTTTTGGATGTACAAGGCCTATTCGTTCCATCCCACCCTTATATCCTTTTTGTCTTCCCCTCTCGCCTCTTTTGCAGTAATTCTGAAAAGTCTTCAAATTAATAGATTTTACTTTTGGTTTGGTAAATATACACGGACAAAATTTTATAATTTTAATTATAATTTTAATAATTTTTTTAACTCTCTCACTAAAAAAAAAATGGAGAAACAAAATGTCAACAATCAAGCAAAACAACGAGCTTCATAATGCGGTGATGCCAAGTATTACTATTTCTTCTTCCCAATGAATTTATGATTGGAGGAATGTTTTCTCGAGAAAATTATTTTCCCTGAGAAATAAATTCCGAGGGAATATTCATGATTGGGCTGTATATGTTTTGTAGGAGCACAATAGAATCTCCGTTAACGGACACTTCCTATAAGCGGACACCCCCTTTAGACGGAACCTATAGCCAAGTCCCGGCAATCGCTCCCCCTTGAGCATACTCTCTCATGAGCGGACGCGGGCACCCGCTTGACAACAAAAAAATCTCTTGAACGGAAATTTCGTTTATTTTTCCGATTTTTTTTCATGACATAATTTACAAATAAGCTTCTCAAGACTCTTAATTTGCTAGCCTTGACAACACGGCTCGGTTTGTCATATTTACTACACCACATAACATAGTTAAATGTGGGTATGGTAAATATTTCCTCTCCCACATAATGATTTTATAGCGTTTGTGAAATGCCAACGTGATACGGAAGCTATACTCTTATCGCTGGACTTACATTTTCAAGATGTTATTGCCAAGTCCAAGCTCACTAAACTAGAATGCAGGAATATATATTGAAATAATATAGTATGTACTTATAAAATATTTTAAACTTTTATCACATACTCAGCAAAAAAAAAAACTAAAGTTTTTCAAAGAGCTACCGATTTTGAGGCCTTCTTAATCATTATATGAAGTGCATTCCTTTTTAAATCTTTTCTACCGACTTATAAATAATAATTATTTTTTTAACATACGAAAAAACGTCTTCGAATCATAGAATATGCATTGGTTCAGATCAATCAATTTAATGAAGACCAATTTATTTAAATTCGCGCACAAGCACATGATCTCCTCTGACATGCCAATGTAAAAATCATGCATGTTTCCCCTAAATCGAACCAGTTGGTCACGACTTGAACCCAATATTCAACCCCATTTTTGTAAAAAAAAACTCGTTTGACTAAAAATGAGGGTTTTCAATGTACACACAGCTTAATGGAAAAAAGAAAACTTTGCTTTCCATAGTTGAGTAAACAAGATATTCGTATGAAATTTTTATATAATATGAAAAACGATATCCGGAGTAATTCTGCAAAATGGGTTCAAAAACTCAATTTTTAAGTCATAACGTTTTTTGAGTAAATGACCGATATGTTTTACATATATTAATGATTTTTTGTTATTGAGCTCAATTAATTTGTTATTTTTTAATTAAAGTTTTTTAAATAAAAACTAACAATCCTAAAAAAATTGCTTTTTTAAATTCGCAATTTTCTCTTGACAGGAAAACCCCATTGTACGGAAATATTTCAATGGTCCCTTCGGTGTCCGCTCAAAAGAGATTCCACTGTTTGTGTTTTGTGTTTTTTTAATAACCGACTCACCTTTTGTCCTAAAATAATGAATGAAATTACTTTTAGTTCGTTTTTTATTATTTCTACAAACAAATGTTTATTGAATATAAACTCTCTGTTAAAAATCTAAAAAACTGTAATTTTAATAATTTAATTTATCTGTGCGCTTTTTTGAATCAATAGAGTATGAATATGAACTTCTGTATAGGGAATATGTACACATACATGTATGAAAATTTATTAATATATATTATCATATATGTCCATATATCCTCATTTTTCGGATCCGAACCATATATGGGATATCATATATGATCCATACATATTTTTTAGTGGGGTAAAGAAAATTTTAAATTTTATTCGTAATTGTGAATTTATTAAAATCCTTCCATTTATTCTAAATTTATTCACAATTGAGTGGTATCGCATGTGTTAAAGATTTTTTAATTTTTATGTATTTTAAATTGATTTACAAAAATTAAAAAATTGTTGTTTAGAAAATCATTTTGTACGGGATTTCCTATTAAATATATTTTAATTCTGGGAAACTCTTTGTGAGCTCCAGTCTGCATTAATATGGCTATCCCATCTGCCTTGATATCTTTCCTCCATGGTTTTGAAATCTTGTCGGAATCATTCACCTTGTTCCTCACTATAATCACCTAGATCCTTTTGAAATTTATCTAAATGACTGTGCAAATAATGCAATTTGACACTCATATTTTTTGGAAATCTTGAAGCATTTTCCCTACTATTTCACGATATTAATTTGCTTCGCTATTTCCGAGAAAATTCCTTACAACTGATACAAAGCTTGTCCATACTTGAAAATCCAATTGATTCATATAATTTGTGAAAGCATTTTCATGCATTTAAAAAATGTAAAAATATGTGTTTAAAACTAATAAAATATGCATTTATTAACTCTTCAACATTTAATAACACTAAAAACTTAAAAAAAATCAGCTTCATTGCTTTCTTAACAAACATTTCGTCAAATCATATAGAATACACAAGTTAAGAAGAACTTTTATTTACGTAAATAATTAAGTGTTTTTGTAATTTGGCAAATGTAAATCTTTGGCGATTTTTTCTGAAAACCCCATTTTATTGTAAAAATTAACATTCAACGTCAGCAACAGTTATAGGTGCATATTTAGGTGTGTTCCACAAGATTTTGTACAAGCAGGCCTGCCAGAAGATTTTAATGAAAAATCAGCACTTTTTTGAAAATTCATCGGCATTTTCGGCACATTAATTTCGAAAATCGGAATGAGTTTTTTATTATTTTTTATTAATTAGGAAAACATAGCAATCATTTGTAATAATCAGGGCAAGTACTAGTATGCAAATGCATGTTTGTAGTCGTTCACGCAAAGTACATTCTGATAAAAAACTTTTCTGAATCGAAGAATTTGCAGTAAAATGGCATCGATTTGTTAGTGCATATTTTAGCATATTTTTGAATAAATGCATATATCAGCATATTTTGCAATAAATGCATATTTCTGCATATTTTGTTATAAATGCGTATTTTTATTGCATTTTTTGCTTCATATCAAGAATAAAAAATCTACCACGTAATTAACTACAGATACAAACGATTAATCCGCTTAAATTAAGGAATAAAAAAATTGTTTGGCAACATGAACAGTTGCATACGTATACCTGTCTCACTTGTAACTAGTCTGTATCTGTTAGTACAGTTGATTACTCGACAATAAGATTGCCAGAAAAATATAAATTGTACATTCTTAACCTTTTAAGTCGCCAAAAAGTAAATTACCCATCTGGTAACCATGTAAAATCAGCTGCCCAAAGCATAAATTCTTTCAAACTTTTTCCAAACAGTTTATTATTTTATAATTAATTTGTTTTCATTCCGTTCAGGCTCAGAAAATAGGTAAGCCTTCCAAAGGATAACCAATCCTTTGTACGCTAATGTAAACAAAACTATACGATTTTCAGAAATGCCAAAATCTAAGAAACAAATGTGTGTATTGCTGAACAAATATGTGTCGGACTATGATGGTATATTTAAGACTGATGGAAAAATTCTTTTTTGCAAAAGCTGCAACAAAAGTATTAATTTTGAAAGAAAATTTTTAATTGAACAGCATCTAAAGAGCATAGTACATAAAAAAATGCATGAATGCTACGTAGAAAAGCAATCCCAGACATTGTTGACAAACAGTAACGCATCTTGCAATTTTGGACTCCAATTGTGTGAAGCATTAATATCAGCGGACATTCCATTGTATAAATTAAACAACAGTAACTTCAAAAACTTATTTAAAAAGTATACAAATGTGGCTATTCCAAACGAATCAACGTTACGTAAACGGTATGTTGAAACAATATATGACCAGGAACTGTACAAAATAAAGAGTTTTTTGAAAAACAAACTTCTTTGGACGTCCATTGATGAAACAACGGATGCTGAAGGCTGATTTGTAGCAAATTTTATAGTAGGAGTTTTGGACAGGGATGAAGAAAACAGCAAAAAGAAATTTTTACTTAATGTTATTGAACTGGATAAAGTAACCCATGCTACAGTCGCTCGTGCATTCAACGATTCAATAAATTTGCTACGAGAAGATTTTGACAAAAAAAATATAATTTTGCTTCTGACTGATGCTGCTCCTTACATGGTAAAGGCTGCAAATGCTTTAAAAATATTTTACTGCAGACTCGTCCATGTTACATGTTTGGCCCATGGCTTACATCGTGTGTGTGAAGAAATAAGATCACATTTTGAAAAAATAGATCTGCTTATTTCTAATAGGACAAAAACGTTCGTAGACACCCTCACGAATTGCTTTATTCAAAGAAAAATTTCCCGGAGTGCCTCTTCCGCCGCAGCCAGTTGTTACAAGATGGGGAACCTGGCTAAAAGTTGTTGAGTATTATTCAACATACTTTGAACAAATTAAAGATATAGTTAGTATGTTTGATGATAGTGATGCTATGTGTATTAAAAAATTAAAAGCAATTTTAAAAGATGATGGCATTAAGAATCAGTTAGCATTTGTGTGCTCAAATTATGTTTTTCTTTCTGAAACTATTACTAAACTACAAGGAGTTAATTCTTTAAAAGCGCAAATTAAATTATTAGATGAAGCTGAATATAAAATTTGCAATACAGAGGGAGACATTTCTAATCAAATTAAAAAAAAACTTGAAAGCGTATTGCAGAAGAATACAGGCTTCAAAGAATTAAAAAGTACTGCAAGAGTAATTGATGTAAATGACTGCCAAGATAAAATTGAAAAGGAATATACGCCAACAGAATTAGCTTCATTCAAATACGCTCCAGTAACGTCTGTAGATGTTGAGCTCACATTTTCTATGCATAAAAGCTTTTTGCGTCCTAATAGGCAGAGTTTTCTTTTTGGCAATATAAAAAAAAATTTATTTATTTATACAAATAAAAATTTTGCTTCATAAATACATACGTTTGCATGTATTTTATTTTTAAAATCAAACATTTAACCACTGTCTATTTTATTATATAAATTATAAATTCATATGTATTTGATCTCTTTAAAAATCCAAAAATGTTCGTGTTACCTATCCACACGTAAATTTTTATTTTGCATTTATTATTTTAAGACATTAAAAATGTACTTCTTGCCTGAATTTTAAAGTACAAATCTTTTTTTAATAAATATCTGTTCATATAAAATAAAATGTTACATATCTTTTAATTTTTTAAGCAGTTTCAGTGCATATTTAAGTGCATATTTCAGGTTTTTTAGTGCATATTTTATGCGCATATTTTCGATTTTTAGGTGCATATAAATCCTTGCTCTGGTAATAATACATAATTACAGTCAAATCTCGATAATTCGTACCCCGATAAATCGTAATTCCCGATAATTTGTAATAAACTGTCGGTCCCTTGAAAAAATCTCGTCAATTCGTAAAATTTCCATACAAATCTTTACCTCTTATAAATCGTAATTGTTTGCTAACTACCACTTATAATTCGTAATAAAAACAACAGAAACATGGAAAGAATGATTTTTTGTGCTATTTTTTTTGCGTGGGTGTGTTTATTTTCATGAATAAATTTTCAATTTGTTACATGAATAATAAAGAAAAATGTCAAAGCGCACGCAAAAAAATCTGTCGGTGTTACAAAAACAACAAATTTTTGTTTTTGTTTTTTATGTTTTTTTATCGTTTTGGTAAATAAATTGAAAAACCCCGTTAATACGTATTTATTTATTTAAACCCCGTTAAATCGAAACCCTGCTAAATCTAGATTTGACTGTATTACATTTATTATTATACATATGTGACGCGCAAAATAGAAAGGGACCTAGGGGTAAAAACCGGTTTTGTTCAGGAGAGCCATTTTAAAGATTTAAATACGTGTATCTTTGGTGTACCATCACTGAATAAAACGCGCATATCTCTGGGAGGGAACACTTTTGGGGCATGGGATCGGTCTCATTCGATGCTCAAAAAAAGGGAAAATTTATTGTTTTACCCTTAGGTCCCTTTCTCTATGCGCTTTCACATATATTTTAATGTATTATCTAACGCGTGTCAAAATGAATACGAATTTAAAAAATGTATTCTTCATCCACAATTTCCAAAAGTTTACAAAAACCCAATGTTTATAGAAAATCTCTCAATGCATTATTGAGAATTACAAAACTTCAATCAAAGTTGGCTAAGAAACTTTTTCAAAAACAGCATATAATATTATTTAGCATGTGTTGCCTACTTTATTTTTTTACTAACTTTTTACATCATATAACATCATTTAAAAAAATATGAGTGCTCGATGTAACAACAGTCTCCTCAACACATTCATATTCGTGATTGTTTTATTTTGCTACTGAAAAAATAACAAATTAGCAAAACATTCTTAAGCTTATCAATGTCTTTATTTTGCAAATATCTTAATTTTTTTTTAAATGAAAAATTTACTCCGGCGCGGTTTGCTTTTCTAATTTTCTTTGGTAGTTCTTTCATTGACATTTGAATGTCTTCAATATTTATAGTTTTTAACTCATTTTTATTTTTATGATTAAGGAATCAACATTTTTGGCGCTTTATCCATTTTCGTACACATTTCTTTCAAAATTAGCCCAAAAGGTTTCAACAGGCCGCAATTGTGGAACGTTTGGGGGATTCATTTTCTTAGGCACAAATTAAATTTTTTTTTTCTTCAAGTTCTCTAATGTGGCCTTCGCGTAATGTGAGGATGCCAAATCTGGCAAAAAAACTATTTTTTCTTCTCCATGATATTTTTGGATAAAGTTGCAAAGAGCTGGTACACATTTTTCATTATAAACTTGGGCATTCACCGCTAAACCACATTTAAAAAAAAACTGGATCGCTGATACCACTTTCGCTTATGGCTAACCACAACAAAACTTTTCCAGGAAACTTTGTCTTTTGGATAAACTTAGCTTTTTCGGGTGCTTTGTGATTGGAAGACTCAAAGTAATATTTTGGCTGCCTTCGACGGTGAAATATGACTAGTCATCTATCACGCATTTGTACTCCGATGAAGCCTTCTTTTGTGTTTCGGTGGTGAATGGCGCTGTTTTTTCTTCTTTTTCTCAACTCCCATAGATTCTAAATATTTCTTGACCGTGTTTTTGTCACAATTATATTCTTACCCAATTCACGATAAGATTTTGCACTTCAACCTACTGTTTCAGCCTTTAGTTTTGACCGAATCTTGTAAACTACATTTCCGACCAGATTCACATTTTCTTTCAATTGATTTATTATTTATGAATAAGTTTATTGTACTATAAATAAACGTTTTTTTGAAATCCATGTTCTTAATGTATTAAAAATTTCACTTTTGTTTTTATCTAGATTTTCTTCACAAAATTTACAAATTAATTTGCGACGATTAAACTCGTTTAGTGAAATGTTTAAAACTAATTATAACTTAACAGCATATTCTTTAGTTTTTTTTCATTAGTACATAGTACAGTTAAATTTACAGTATATATTTTTGTTGCAAGCATAATGTATGTCTTTTTAAAAACAGTGTTGCACTTGTTCGTATTTTATTCAGCTTACGTTATGTAAATTGCTTTCTTCTTTTAACTTTTCTGAACAATCAGTATGCGTGTTAAGCTTAAATTAGACGTCCCATAGCCATAATGCCACAGCCATAACCAAACCAAAATTCAATTGCTTTATATGTTTATGGCTATGGCGATATGACAAGTCGAGTATAATTAAAAACTGTGTTGCCCATAACAATATCGATCGGATGTTTCCTACTATTGCAGTTACATTACATTACAGTCGGCTAACTGAGCCCTATGTTTGTTTAATTTTCGTTATTGTTTTAAGCAGCGAATGAAATAAAAGAGAATTGAAATAAAAGAGAATTGATTCAAAGTCTGCAAACGAACACACATACATACATACATGCATACATAGGCTGATAAAAACAATACACGCCCTTGCGCCGCTCCGTCGCACGTTGGCTCAGAATCAATTTTCATCGGCCAAATTTTTTTTTAGTAGTATATCTTTAAACTAGATCTGATAGGAAAAAAACTAATGAAGCCATCGTAATCAGTAGATAAAAATACATAAGGATCGGCCGATTTTATTCAAACATCACATAAAAACCTTTATTTTGTTGTGCAGTGTTATAGTTCTCAACATATATATTGGTGTTATTTTTCTAAATTTTTTTATTTAAAAATAGACCGATTCTCTCTTGTGGGTAAAATGTCCAGTTTTTCTGAAGTTGGCATTCTTTTTTTTTAAATAGAAATGGCAACCCTGCTCATAGAGTATTAATAAAAAAATTTTTACCTTGCTAGCTTGCCATATTAAATAATTGACAAATGTATAGCGTTGCCAGAGGCTGTGGGAAGAAAAAATCGGCACATATTTTTAATTCAAACAACGTAATAATAATTATTACTAATTGAAATAATTTTATATAACAACAGATAGAAATTAAAAAAAAACACGATTCAAATGAATATACGAATAGACATTTTTATAAGAAAAAATTTATTTTAGTTCACTTTTGTTGTTAAG
Source organism: Nowickia ferox (assembly GCA_936439885.1). NCBI lineage: Eukaryota > Metazoa > Arthropoda > Insecta > Diptera > Tachinidae > Nowickia > Nowickia ferox. The sequence continues at coordinate 55,832,532 of OW387023.1, forward strand.
TATAAACACTAGAAACTTAAATTTAGTATTTGAATTCAAAGTTTTTTTAAAACGTAACTATGGAAGTTAAAACAAGGTGAGTGTTTCTAAAAATAAAATAGGATCATCATTTGAGAAAAAATCATAAAATCGGCTAAATGAAAAAAAAAATTTTGGTTGTATTCTCATTGTTAATTTTTTTTGTTACACAAAAAGTCCAAAAGCATTTATGAAATATCGCTCATTATTTTAGGATATATTTTATAATCAGCCAAATTCTAAATATTTTCCGCGAAATAATTCCTACAGACTTATTTTTTTCCTGAAAATAAACCCTACCTATATATTAAACAGATAGAGCTAAAAATTAAAATTTTAGGGAGTATTTCGAATTTTTTAAGTCAGTTATTTTGTTTCCAGTTGTTTTGTTTGAACTTAAAGCTTGTAAATGACTTTTTAAAATGGGGAAAACAATGAAAAGTCATTAAACTCTCGAGGAGATATTATTCAGAATAAGGCTGATTTAAAATTTGCACACGATTTAAAATTCGCAAGAAAATTTTAAGTAAAAAAAAAATTCTACTCGGCGAATCCTGAACAATATTACTTTAAGAGCATCTCTCAGAATGAAAAAGTATGATAACTGATATAAAATTATAATCTAAGAATAAAATTCATAAAAAATCCTCGAAAACGCATATTTTGGAAGTTATGGGTCAACAAGTTTTAGAATTTTTTTAGAATTTTCTTTCTAAATTGTCAATTAAAAAAAGTGATATAACTTTTTGTAATTTTTACTAAAGATATTTTGCATAGCCGACATTTGGCTGAGCTCAAACATTTTCTCCGTCATACTTTTTCCGGACACGGCCTATCACTAAAGATTTCCTGCAACTTAATATAGTGTTATTTTTTCATTTATTTTTATTGCTTTTAAGCATATAGTACGCGCCATGTAAAAAGCCTTTTGCGTATGTGGCGATGACGTCACGGAAATTTTCAGCATGTTGGTTGAGTTTTTTAAAATTACTAGTAGTGGCTACATGCTTTTCTGAGGCAGCACATCTGTAAGCATGTGAATATCTACATATCTTACTAGTACATGGCAATGTGGTTTCTTACATGCCGTGTACTAGCCCTTACATAATTTTTGTGCTCTATTTAATTTTTTATTTTATGGTCTATATTTCATAATTTGTGGTAGTTTTTAAGTTGGGCAATATTTGATAAACTTTTTGCGTCGTTTTTGTTTTGGACGATTTTTCATGCTGCCCATTAACTCAAATTCCGGTACACAGATCATCAAAAATAGCAAAAGAAAAACGTTATGGCAACGCTTCATATGCGTATACATAGGTATGTTAATATGTATGTATACATATGTACATATGATATCACATATTTTCCTGAAATATAACGGTTCACATTATTTTTAAGCAGCGTTCAAGATTAATTTTACTAAATGTGTTTTGATAGCATCATTTCACATTCATTTGAAAATTTGCGGAGTATGCATTAAGACGTACACTTACATGTTTAGTGGTGCTTTGTGTAAAAATTTTTAAAGGAATATCTAAAAGAAGAAAACCAATAAATTTCGAAGAGCTTGGAGGTATGTATGCTTATCTTAAATTTCCTATAACATGTGGTCATTGTTGCCCATTTGGAGCATTTACACAAATTCCGACATCTAGTGTACAGTGGCTTCCAATGGAAAAATTCGAGTACTTGATAGAAAATTACAAGAGAAAAAGTTTAATTAAAAAATTTGTGGCTTCTTATATTTGCCGACGTATTGGCTCCAATTGGATATGATTTCACTGAGGACTTTCTGCACAGCATCTCTCTGGCCCACCATAATAATCTTTATGGTATTTATACGCAACAAATCTTCCGTGGTAGACTACATTTTCCATTTGGAGAAAATTTAATTGGTATTATCGGCCACTGTGAATTTTTTTGATTAAACATTTTCTCTTATTTGTTATTTTGTATTCATGTTCTTAATTTTTAATTTTCTAGAAAATCTATACAACTTGGTATATTTTGGCTTTTACAAATGTTCTCTCTTGTAAAATTTAGTAGCGCCCAATTTGGCGTATTAAAATCAAAGAATGTTCAGAAAATCTCGGGGAAGATTTGCATTGCAAAATGTAGTAGTGGAAAATATGAAGCCTTCCTTGTTGCTAAAAGTGGTAAGTGAAATATTTTTATGTATAATTGTAGATATTTTCATGTGCATAGATAGCAGAACTATGTCTGTATTTTAGAAATTTGTGCTCACAACCAAGTACATTTAATATAAGCTCTATGTATCTCTACAAAGACAACATAACTTGCGTAAGAATGTCAAATAAACTCAATATGAACAAATTAACATAGATGAGTAGACTTGATATTAATCGTCATTGGTTACAACAAAGTTTACTTTATTGCCAACCACACTGTGTAGAAAAAAGATGATTTAAAACATCGAAATAGCTAAACTTCATTTCTGCTAGTTCTGGCTTAAAAGATATATCTGGGGTAGTGATACCAAAGTTCCCAAAGTGTAATGACTAGACAGATCACAGGACTTGTTCCAGTTCCATTTCTCCTACGGTAATAACTAAACTTTAACAGGGACTTACCAGGGCAAAATTTTTTGCATGTACATATATATGTAAAACAAAATAACTTACGAACAATGGTTTGGCATTTATTTCTAAAAAATGCCCTCCTAGATTTCTTACGTACATATGTATGTATGTATATATGTACGTAATGGTGTATTAAACTTCAGCATTCGTATCATCTGCAATGCGTTATTCCATAAAATGTGTAATTTCATAATTACTTATAAGTATGAGTACATATAGTACATGGTATATATAGTATATAAATATTAAAATGAATTCTGTTTTTTTAAGTATTATTTATTTGAGTCATTGTTAACTTATTTCTTTTTATAGTTTTCGTGCAAGAACTAACAACAGAAATAAATTAACAATGACTCAAATCTAATAATCCTTAAAAAATAGTATAATTAATTTTAATATACATAAGTAGCACCTTCTATAAAAATGCTTAAAAATCCTAGTATGGAATAAAGCATTGCTGATGGTACAAATGGCAAAGCTTAATATATCATTGGAAGCGGCTTGAAAAAACCGTTCAAATGATGTACTTTTTTCAAATTCGTTTAGGATTTATGCATTAATTTATTTTATTTTAATTATTTTAATTTGGCGAATACGAATACCAATATCTAAAAACGGACGAATAACAACAGCAATGCTTACAGTCATGAAAATTGTAGACAAGGTGAATTATGACTTATAAAGTCTAGTAAAGGACTTAACTCATTTTTCAAAAAAATGTCAGTTAGGTCGGTTAGTTAAAACAGCGACGATATATACATACTTATCCACATACATACATACATATCGCTCATTTCCTCAAAAAACGTCATAACTCAAAAATTGTATTTTTTGAGTTAATGATACAAATATAATCGTCATATCGGAGACGTATTAAAATTAAAAAATTTGGTATTTTTTTGACAGTACAACTAATACATAAAAAAAAAATCAAGTGGATATTAATAAATACGATTTGGCTTAAAATTTATATAAGAATAATAGAATGGATTAGACTATTGTAAATTTTAGAAATGTTATGAAAATTTTGGAGACATACATATACTTCAAATGGAATTCTGGCTATATTCTTCCACCAAATAAACTAAAAAATAGTGGAGAATGTATACATATGTATATGATTTTATAAAAAAAAAATTTGAAAATACCGTTTGTGCCTTTTTATGAAATTCAATGGTTAAAATCCATAACATTTGCAAATTTCATATTATTTTTTGAAATTTTCTTAGTTTTAAAATTTTTGTTTCAATAAAGGGGCGGATTTCATGACAATACATCTTTTTGTAACTAAATATTTTTGGCATATGTGTCTTATGTTCTCTTTTGTAAAAATACATATGTAACTGAAATTCTTAACATTTTTGTTGATATTTTTTAAGGATGAATTCCAGGAAAATTAACGTACTTGGGCTGCTAAATATTTTTAATTTTTTTTATTTCTGTGTTTTTCACATTAATAACGGCGTATGTCCAAAAATTTAATATTCAGGAGAGCCTAAACGAGTTATTTTTGTAACTGCAGTCTTAGTATCAAAATTTTTCAATATTATTTTATCTAAAATTTCAAATCCCTATTTTCCTCAAAGAATATTTTTGGAATCTATGTCTTTTGTGTCCGTTTATGAAATTCAATGGTCGACCACCCATAACTTTAACGTTTTACATATTTTTTTTTTCTGAATTTTAAAATTTTTATGTTCGTTCTCTTGGAATTTAAAAAAATATACTGAAAAAATTTAGGTTTTTCATTGATAAACATTAGAGTTTCGTTACAATTTAAAAATTTTTTTTCTTTCTTATAAAAAAAATAAAATATATTACATGCTCCGCCTTTTTAGATCATTTAGTGGAAAAATATAGCAAGAAATCCAGAAGAACATTCTGTTGTTAATACATTTGGTTTGTGTCTTCAATTTCGAAATTTATCTTAACACACGTTGTTATTGCATTATTGAACAATTAAAAAAACGTTTTTAATACGTAATGAATGGTTTTGTTATTATTGTATGATTTTAGATGATAAGTCCAAGCTTCTTGATTTAAAAAACAAAAAAGAAAAATTTGTATCGTCTAATGCTAATTCACCGTCCACATCAAGATTTCGATCCCCTGTGGAAAAACTGCGTAACAAATCCACAAATTTGCACTCACAAGCACAAGAAACATTTTTGACATCGAAAACTAATTCACCGTTCACATCAAGTTGTTGTTCTTCTCCAGACAAACTGTATAACAAATCCACAAAATCCAACTCAAAAAAGAAAAGTTTTCAATATCGAATGATAGTTCACAGTCCACATCAAATTTATGTTCCCCTCTAGACAAACTATTCAAATCAGATCTTCGATGCTCCATAGACAATCTGCGTAATAAATCCACAAATTTGCACTCACAAACACAAGAAACATTTTTGACATCGAATACTAATTCACCGTCCACATCAAGTTTTTGTTCCTCTCCAGACAAACTGTATAACAAATCCACAAAATTCAACTCACAAGTACAAGAAAAGTTTTCAATATCGAATGATAGTTCACTGTCCACATCAAATTTGTGCTCCCCTCTAGACAAACTATCCAAATCAGATCATCGATGCTCCATAGACAAACTGCGTAACAAATCCACAGAGTTGAACTTGCAAGCACAAGAAAAAACATATACATCGAATCTTAATGCACCGTCCTTATTAAGTTCTCGTTCCTCTATAGATAACCTGCATCATAAATCTCCAAAATTTAGCTCGCAAATTCATATCAATCAACAAGTTTCCATTACAGAAAAAGTAACAAATGAACAATTAGAAATTATAGCTCCCTTCTCTATTTGTAACAACGAAGATAGGTTGCACTCGGAAAGTTTAATTGATGAAAATTCTAGTCAAGCTGAAATACAAAACGTACAAATGGATACAATATCTAATTTAAAAAAATATGCACACTTTCAAAACAGTACAATGGTTCTTTCTACGTCTAAAAATACAGAAAATAGTTTGCAATCGGAAAATTTTCTTGACATAAGTTCTACTCGCGGAGATCTAAGTTCTTTCTCAGAATACATTCCAGACTATTCCGCGGACATGAGTAAAGCTACTTTAGAGAACTCTAAAAACAATATTGCAGATAAAAGTGATTGTGTTGATGAGATTAAAGAGCCTCTCAATATAAATAAAGTTTCAATTCCATATTCCAAATCTAGTACGAAAAAGCATTTTTGCATTTACTGCAAGAAATTACAGACCAAAATAAGCAGACATTTCTTTGTAAAGCATAAAAATGAAAAAGAAATTAAAACAGCTTTTTGTTTCCCTAAAAACAGTAAGGAGCGCTTGGAAATTATGAACAAATTAAGGAAAAGAGGAGATTTTGAGCATAACACATCTGCACAATACAATACTGGAGTTCTTATTGTAAGCCGCCGACAACTCAGTAAATGCAAAAATACGGTTGACGACTATGTGTGTTGTAAAGGCTGCAAAGCTTTTTTTTCAAAAAGAACTATACGAATTCACAAGAGAACATCATGTGGCAAAACCAAAGGCAAGCGCTCTAATCAAATTGAAAGCCACAGATTGACACAGTACGTCCATCCGTCAGCAAATAATATTTTGAAATCAAAAATATTTCCAGTTCTTAGAAATGATGAAATCGTTCAATCAATCAGATATGATGAACTAATAGTTAAGTACGGAAACTATCTCGCTGAGAAATATTCTTCAATTCATCTTCACGATATGATTCGTGCAAAGCTACGCTTACTTGGTCGTTTTAAAATAGAAATCAAAAAATTTTATCCTAAAATAAATGAATTAAAAGAAATTTATAAACCAGAATTGTTTGATAATTGCATCAAAGCTCTCCGAATCGTTGCTAAATGGAGCGACACCACGGTAGGGTTTAAAACACCAGCTGTAGCGCCAGCTTTGACTAGCCTAATAAAAAAGTGTGGCATGCAGCAAAAATTAGAGCTCATAAAGCAAAAACGAGACGACCTAAAAGGCGATTTGGAAAATTTTTTATTTTTATGGGATCAAGAGATTGCTTTAATAAACAAAAAAGCATTGGACGATCAATCTAACCAAAAAAGAAACAAAAAAATCGTTTTGCCATCAATAGATGATATAAGGAAATTGTATACATATTTAAAAGAACGAGTACTTAACTGTATGGCAAGCTTATCGGAGATGTTCAGTTTGTCCAGTTGGATGCAACTAGTGCAGGCTACGTTAATATTAATTCAAATTTTTAATAGAAGAAGATCGGGTGAAATAGAGAGGCTAACAATCAAAAATTTTGAAAATAAGGAAACTATAACAGAAAATATAGATAAGGATATTTTAGATAAAGTTTCTAAGGACTCGTTAAAGTTTGCAAAACAGTTTGTGCGAATTTCATTGCGTGGAAAGCTGGGAAGGACGGTGAGTGTTTTGCTGAGCCCGATGTGTACAAAAGCCCTTGAAATTTTGATGAAATATAGAAAGCAGGCAGGCATTAGTAGTGAAAATAAATATATCTTTGCTAGACCAACCACAACAAAGCTCTCAAAAGAGTACTACAGAGCTTGCCCATTATTACGAATGTTTTCAAGGGAATGTGGAGCCAAATTTTCAAATACTCTTCGTGGAACCATATTGAGAAAACATATCGCAACGTACACATCTCTTCTTAATATAGAAGAGGCATCGGTGGAGAGATTGGCTAATTTTATGGGCCACCACAAAGAAATTCACAAGAATATTTACAGGGTTCCCATTCCCGTAGCAGAAATAACGTGTGTATCAAAAATATTAATGGCAGCTGTTGGAGACGACCATGATGTGGACGGAGATTCAAGTGATAGCTCAGACGATGATACTGATGAGGAAACCTCTAATGCAAACGGGGACTTATTAGAGCAATCTTTAAATTCAAGTTCATCCTCGAAAAAGCGAAGAAGTAGTAAGTACACTCAATTTGAAATTAATATTTTGTTAAATTTTTTTTTTAATAAAAAAAATACACACACTGAGAAATTCTCAATCTTACAAAACAAAAAGTGAAACACACACTCATTTTTAATGGCTCTAACCACAGACCGTAATGATTATAATATTATATAATAACTTAAATAATATTTTTTGTCAATGTTATGTTATATCTTGTTTTATATTCGAATTCTTAATATATTGCTACTCAAAAATAACTACTGTTGCAGTTTTTAATTGTTTTATTATAAGTAGAGTGCGTAAATTAAGAAGCTTGTTTCATATTTGAAAAATTGTTGCAAATAATATATTTTAAAAATCATTTAAAATTATTGAAAATTAATTTTCAAAATTATTTGTTCTTGGCTAAGCAACACTTTAAGATTTCAACCACAATTGGTGAGAATTACAAAACTATAATCGTAGTAGGCTAAGAAACTTTTCAAAAAACAACAAATGTATACTCAGCATTTGTTGCCTATTTTGTTTTTTTATACTACGATAAACTATATGATTGTGCTTCTGAATTGGACAATGATTGAATCAAAATATATTTTTTTATAAAGATTATGTGTATTAATCATCACTTTCGGTCTCTGGTTATAACATTTTTTTTTTGAACCAGACGCTACTTAGTAAAAATGTATATTGTTATGAGGATCAGCTCTTATCAATTAACACATTATTTTTACACGTAGGATCACCATTCGGTAAAACGAAACGTTGTAGATGGAGCAATGCTGAAAAAGAGGCCATATCATGCATATTTGGAGATTTATCAGCTCTAAAACAACTTCCAACTCTAAATGAATGCCAAGTCGCTATTAACCAATATGAAGCTCTAAATCAAAGGACACCACAACAAATAAAGAGTTGGATTGACAACCAAAGACGTTATAAAGCAGGCAAAATTATCTAGTAAGACACAAGAAAGCAATTATGAACACAAACGTACATAACCATTATGGAAAACTACATATCGAGGGTGAAACACAGTTTTATAATAATCTTGACATACATATAAACATATGTATGTATATAATATTTTTCTAATCTAGCAATTTATTGAAAATTGCATTTACATACATTTGTCAAAAGTTTATTAAAGAAGTTTAAATTAGTACATTTTAGATATGTGTCTGTTTGCATCAAAAAGCCTTCGATATGTAGTTAAGTACGTTTTATAAAAATACTTTTATTTACATGTGTACATATTGTTACCTTATACTTACCTTACCATTAACTTATACTCAAAGGTTTTTATTTTTTCCATTTAGATCGGCCGTATGCAAAAACAAACATCACTCTGAATCTGATATACACCTGATTATACATATTTTGCTGTACAGTTTCGTTATACAAATACAAAATTCTTTTTATATATGAATTTCCTACGTTCCAATATGTAGTATATTATCGGCCTAGAGTGTAAACCTACTAACTCACTTCCAGCTAATTTTACAGGAGAGACAAAATACGGTTTCTATACAAAGTTAATAAATTAGCCTAATACATTAAGTTTCTTCGACATACATATGATACTAGAGCGTCAAATTAAAATATTTTAGCAGGTCGATGAGGCGTCTCTTTCTCTTTCGAATAGCATTAAAATGTCATATTTTATAAAAAGTGAATTTAGCAGGATTACACTCGGAGTTGACGATATACAGATGCATTCACTAAAGTAGGTATCACTTCTATAATGATCAAAAATGCTTTTTTTTCGAAATTATGTAAACATAGTCATATTATGTAAAATTACCTTGCTGGAAGCATAAAAGTAAATAAATATTGTAGTTAAAATTTTAAAATAAAAAAATTTTTCGACACAAAATTGCTTGCCCACACAAAGAATAAAAACTTTTATTATATTAAAGTGAAAACTTTTAATAATTTTTATTTACTTTTTGCTTACAGCAAATTTAACTAGAATGCCTTTCTTTTCACACAAATTCGAAAAATATGCATTTTTGATCATTATAAAGATTGTACCTCTTTATATGGCCATATGTGTATGTATGATTATTGAGTAATTTTCATAAAAATAACATTTCGTGTTTTTCGCATAGTATGTTAATTAATTTAAAATGTTACGTTTTTATTGTTATTTTTATTCAGTCTAATGCTGCAGGCAATGAATACAAACGAAGATCGGCTATTTGTTCACATAAAATCGAAAAATATGCATTATAGAGGTCTTACCTATTTTAATGGCCTTATGTGTATATGTACATTAGAACACCCAAAAATATATAGGATGCTGAAAGTTGCAGTTTCTGATAGACTGGCCATAAAAAATCACATGAGTGTAAAAAATGCATTAAAATCATGCAAACCAGCCATGAGCATTTATACTTTTCACCCAAAAAACAGCCATTCTTCACTATAAACACTTTTAGCACCATAACTTTTTAATGTGGCGTTTGTGTTTAGAATAAATAGCATAATTGTTTCCTAACAATGACAGTTAATAGGATGAAACTAAGTTTTTTGGAAAGGCTTTTTTTCAATGGCACTCCCTAAAAATTGGATAACGCTTCTTATAATCCATTTTCAATATTTTATAACGTAAGTTCTGTAGATTATACAGACCCATTGTATTTGCACGAAATATGTATCATTTCATAATATAAGGATCAAAACATCACATACCAATTTTTTAAGTTTTGTTTATATACTTGGAAATTATCTGAGCAAAACTAGACACAAATATAATCTATATATTTAATATATTTGTTGAAAAGAATCTACGTACATACTTCATATGTTATATAAATTCAAGAACAAAGAATATCAGAGTTATACATAACATAACTGATGCTGTAATTAAATTAAAATTTTTGATAGTTGTGTTCTCGATATCAAATCTCTTTTCTGCAAGGGCTTGATGGCATATTTATGTTACTAAATACTTATTTCAACAAATCGTCAAAATATGAGGAATATTGGAACCAAAATTGTGAATCGTCATATTGGGAAATTTGTTATAAAAAATCGCAAAATCTAACGGCACTGACGATATATGTATACAATACATGATCAGCTGTAGAATAATTTCCAAATAAAATTAATGTTTTCAATTAAAAATTTAATTGAATAAATTAATTAAATAAATTACATTTTTAATTGAGTGGAAAAACTTAATTTATATTATCAAATTATATAGGTGAAAATTTAATTAATTGTTTAATTGATGTTACAAATATTTTAATTGATATTACAAAATTCATATAACTTTTTGAAAGCTTATAATAAACTGGTATGTGATGTTTCGGTCATTATATAATTAAATGATACATATTTTGTCCAAATGTTATGAGGCTACATAATGTACAAATCTTTGAAAGATTGAAAAGAGCCTTTACAAAAAACTTAGTTTTATCCCGTTAAGGAACCATGATAGGCCATAGTTAAGGCAAAATACACACAGGAAAAATGTGCTTTTTATTTTAACCAAAAATTGTTATATAAAATTTTTCCGAAAAGTGTCGCATTTAAAAGTTATGGTGCCAAAAGTGTTTATAGTTAAGTTAGGTTATTATAGGTCGGTTTGTATGCTATCAGTGCATTTTTTACACACATGTGATTTTTTACGGCCATTGTACCAGAAACTGCTGGTGGAGTGAATAAAATAAATACTTTCGGCAATTTGTGTGTAATGTATTATATACATACTATATGTACGTCTAAGCAATATTCGACAAGTTTTCAAATTAAAAAAAAATGTGCTTGCTGGACTGGGGATCATTTTGTCTAAATTTTTACATGCTGTATACTCCATAATAATTTGATAATTGTTTGACTTTGTAATTAAGTGCTATTTATCTTTAAATTCAACATGTTTTTTTCACCGCTTATTTCACTGATTTTGAATAGTTCTTAAATAGCCAACGAACGTAGTAAAGTACGATATTTTGTTGTTTTACAAAACGAAATAAACATACAATTGATGAGCGATGAAAAATCAAAGTCGGGCGGTGTGAAAATTTTGCTTCTTTTGTCCATATTTCACTTTTATCACTTATTTTTCATTGTTATCACTTATTTTAAATAGTTTTTTTTAAACATTGGTCAACCGTTAACTATTATTATTTATTTCCTGAATGTAAAAAGTTCTTGAATAATTCTTGACCTTTATTGAGCATCTTTCATACTTAAATATGAAAAACTGAAACTGAAGTATATAAAATCAGCTTAACTTTAAATTAAAATTAACTAAATATATTTTTTTCTAAGCTTTTCTTTAATTTTTGTAACATACATATTTACTGCAATTATAAATTGGTTTGTATTACTTTATTAATTTTAGAAATACACAGAAATGTTATTGAAAGTTTCCATGCATTAAAAATAAAAACAATTATTTATTTATTGATTTGTAGAATTAATGAATATACGTAATTTTTTTAAATATATTTTATAGATGTACATACATAAGCATATGTATTCAGATCGAATTTACCTATATATCGCACACTAAATTAAAAACAGTCACAACTAAAAAACTTTAATATATTCAGGAAAGGCACAAGAAAACTGTTTACAAATGTTGTAAACATGCATGTGTACATATGTATGTATGCTAATCTAATTGAGTTTCATAGTAATTTCGCAAAAATGAAATAATTTTATGAGCACTGTGACAACTAAATTATATGTTTACTACCAAATCCAAGGCTTATTTTAACTATGAATTATGAAAAATCCCGTTTTTGAAAAAAGTTACTAATTTTGGCTGTTTATGATTGAGTGTGCGATATGTAAATTATGAAAGCAGTATGTATACGTACATGTACTTATGTATATTTGAATCAAAGTTTTTAAAACCTTTCTAATTATTGTTTTATTAAACTTTTTTATATGATCTTCATTTTATTTTAATAGAAACCTTTTCGAAATTAACTACATATTCTATAATAGTTTTTGTTAATATGCAATATGTTTATTAAGCTCGAGGTCGTTTTTATTTAATTGTAATTAATTTCTTCGATATTTCGTTAACAGTTTGTTAACATCGTCAGGAAATAAGCTTATTTCCTTATCGAAAAAATTAATTAATAATAAATAATTAATAAGCTTATTTCCTGACGATGTTAAGAAACTGTTAACGAAATATCGAAAAAAAAATTACAATTAAATAAAAACGACCTCGAGCTTAATAAACATAATTAAATAAACTAAAAAGATCAAATAAATATAGTTAAATATGCAGTATGTTATTTTAAAGTTTCATGTACCATAGCCTATCCTAGAAATTTGACAATAATAAAACATAATTAGAACCATTGTTACAAATCAAATATTAGTTAAAAGTAGGATTTAATAGGACGTATACAACGTTTTTCGTTATTACAAATTTTATTTAAACAACCAGAAGGATAAACTTGTCTTCAAGTTATCGCTTTTCTAGGTTAAAGTGAAATTGTAATAATGAAAAACTTTTAACATATCTCAGATAAAATCTGAATCAACTAACTTGAAGTTGTAATAATAGCCCTTAAATACCTTAAATATACCTACCTATCATATCTACTCATGTACATATGTATATACAAACATATGGATGCAAGTTTATAAGTTTGTTCGAAAAGCTGTTATTAATTTAAGTTTTTAATTCAATACTTTTTTTAACAATAAACACTGTTAAGTTTGAAATCGACTTACAGAGAAAAAAAATTTATAAGTTTTTTTTAATAAACATATTTATTAATTAAAATTAAATTATTTTAACTATGAAAAAAATTGTTTCCATTCTATTAAACTTTTGCAAACTTTGGTAGTTAGATTTCCGAATTCTGCTATAGGTCATATTTCCGTTTAAAAGTTATTTTATTTTTGGAACTTGGTAATTGAATACAAAATGAAATTTGTTCTGTGTAGTAATAATAATTTTTATTTCTCATGTTTTTATACATAGATAAATATTCGAAAACATAATATGAAATAAAATATACTGTTTTGCAAATATTAAAATTGAGTTTTTTAATTTTTCGCAATTTCAGAATTATGTAAGTGTTATATTGTTTTTTTTTTTAATTCAAGTAGGAGGTACAAATTATATAGTATCTAAAAGAATGTATACTTACTACAACCTTTAAAAAATTCATAAAATGTTTAACTACTCTATTCCTGAAAATTTTAAATGTTAAAAGATTCTGAAAATTTCTTTAAGGTTCTTCCATAGTGTAATAAACAAGTGGGACTGTATATGTTTTGAATGCATATGTATATGTATATTAAGAATAGAAAAGCATTCATTTATTTTAAATACGAATTTTGGAATTTGTTTTAGGAGTATTAATAAATGGTACAGAACACAATTCCTAGCGAAACTGATTTAAATTCAGTTAATTCTACTCAAATTTTAAAAGAAATGAGTTGATGTTTTGAACAAGGGTGCTTCTGAGTATGGAAAACAATTAAATGTATGTATGCAGCTTATGTCGGCCTGAGCTCTTTTTTCTTTTTCTCATTACTTGTTTTATAATGAAAACTTTTTATTATTTTATCTATAAATTTTTTTCTCAAAATCCCACTAAAACTGCTGAATTTGATTTACGCAATGTTCTAAAATCTGAGAAAACATATTAAAAACATCCAATTTAAAATTTATGAAAATTTGCACTTTATTCTTTAAAAACTAGATTTTTATTGTGAGTTTGTTGTTACCAGACTTCAGCAGGGCTCAAGATGTTCTCCTCTATGGTGTAACCAGCACCGGCTTACAATTAAGCGAATACACCGTCTTCAGAAGAGAGCAACGATTTTCTCTTCTGTAATATGACCAAAACCACCTTAGGTTGGGAGCAAAGATTTTTTCTTTTATGGTGCTTTCCGATACAGCGCCGCTTACGAAAGACTTCCTCTTTCTAAAGCATTTAAAGAATAACAATATTAATCTGATTTTTTTAATAACCCGATAACTAGGAAGCTATGGATAGTCACTGTTTTTTAAATTAATTTTTAACTTGTATTTCAAATTTTATCTTACGTACGTAATTTAGTTCTATTTGCAACAGATTCACTACACTAGATACAAAAGCCGGTTCATGCAAAAATTCTTTTTCATCCTCACATAAACATTTGCAAACATACATTTATAAAAGCAATGAAGTTTAACTAAAGATAACCTTATTCAAAATCCACTAAATAATATTTCTTCAATTATCATAAAAAAATTTCATGTGTGCTTTTGATTTGTTTATTACTAAACTCAGCTGATGGTAACACGATAAACATACCAATGCCGACAATAAAATTTGTTACTGACGCCGGTAATGATTATTTTACCCGAGAAAAATTGGATTAAAGACGTTTAGTGTGGCATCACAAATAAACGAAAGTTTACTTTTAGACCTAAAAAATTTCATACATACAGTGAGTTTATAGCTCTCTAAGTAATTAATTATGCGTTATATAACAAGGAAATATTATTTTCAATAATAAAAAAAAATCCGAAAAACGGACCTTAAAGTAACGCTACCCAAAACTATCCAGTATATCGGCGTCTAGTATAGAGTCCGCCCCCAAAGCATGTAAAAGACGCCAAACTATGTGACTAGTAAACAAAAAGCCCCCTTACTATCCTCAATGCATACATATATATGTATATATATATATATGTATATATATATATATGTATATATATATTGTAAGTGAAATTTATTTGCTGGTGGTTAAGCGATGTCTATATGCATTTCATTGTTGCTTTAACAAATCGTCAGTAGATTTCAACCACACATTTAGATCACAAAACTCTTATCTTATGCACAAACTTCCAAAAACTATTTGAGAATTCACAAATAATAATATTTTTGAATACCACAAAAGCAAAATAAGCGTAGTAGGCATTGAAACTCATACAAAACCCAGCAAATAATTTTTATTCACTTACTGCCTTATTCATAAAAATTATTTCAGGTGTATTAAGCGCTTATTTGACATATTTCTATGGGAAATTTGTCAAATAAACCTGTAATAAACCTAAAAAAAATTTATGAATTAGACTGTTACAATATAATTATGACAATATGTCGAATAATAAATTTCTTGAATATATATATATAAACTATACGCATTTATATTTTAACTTAAGTCTTCTTGGAAAATAATACATAAGCCATAATATCTTAACTCAATTTAATTTGTTTTAAGGTAGCTACATCAATATTAAAATGTTTGAGCATTAAAACTTCTATACAATTAAGTTCAATAACTAACAGCCCATTCAAATTATTCCGCATAAAAAGAAAACCTTATATTTAACTAAGCTTTTAAAATATTATATTATCTCAGGTTTTTAGTTTAACCTAAAGCACTTATCTCGACTTACTACCAATAAAAATTATTTTGCTTCACAATATAGTAGCTTAAGTTCACTTTAGTTTTAATTTTTGTGTAAATGGATTTTTTCATAACATCTTAACTAAAAAACAACGAATATTAACTAATAAAACGTTTTTTTTACAACTATGCTATTTATCGCACGACAAAAAAATAATCCTAACAAAAATAATCGACCATTACAGTTATAATTTCTTTTTGTTTTGATCGCGTTATACTTACAACCAGAGTACGAAAATAAACGAAACAAACTGTTTAATTTTGTTTTGTTTCGTTTTTTGAAGTGATCGATAACAAAAAACAAAACAATGAGAAGGATTGCTCAACTTGCTATTGTATTGTTTTTGCACATGAGCACAAACGAGAGAACACAGCAGATCGGCTGTAATCAGGCAAACAGCAGCAGCCGTCCACAAGCAGTTCGTTAATTTAATCGTAAGCCGCTGGAAAAGAAAATAATGTAAAATAAATGGAAACATTTTGAAATATTTGCGGCGAACTTGACATCATCATATAATAATATAATAATAATAATAATAATAATAATATAATAACTTAATGTGTTAAATAACAATGCAATAAAATTGCTTTGTTATTTAACACATTAAGTTTGTTTGAATTAGTTAAGCAGCAGAGCTATAATCGGATGTCCCAAGACACCTCTCTTTTTTTTATAAAATTAACAGTTTTGTTTTAAATAAATGTGCATCTTTTTCGGTGGCTAAAAATTTTATATAAAAACAAAACACAATTTATTTTCTCAAAACAAAAAATTTCGACTTAAGCCATTATTATTTATTATATATATATATATATATATATATGAAAAAGTTGCAATAAACACTAAACATTTCCAAACAAAACAAACCAAACTATAATTTAATATAAAATAATTTATTTATATATGTATATATTTTTATATAGCTAAACATAAACAACTCATACACATGATTATGAATTGAAAATTACAACTAGTCTTCATAAATATTTTACTTGCGTATATTTGAGTTCTACTCATGATAATTTTTTTATAAGCCCAATCTATTTGAGGAAAAGAGTAGTAGGGAACTGGGGATACAACTAAATTTGTGAAATTTTAATTACCCAAATTTTGAAATTCTTGGAAATTTGTGAAATTTGATACCTACGAGGGTGGTTCAATAAGTCCGTCCGATTTTTTGTTTACATAATGAGTTTTTTGTTTATATAAGGAGTTTTTTGTTTATATAAGGAGTTTTTTGTTTACATAAGGAGTTTTTTTTATTACTACATACGAGGGCGGTTCAATAAGTCTGGTTTTTTATGACCGTGGGAATTTATATGTATGTATGTTTGTGGGGTGGATTAAGGGGTTTCATAAGATTAAGATTTCATAAGTATACATATATACCAACGGGAAAATCATGGGATGATTTTTCCTAATACCAATGGTGAAATAGTGAAAATTAATTTTTCCTAATGCCGACGGCAATGCATGATTATTTTTTTCAAATGCCGACGGCAATACATAATTAGTTTTTCCTAATGCCAACAACAATGCATGATAATTTTTCCTAATGCCGACGGCAATGCATGATTATTTTTTTTGAAATGCCGACGGCAATACATAATTAGTTTTTTCAAATGCCGACGGCAAAACATGATTACTATATTTCTTAATGCCGACGGAAAAATGATTTTTCCAAAGGGAAATTGACAGTGTTGCCAGACTGTATAAATTTGTTATCGTAATACTATATCAGTAAGATCAGAGAAAATAGATTTGATGACTACTAGGCGATTCTCATATGAATCGTTTGAATGTGTATGTGCGATTTCCTTACGCTAATAAATTATTTATCATACCGACATTTTGTGATGTAAAATGTTCTCATGTATGTGAACCCCCTAATGCTTGTGTGTGGGTGGTCCAGCTTGATTGTCGCTGGTAAGCATACCTTTTGTTTATTTGTTTAAGAAATATATTTGTATGTATGTATGTATGAATGTATATATATATGTATGTATGTATGAATGTATAAATTTATATATGCATGTATGAATGTATGCATGTATGAATGTATAAATGAATGCATGAGTGTATAAATGTGCGATCGTGGGAACTTGTGCGTTTGCATATTTTATTGAATTCATTTATATTTTGCAACGTAATCATTTTCTTTGTCTACGATTATTTTAAAGCAGAGGATTTTCAACTAAATACAGTCATCAGCAGAGAAACAAAAAGTAGAAATTTGCAAGTAAGCAGAGCTTCTGCTACTAATTTTCGTATAAATACGCCAACTTTTCTAATCAACACATCAGTCCTTTATTGTATTTAGCAGTATCATCAGTTGTGTTAAAGTGAAATAATAATAATAAAATAATTAAAAATGAGTTCTTCAGGTTACATGTGTAATAGATGTAACAAAGTTTACAAATATCAAAACTCCTTTTTGGATCATCTTAAGACCCATAGTGTGCTGAATCAAGGGGTGGTAAGCGAGGGCACATCTCTTCAAAATCAGCAGCAGCAGCTAAACACTTTTCATCATCACCATCAGCAACAACCATCTCTACAATACCCTCAATATCAACTACCAATGAGTTATCAGCAATACGTTATGCCTAACTGTTACCCTACACCAATGTCATGGAATAATCAGTTTTTGGGATCGGGAGTGCCAATGCAATATGAGCATTCAAATTACAATTATAATCCCAATTTGATGCAATGGCAACCTCTTAATTATTATCAACAAGAGCAGCAGCAACAACAACAACAAGCTCAACAACAAGGTGTGGATATCTATGGAGGGACTTTATACAACGATGCTATGGATATAAGTTTACCGGAAAGTAATAGAGAAGTAGAAGTAGAAGAAAGAAGAGAAGAAACTCTGCTAACTCACATGCTAGGACAGAAGAAGTCGAAAAGAATGTGAGATATTACAAAATATCGAAAGCCTTCAAAAATCATATCGCCACATACGCAATTCTAAATAAAAAAGATCAACTTCTCTTGGAAGAATTTATTAAGGAAAACAAAAATATTTTTATTGAGAGGCTTCAAATGAATTTAACTAAGCATATAATTATTAAATTTCATGTGAGTATTGTGGCGGAGTACATCAAAATTTTTGAAGAAGAATTGAAGTTGTGCATAATATCACATGTAGCCAAAATGAGTTTGCTGACGAAGGCAGATAACATAGAAGAGTTATTCCGTAAACAGGTTGAGGAGATTTCAACCAAAATACCCGAATTTGAAGAGCGAGATTCTGGTTGGACCTTGTCACGCATAGTCCGAGCAGAAATCAACATCAACAAATCGTCGCTCGTCAAAGGCTTGAATTGGATATCCACACCTCAAAAATTAGAAGGAAGAAAAGCTTGCATCACAATAGAAAACAGCGATGCATATTGCTTCAAGTGGAGTCTGATTGCTGCAATGGATACGACGAAATACAAACATACAGAACGTTGTAGTTCTTACAACATCCCTGACATTGCTGCAGGGACGATTGTTACGCGAAATGGTGTAGCGTTAAATTTAAAAAATTTAACGTACCCATTAGCACTAAACAAAATCAAAGAGTTCGAGGTGAATAATCCTACAATAAGTGTTAACGTATTTGGGTATGATGAGGGAGCAAATCAGATCATTGGTCCCTATTATGTGACCAAAGATGAGAAAATAAATCATGTGAACTTACTGCTTTTAGAGAATGGTGAATGTCATTACTACATATTGATAAAGGACATATCAAGGTAAGTTAAAAATTTATACAACTCTTTATTTTAAGGATACATATACTTGCTGTATACTTTTTATAAAATATGAACGTTTTATTTATAAACTTTTTTCTATTTTTATTTTTTATTATTCACAGACTTTTACAGAAGCAGACTACCAGGAATGAACACAAACTAATTTTCTGCAATAGTTGTCTCCAGCACACTCATAGCGAGAGTGGAATGACTAATCATAAGGGGGAATGCGGCAAAATCGTTATAACTATGCCATCAGGTCCGGATACAATTCTCAGCTTTAAGGGAGATCAAAGAAAAATGGATGTCCCCTTTGTTGTTTACGCGGACTTCGAGTGCATCAGTAGTAGGGAACTGCCAGTACTGGCGCCGATTAAAATTGTTAAATTGTGGCTGAAATTGTTAAATTGTGGGCTGAAATTGTGAAATTTGGGTAATTAAAATTTGAAAATTTTAAAATTCTTGGAAATTTGATACCTACGAGGGTGGTTCAATAAGTCCGTCCGATTTTTTGTTTACATAAGGAGTTTTTTGTTTACATAAGGAGTTTTTTTTATTATTACTACATACGAGGGCGGTTCAGTAAGTCAGGTTTTTTATGACCGTGGGAATTTATATGTATGTATGTTTGTGGGGTGGATTAAGGGGTTTCATAAGATTAATATTTCATAAGTATACATGTATGCCGACGGGAAAATCATGAAATGATTTTTCCTAATACCAATAGGGAAATCATGAGATGATTTTTCCTAATTAATTAATTAATTTTTCCTAATACCAATAGGGAAATCATGAGATGATTTTTCCTAATACCAACGGGAAAATCATGAGATGATTTTTCCTAATACCAATGGAGGGAGTTGTGAAACTTAATTTTTCCTAATGCCTACGGCAATGCATAATAATTTTTCCTAATGCCGACGGCAATGCATGATAATTTTTCCTAATGCCGACGGCAATGCATGATTATTTTTTTTTTTCAAATGCCGACGGCAAAACATGATTACCATATTTCTTAATGCCGACGGGAAAATGATTTTTCCAAAGGGAAAATTGCCAGTGTTGCCAGACTGTATAAATTTGTTATCGTAATACTATATCAGTAATATCAGAGAAAATATATTTGATGACTACTACGCGATTCTCATATGAATCGTGGGAACGTGTATGTGTGATTTCCTCACGCTAATAAATTGTTTATAAATAAAATAAATTGTTTATAAATAAAATAATTAAATAAATTAATTTAATTTAAAATGTTCTCATGTATGTGAACCCCCTAATGCTTGTGTGTGGGTGTTCCAGCTTGATTGTCGCTGGTAATTGTATATTTTGTTTATTTGTTTAAGAAATATTTATTTCACAACATTGTGAAATTCATGAATGTGTATGTATGTATGTATGTACATAACTACATACATATGTATGTAGGCGCGATCGTGAGAACTTGTGCGTGGAATATTTTGTGCTTGTGTAGAATACATTTATATTTTGCAACGTAGTCATTTTTTTTGTCTACAATTCTTTTAAAGCAGAGGATTTTAAACTAAGTACAGTCATCAGCAGAGAAACAAAAAGTAAAAATTATGAATGCCGCAAGGCTACTGCTACTAATTTTCGTATAAATACGCCAACTTTTATAACCAACACATCAGTACTTTATTGTATTTACAAGTAGTATCATCAGCAATTGTGTTAAATTCAAATATAAATTCTATAAACTAATTAAAAATGAGTTCTTCTGGATATATGTGTAATAGATGTAATAAGGTATATAAATACCAAAAGTCCTTTTTGGACCATGTTAAAAATCATAGTGTGCAGGATCAAGAGATCGTAAGCCGGGACAGAAATCAAGAGCAACCGCAGACATCTCTTCAAAATCATCAACAGCAGCTAAATACATTTCATCATCAGCAACACCCTTCTCTACAATACCCCCAATATCAACTACCAATGAATCATCAACAATACGGCATGCCTAATTTTTACCCTACATCAATGTCATGGAATAATCAGTTTTTGGGATCAGGAGTACCAATGCAATATGAGTATCCAAGTTACAATTATAATCCCGTCACACCAGATAACCAAATGCAGCAGTATTCCAATTTAATGCAATGGCAACCTCTTACTTATCATCAACAAGAGCAGCAGCAGCAGCAACAACAACAACAACAAGCTCAACAACAAGGTGTGGACATCCTTGGACGGACCTTATATAACGATGCTATGGACATAACTTTACCGGAAAGTGATGGAGAAGCAGATGTAGAAGAAATAGGAGAAGAAACTCTGCCAACTCCAATGAGTACTCCCCATGTCAGGACAGAAGAAGATAATGTGAGATATTATAAAATATCGAAAGCCTTCAAAAATCATATCGCCACATACGCAATTCTAAATAAAAAAGATCAACTTCTCTTGGAAGAATTTATTAAGGAAAACAAACATATTTTTATTGAGAGGCTTCAAATGAATTTAACTAAGCATACAATAATTAAATTTCATGTGAGTATTGTGGCGGAGTACATCAAAATTGTTGAAGATGAATTGGAGTTGTGCATAATATCACATGTAGCCAAAATGAGTTTACTGACGAAGGCAGATAACATCGAAGAGTTATTCCGTAAACAGGTTGAGGAGATTTCATCCAAAATGTCCGAATTTGAAGAGCGAGATTCTGGTTGGACTTTATCACGCATAGTCCGAGCAGAAATCAACATCAACAAATCGTCGCTCGTCAAAGGCTCGAATTGGATATCCACACCTCAAAAATTAGAAGGAAGAAAAGCTTGCATCAATATACAAAACAATGATGCATATTGTTTCAAGTGGTGTCTGATTGCTGCAATGGATAGCACCAAATACAACCAAGAACGTTGTAGTTCTTACAACATCCATGACATTGCTGCTGACATAATTTATACGCGAAATGGTGTAACTTTAAATTTCAAAAATTTAACGTACCCATTAGCACTTAATAAAATCAAAGAGTTTGAGGCAAATAATCCGAGTATAAGTGTGAACGTATTTGGGTATGATGAGGGAGCAGATCAGATCATTGGTCCTTATTATGTGACCAAGGACGAGAAAGTGAACCACGTCAACTTACTACTTTTAGAGAATGCTGCAGGTCATCACTACATATTGATAAAGAATATATCAAGGTAAGTTAAAAAAATATACAACTTTTTATTTTAAGGATACAAATACTTGTTTATATACTTTATACTATGTACATTTAACTTATAAACTTTTATTTATTTTTTATCATTCACAGACTTTTACAAAAACAGATAACAAAGAACGGACACGAACTACATTTCTGCAACAGCTGTCTCCAGTACACCCACATCGAAAATGGTATGACAAATCATAAGGCGGAGTGCGGTAAAATTGTTACAACTATGCCATCAGGTCCGGATGCAATTCTGAGCTTCAAGGGACATCAAAGAAAAATGGATGTACCCTTCGTGGTATATGCGGACTTCGAATGCATCTTGGAAGAAGTTAGTAATAGTGTAAGTAATAAAACTAGTCTAGTCAAAAAGCACACTCCTTGTGCATTTAGCTATTATATTAAGTGTCTCCATAGCAATAAGTTAGATAAATTAAGGATATACACAGGAAAAGATGCCTCAAAAAAAATTTGTATCATATTTAATTAAAGACTGTGAGGATATATACAATAGTCACTTAGTAAATAATAGACAAATGGATACTTTATCCCCTTCTGATATTTATAATTTTTATAGTGCGGTGAATTGTCATATTTGTCAAAAATTTCTAGGTAAAGATCGCGTTAGAGATCATTGTCACATTAGTGGTAAATATAGAAGTGCAGCCCACAATAACTGTAATTTAAATTACCAAATCCCCAAGTTTATACCAGTTTACTTTCACAATTACTCAAATTATGACTCACATCTTTTTATTAAAGAACTAGGTGAAATTGCAATGCAACTGAAAGTACTCCCTCTCAATAAGGAACTTTATATATCCCTCTCCCAATTTACAGAAATGAGTGATGGCCATAAGCTTGAAATAAGATTTCTTGATACAATACGCTTTATGGCTGAGAGTTTGGAATCATTAGCCTGCAATTTGTCGGATAATGATTTCAGAACTATAAGGTCCTTATTTCAGTCAGAAAAAGAATTTCAGCTTATTAAGAAAAAAGGTATTTTCCCGTATGAGTACCTAAATTCATTCCAAAAATTAGATGAGTGTCAGCTGCCTTCACGCAGTGATTTCTTTCATAAGTTGAACAATAAAGAGTGTTCTTTAGAGGAATACTCACATGCTGAAGAGGTATGGAATACTTTTGGTTGCAAAACTATGAAAGATTACATGGAACTTTACTTAAAAACAGATGTCCTCTTACTGACAGATATTTTCGAGAACTTTAGAAAAGTTTGTAAAGGTATTTATGAGCTCGATCCATGCCAATATTATACAGCACCTGGCCTTTCCTGGGATGCAATGCTCAAATACACAAAAATTGAATTAGAATTATTGACAGACATAGACATGTACAATTTTATGAAAAAAGGTATACGTGGAGGGATCGTACAGTGTAGTCAAAGATATTCGAAAGCGAATAACAAATATTTGGAAGATTTCGATAAAGAGAAGCCCTCAGAATTTCTCGTCTATTTAGACGCTAACAATTTGTATGGTTGGGCGATGTCGGAATATCTTCCTCATGGTGGGTTCAGATGGTTATCGCAAGACGAGCTGAATCTGGACCCAAACAGCATAGCTGACAATGGAACAGACGGTTATGTATATGAGGTCACGTTTGATTATCCCTCTCATTTACACGACTTGCATAATGACCTTCCTTTTTGCGCTGAAAATAAAAAAGTTATGCAAGCGAAGTATAGCAAGTTGATAACCGATTTCTCTACAAAGCAATCATACGTGATACACTTTAGAGTTCTGAAACAGTGCTTAGAATATGGCTTAGTTTTAAAGAAAACTCATCGTATTCTAGCATTTAAACAATCTCCATGGTTAAAAGGCTATATTGACCTAAATACCAGACATAGGGCCACTGCTAAAAATGCTTTTGAAAAAAATTTTTTCAAACTACTTAATAATGCAGTGTATGGTAAAACCATGGAAAATGTGGATAAGAGGAGAGATGTTAAAATTGTTAATAGTTGGGAGAGAACGAATTGTAATCGTTTGGGGGCCCAAGATTGGATATCAAAACCAAATTTTCATAGTTTATCTATATTTTCCGAAGATCTAGTAGCAATCGAAATGACTAGAGTCAAAACCTGCTACAATAAACCAATTTACTTAGGATTTTGTGTACTCGAGCTGTCCAAATGGAAAATGTATAATTTCCATTACGGGTACATGCAACCTAAGTTTAAGACAAAACTTTCATTGAACTATATGGACACGGACTCTTTTATATATTCAATAAAAACGGACGACTTTTACGCTGACATCAAAAATGACATACAAGAACAATTTGATACATCGGACTATCCTACAGACAATATTTATAATTTTCCACTAGTAAATAAAAAAGTCATTGGTATGATGAAGGATGAAAATTGCGGTAAAATAATGACAGAATTTGTTGGGCTGCGATCAAAAATGTACTCATTCAGTGTACAAAATCAAAATGACGTTAAAAAATCGAAGGGGGTAAAGAGAGCCATATTAGATAAATATAGTTTAGCTACTTATAAAAATTGTTTATTTAATAAGACTAATGTGTATGATAATATGTTAACATTTAAATCTAAGCTACATCAGATATATACTAGTCAACTAAATAAGGTAGTCTTAAGTTATGGAGACGATAAGAGAAAAATTATATCAAATAACATTAATACATATGCATGGTATCATTTTCGTATTAAGGAAACTAACCCTGAATACGAACTTGATATGTTGCTAGATGAGATTGCTAGAATGCAAGAAAATTGTTAAAATTAATTAATTTTTAGTTAATTTTTAAATTGTAAATAAAATCATATTCATTAAGAAAAATTGTTGTATATAAAATCCTATTCATTAAGAAAAATTATTGTAAATAAAATCCTATTTATTTTTTAAGAAAAATTATTGTACATATCTATATAAATTTTTAAGAAAAAATTTGAAATAAAATATTGAAAAAAGAATGAAATGGTGTTTATTTCTTTATTGGCTTTACTTCGTTGGATCAAACAGTTTTTGTTTTTGCTTATTTGTAAATTCTTTTTTTCATGTTGCTTAAACATGCACAGTCTTGTCTTCACATAAATTAAACATGCACAATCTTGTTTTCTTTGAGAGGTTCTCTACAAGAGAAATTGAATTTCACAATATTGTGAAATTCCATTAGATATTTTTATAAAGAGACACAATTAAGATAATCGGATAAGTCCTTATATTTTTCACTACTTACAAGTTTCTGTTATTTTATATTCGAACAGGTGATTCCTAATTTTTCTTTTGAAAAAAATAATGCAAAACAAGGAATATTTTAATAATACAATTTTATTTTATTTCTGTTAATAATACCATTTAATTTAATTTCTTAAATATTTTATTTATAATGATGGAAACATTTCATAGTATCCAATTATTAGATGTTATAATATACTTTTCCGTAAAAAATATATTGTACATCTACAAGTATCAGGTCCTTCCTCACAGTTCGGATCGTACTATGGGCAGTTTGCAAAATGCCCTTCTGTGTTGTCTTCGTCTTCCATGACGCCATATTGTTCATTTTCCTCCAGCATATTTTGAAAGAATTTGATCATCTCCCAATGATCATATAACCAGAAGCTTTCAAAATCTGTTAGAAATTGGTTTAGAGTACGTCTAATTTGGCTCATTTTATTTGCTGATAAATGAATGATGATGAATGATGGAAGGTTTTTTGAAGACTAATTTGCTCCCTAAATTTTTTCAAATATCTATACTATCATCGCTATTCCATATTTTTTTTTAGCACTCTATCTCTCTCTCTAACCCTTTTCTCTCTATAACTATCTCTTTCTCTCTATCACTATCCCCCACTTATTCACTATTTCACCATAATTATTTTCGATTAGCCTTCTTGAAGTCATCATCGCTACTTTTAAGATCATTTCCAGTTAAACATTCAAAGTGAGAAGAACTAAATAAAAAAATGGACTCCACAACAAATCTAATTTCAAAATTTAATTCTCTAAACAACAAAACCTTAATCCACGTAAAGGAGCTTGACACGTCCATGAAATATACTATTCGAAATGTGGAACGTGTAACAACAAAATATGGAGCAACACTAAAAGTTGAAATGGATAAACATATAATGTTCCTGCCTAAACGATATAATACTTTAACAGATGACGATATTAAAGATCTCTCGAGCGGATCATATTGCCTAAGTAGAGAAGGTGAAGAAAACCTAATCGTTGAGAATGAGCTGAGTGAATTTCTAATTCAAAATTCCCAATATCCTGTCTGGCAATAAATTATATTAATTACGTTTTTTAAATTATGAATAAAAAGACATTAAAGAGTTTTGAAAAATATAAATGTTTGTGTTTTTATTTAATATTTTCAGTTATTTCATAAAGAAATTTAAGACATAAATGTCCACAGGTAAATGTATTAAAATTCTGATGTTGATTATAGTTGTATTTTATATTTGTACCAAGATATTTGACTACTTCTGAAGGAGGTTGTAAGTTTCCAAAGCTGTCGAAATATTCTTTTTCATTGCTGTTTTTATAATATGCTACCCAATGTGTACCAGGTCCTGTTGATACATCTAAATTGATTATTCCACATTCAATTTTCTTTGTTCGTTTTGGTAGAGTATTCAACATGAAAACTCCTCTAAAATATGGAATATTTATAGAGAAACGTCTTAGGTCCACATCAGATAGTAGTCTGTTGGGTAGCATCTTTAAGAGTTTTTTGATTCTTCTTTGTGAACTAAGCCATAACCCTTTTTATATGGTTTTAAGTAAAGTCCTTTTCCAACTGCTATGGATTCCATCGCTATATTATGTCTAGTTGCTTCATCAAGTTGATTTTTAGCATTCTTTGTTGCATTTAAAGCTTTAGCTATGGCAGCACCTCCAGTTGTTAGACTACCAATTGCACCCAGAGCAGTTAAAATCGGTATTAGAGGTAAAAAAACGCCAATATTTTGAACACGTATTATACGTGGTACTATAATTTGAGACTTTCTTCATTTTAATGACTTGTTAATAGTTTTTCGTGCAATTTTAATAGCTGAGTTAATATCTAATGGTTTTTCTTTTTTTAGTATTTTTGTTGCAGCTCTAATTGATGTTCTAAATAGTGTTTTAACATTTAGTTTGTTCTTTTTAACATTTTGATTTTTCTCCAAACCCATACAAAATTTTGTTTTGGCTTTCATTGCGTTAGTAACCATATATGCAAATGATTTTTCAGCAAGACTACTATCTTTTGATAAAACTCGATCCCAAGCGGAGTTTTCAAGTATTTTATCAGCTTTATGTCTAGTACTTAAATCCTTATTTTTGGAATAAGCAATATCGTGATTTTTACAAGCAGAGTCCAATAAATTAATACCTCTATCACCACGATTTAAACGTTTTTGTAGTTTTGTTCCAGGTCCACAGTACTGATATCCAGGAAGATGAAGTTCAACAGGTAGAGAGTTTATTATTTTGTCTACTATACCTCCTCCTCCAACGAAGGTGTTTTTATGACTAAACGTCCTCTGATATTGTACAACCATATTATCTAGTTTTTTCTATATAAGAGGTAATATTTATAAAATGCATTTAGTCACAAAAATGCGGTTAGTAAAACAACATAAAAATATTTTAGTTCGTAATATTGATGATTCAGCGAACATCAGTTCAAAAATAAAGCATAGCCCTCTCTTACCAAATTCTATTCGTGCTCTAATAGTGGGACCATCAAATTGTGGAAAGACTAATGTTATGATTGGCTTGCTAGAAAGTCCTATGGACTCAAGTTTGAAAACATCTATTTATACTCAAAATCTCTCTATCAACCTAAATATGAATACCTAAATAAACTAATTTCACCAATTAAAGGTATGGCGTATTATACATACACAGATAATGAATCAGTTATTCCACCTGACAAAGCTAAAACTAATTTAATTATGATATTTGATGATGTTGCATGTGAAAAGCAGAAAAATATACGTACATATTTTTGTATGGGGCGACATAGGGATGTTGATTCATTCTACCTGTGTCAAACTTATACCAGAATTCCCAAGAATTTAATAAGAGACAATGCAAATGTTATTATAATGTTTAAGCAAGATGAGACAAATATGAAGAATGTTTATAAGGATCATGTTGCCAGCGATATGAGCGATAAAAAGTTTCAAGAAATTTTTCGAGAATGTTGGAAGGATAAATATGGATTTTTGATTAAGCAAAGATAACGAATTAAACGATGGTCGCTACAGAAAGCAGTTTGACTATTTCATAACTATATAAGCAACTACTCATAAAAAATTACCTTTAGTTATTAATCTAACTTTAAACTTGATATATCTATTTGCTATAACCTCATCTGATACCTGATAAGCTGATCTGAAAACCAGACCAGGTCCTGATAAGCTGATCTGAAAACCAGACCAGGTCCTGATAAGCTGATCTGAAAACAAGAACAGGTCCTAATAAGCTGATCTGAAAACCAGATCAGGTCCTAATAAGCTGATCTGAAAACCAGACCAGGTCCTAATAAGCTGATCTGAAAACCAGATCAGGTCCTGATAAGCTGATCTGAAAACCAGATCAGGTCCTGATAAGCTGATCTGAAAACCAGATCAGGTCCTGATAAGCTGATCTGAAAACCAGACCAGGTCCTGATAAGCTGATCTGAAAACCAGACCAGGTCCTGATAAGCTAATACCTGATCTAATAGCTGATACCTGTTATTTACTATTATTAAACATGGATGAGCAAATTTTAAAACAGTATGTGTTGACAAGAAATGTCTCGAAGAAAAAGCTTCGTAGTATAAAAACTGGTGAAATAGATACACGTGAACAACTAAGAGATACATTTAAGCCTATAACAGAACCACTCAAAGAATTCATAAATAGGTCTAAAAAAATTAAAAGAATTCCCATAAAAGAAGAAAGTAAAATGAAGACAGAAGTTAAAAATAATACAAGTTTTAAACCTGAAAAAACATCAGTCAAGATAGAGACAAGTACACCTAAGAAACTAGCAGAAGGAACAATATTCGATAATACCATCTTATTTAATGATGCTAATACTGTGAATGATGATGACGATGATGATGATGATTTTTACTCACAGACTTCCAATACAGAAGATACTTATACTGACTTATCAGTCTTGGAAGGAAGAAATGAATTAGATACAAACTATGTTCCACATAAAGATTTCAATAATGAATGGAAATTTGGTGATAGTAACCTCAAACTTAGTGAAGATAAAATACAAGTTGGTGGTCAAATATGGGCTCTAACACCAGGACTATTTTCTCTAATGTTTCATAAAATACCAAAAAATTATGACAAATTTGAACTCGAAATCTATAAAAAGATTTTAATTACTACTAATGCATATAGAAGGGAGTATAAACCTGATGGTCAAATTAAGGGTACTAGAGGATATAAATATAAACATATTATTAAGAAATTTATTGACGATAAAAATCAAAAGAATTTAGCCGAATCAACAGGATCTAAGCCAATGGAATGATGGAATTTAACGCCCATAAGCCAAACTATATATACTGGGACGATCCAAATGAGTCAGTAGATCGTCTTCGACTACTGCTTGCATCACAAGGTGCAGGTCATACTAATCACAATAACGATTGTATCAATTATTGAAGAACTACGTGAAGCAAATATAATACATTAACTTTAATAAAGTATATAAAGTATGTCTGTTGATAAATTTGGACACTATTTAAACGATACTAGCAGTATAATTTCTTTGAAAAATGCACCTAAACTGCTGGGGTTCTTTATGGATACGAACAACAACATTGATGTCCAAAACAAAAGAATCAAAAATGTTGCAAAAGCTCTGGAGGAAAACGATGTTATCAATAAATTGTTTCTGCAAACTCAAATCGAAAAATTAGTAAAGAAATTATTAACATACTTTATGGAAGATAATACTATAATTCAAGAAATAAAATTAGATATAGAAGAAAATTATAAAATTCAAAAAGACATTCTACAAATTAAAACATCCTTTGAAGACCAAATTGAACAGCTTAATGAGAAAATTTATAGATTGGAAAATTACATGTTTGTATCAATAGCTGAAAGTGCGTCAAGTAGATCACAACACTCTCCAAAAAATCTGTAAAACAACTTAATGTCTTCAAAAAGAAATTTAGTAAACAAACTGCATAACCAAGCTCGAAAAGTTTTTATGCATCGTAGAGTTGTAATGAAAGGAATAGATGATCTTTGGCAAGCTGATTTAGTTGAAATGGGGATCTATTCTAGAGAAAACAGAAATGATCGATTTTTGTTAACTGTAATTGACACATTTTCAAAATTTGCATGGGCAGTACCACTAAAAACTAAAACTGCACTCCAAACAACCAAGGCGATGGAAAATATTTTTGAATTAGGACGAGTACCAAAAAAGTTACAAACAGATGATGGTAAAGAATTTTTCAACAAACACTTTGGAAAATTAATGGATAAATACAACATTAATCACTACTCAACATATAGCAGTATGAAAGCATCAATAGTAGAACGATTTAACAGAACATTGGAAGGAATGATGTGGAAAGAATTAAGCTTTAAAGGCTCATATAAGTGGATTGATATATACAAGGATTTAATTAATGCAGACAATAGAAAAGTTCACCCTACCATTAAAATGTCTCCGATTAAAGTCAACTCAACAAATGAGGAAAAGCTACTAAATACAGTTATTTGAAGATGTACAAAATGTCGAAATTTAATGTTGGAGCTTATGTACGCATAAGCAAATATAAGCATACATTTGAAAAAGGTTATACTCCAAATTGGACTACAGAAATTTTCACAATTACAAGAGTTCAAAATACAAATCCTACAACATTCATATTAGAAGATTATCTTGGTAATCCTATTAAAGGTGGATTCTATACTGAAGAACTTTCGAAAACTAGATATCCAAATACATATCTAGTTGAAAAGGTTCTTAAAACTAAAGGAAAGGAGGCATACGTTAAATGGTTGGGATTTTCTAATCAACACAATTCTTGGATAAGTAAGAACGAAATATTATAGCTGAATACCATCATCAACAACAATAGCAGTAATATTTAGAAACTAATGTTAATTTTAAAATAAGAAAATGAAATAAATATGTAAATCATGCTTATAAACCATATGTTGTACTAAACTTTATTTAATTGTAATCAGACAGTTATAATGTCAATAACACTTACTCTGAGCTCTAACTCATCAGAATTATCTGCTAGTTACTTTCCTCCTATTGAATTACATGGTGCATATGAGTGTGCTCTAACTGATTTTCATTCATACAACAGCATTCCAAATGTAGACACCTACAACAATATGTTTCATATAGGGGAACATACAATTGAAATACCAATTGGATCTTACGAATTGAATGATATTGTAGATTTTATACAAGAGCAATACAGAAGACTCTGTCCAGAAAATAAGATTTTTATTGAAGCCAATAACAATACAATGCAAGTTAATGTTAATAGTTCCAAAGATCCTGTATATTTTAATAAAGACAACACAATTGGAAAACTTTTAGGATTCAATAGCAAAATCCTAACACCAAACAAATATTATTACTCAGATCTTCCAGTCAATATTTTTAAAGTGAATCTCTTGCGAATTGAAAGTAGTATCGCTATTAACACATATATGAATAACTCCAAATCGCATACACTTCATGAATTTCCGATTAATGTGCCTCCAGGCTATAAAATAGATGAGGTTCCAAGAAACCTCATCTATTTACCTGTGAACACCAGAGAGATAAGTTCATTAACGCTGAGAGTAGTTGATCAACACGGTGATTTAATTAATTTTCGAGGAGAGGAAATTACAATACGAATACATTTGAGGTCAACTAAATAATGCTAATATACAACACAAATACATTGAAAAATAAAGCAGTAACAACAACAAGAACATTAAAGCGACCACTTCAACAGAAAGCACTAACAACATCAAATAAAAATTTTCTAAAGTCCTTGAATTTTAAATTGAAGACAAAATGAGTTCAATAATAGATGTCTTAGATAAACCTTTCTCTGATGAGAATATAATCAAAAAGGACTATCATACATATGTACCATACTTACAATCTTACAACAATAATGATGAAATCAGAATTTCAATACAAAATCAAGATTTATACGTGCTACCCAGTGAGAGCTACATTTATGTAGAGGGGTTTGTTGCCGATGATAATAGCCCTAAATCTTCTTCTTCTTCAGAGAACTTTAAATTAAAAAACAACTTTGTAGCATATCTATTTGATGAAATTCGCTATGAGCTCAATGGAATTGAAATTGATCATACAAGATATTTAGGAGCCACGAGCACCATAAAGAACTTGGTTTCTCTATCACCAAACGAAAGCAGTGTGATGCAAAATGCTGGATGGAACAAAATTGACTATGTCACTCTTGCAAATGGATTTTTCAATTTCTATGTACCTCTAAAAATGCTTCTAGGATTCGCTGAAGACTACAACAAAGTTATATTAAATGAAAAACATGAACTGATACTCTTGCGCAATAAGAACGACGAAGATCTTGTACGCTCGAGTGTTTCTACTGAAAAAGCTAAACTTACAATTTCACTCATCTCATGGAGAATACCTCATGTTCAATTATCTGACCTTAGCAAATTGAATATGATTAAAATTATTAACAATGGTGCTTCTATACCCATGGCATTTCGCAGTTGGGATTGTCATATTAATCCACAATTAAACACAGGAACTAGCCATATTTGGAATGTTAAACTGGCTGCAAATAGAGAACGCCCCCGTTTTGTGTTGATTGCTTTTCAACAAGAAAATAAATTTGTTCATTGTGATTTGACTAATTTAAAAGTACATTTAAATTCAGTCTCATACCCGTATGATGATCTTAACATAAAGTTCAAAAATGAACGTTATGCAATTCTATATGATATGTATCTAGGATTCCAACAAAGCTACTATATGAAAGAATCTCAACCGCTTCTAACTGCATCAGAGTTTAAGACAAAAGCTCCTATTATTGTAGTAGATGTCAGTCATCAGAATGAATCACTCAATAATGGACCGATTGATATAAAAATAGAATTTGAAACAGCAACTAATATTGCACCAAAGACATCAGCTTACTGCATTCTTATTCATGATCGTATAATAGAATATATACCCATCAAAGGACAAGTTCGAAAAGTGTTATAAATTGAATAACATGGAAAATAACATAATTTTCATAGACGTACAAGGTTTCAAAATTAATTCAAACGATTTCATCGCAAAAGAAGTAGCGATTGTTTTCAACAATTATGAATATAACAACTTCATTATAAAACCACCATTTGATTTTAAATGCTTATCAATAAAAAAGCAAAGAGAAGCAAAGTGGCTAACAAAAAACTATCATCACCTAAGCTGGACTGCTGGATCAGTTTCATTTCATAGCGTTTGCAATTTTTTAAAAGCCAACGTAAGATGTTCTAAAATTTACGTAAAAGGTGAAGAAAAAAGACTATGGTTGGAAAAAATGTTACACCGAAAAATTTCTAACGTTGAGGATATAGGCTGCATCAACTTTAAACAAATGGAAATCAAGTATCCAGAATATTTTTATTGTAATTATCATAATTTTGGTTGTTGCGCATTAAGAAATGCTATTTTACTCTCCAAAGAAATATCTTGTTTTAAATGAACTTTTCACTTTTTAAAATATTTATACTTAAGAATATATTACTGTATGTATTATTATAAAATTTTATAAAATTTTAAACAATAAATGTTTACAAAATAAAAAAATGTAAAAGTGTTTTCTTATTTCAAATACAAACTACATAAAGAGAATAGAAGGAAGTGGGGAGGAGGAGAAGTTAACTTTTTTGCTTACTTGCAAAGTTTTACTTTTTGTTTCTCTGCTGATGACTGTACTTAGTTTAAAATCCTCTGCTTTAAAATCCTCTGCTTTAAAAGAATTGAAGACAAAGAAACTGACTACGTTGCAAAATATAAATGTATTCTACACAAGCACAAAATATTCCACGCACAAGTTCTCACGATCGCGCCTACATATGTATGTACTTATGTACATACATACATACATACACATTCATGAATTTCACAATGTTGTGAAATAAATATTTCTTAAACAAATAAACAAAATATACAATTACCAGCGACAATCAAGCTGGAACACCCACACACAAGCATTAGGGGGTTCACATACATGAGAACATTTTAGGGGTGTTCACATACATGAGAACATTTTATAAATAAATAAATAAAATAATTAAATAAATTAAATTAATTTATTTAATTATTTTATTTATAAACAATTTATTTTATTTATAAACAATTTATTAGCGTGAGGAAATCACACATACACGTTCCCACGATTCATATGAGAATCGCGTAGTAGTCATCAAATATATTTTCTCTGATATTACTGATATAGTATTACGATAACAAATTTATACAGTCTGGCAACACTGGCAATTTTCCCTTTGGAAAAATCATTTTCCCGTCGGCATTAAGAAATATAGTAATCATGTTTTGCCGTCGGCATTTGAAAAAAAAAAATAATCATGCATTGCCGTCGGCATTAGGAAAAATTATCATGCATTGCCGTCGGCATTAGGAAAAATTATTATGCATTGCCGTAGGCATTAGGAAAAATTAAGTTTCACAACTCCCTCCATTGGTATTAGGAAAAATCATCTCATGATTTTCCCGTTGGTATTAGGAAAAATCATCTCATGATTTCCCTATTGGTATTAGGAAAAATTAATTAATTAATGAGGAAAAATTATCTCATGATTTCCCTATTGGTATTAGGAAAAATCATTTCATGATTTTCCCGTCAGCATACATGTATACTTATGAAATATTAATCTTATGAAACCCCTTAATCCACCCCACAAACATACATACATATAAATTCCCACGGTCATAAAAAACCTGACTTACTGAACCGCCCTCGTATGTAGTAATAATAAAAAAACTCCTTATGTAAACAAAAAACTCCTTATGTAACAAAAAATCGGACGGACTTATTGAACCACCCTCGTAGGTATCAAATTTCCAAGAATTTTAAAATTTTCAAATTTTAATTACCCAAATTTCACAATTTCAGCCACAATTTAACAATTTCAGCCCACAATTTAACAATTTCAGCCACAATTTAACAATTTTAATCGGCGCCAGTACTGGCAGTTCCCTACTACTTGCATCTTAGAAGTGATAGTGATAGTGTAAGTAGTAAAACCAGTCTTATCAAAAAGCACACTCCTTGTGCAATTAGCTATTATATTACGTGTCTCCATAGCAGTAAGTTAGATAAGTTAAGGATTTATACAGGGAAAGATGCCTCAAAAAAATTTGTGACATATTTAATTAAAGATTGTGAGGATATTTATAATAATTATTTAGTAAATAATAGGCAAATGGATACTTTATCCCCTTCTCATATTTATAATTTTTATAGTGCGGTGAATTGTCACATTTGTCAAAAATTTCTAGGTAAAGATCGCGTTAGAGATCATTGTCATATTAGTGGTAAATTTAGAGGTGCAGCCCACAATAACTGTAATTTAAATTACCAAATCCCCAAGTTTATACCAGTTTACTTTCACAATTACTCAAATTATGACTCACATCTTTTTATTAAAGAACTAGGTGAAATTTCAATGCAACTGAAAGTACTCCCTCTCAATAAGGAACTTTATATATCCCTCTCCCAATTTACAGAAATGAGCGACGGTCATAAGCTTGAAATAAGATTTCTTGATACAATACGGTTTATCGCTGAGAGTTTGGAATCATTAGCCTGAAATTTGTCGGATAATGATTTCAGCACTATAAGGTCCTTATTTCAGTCAGAAAAAGAATTTCAGCTTATTAAGAAAAAAGGTATTTTCCCCTATGAGTACCTAAATTCATTCCAAAAATTAGATGAATGTCAGCTGCTTTCACGCAGTGATTTCTTTAATAAGTTGAACAATAAAGAGTGTTCTTTAGAGGAATACTCACATGCTGTAGATGTATGGAGTACTTTTAGTTGCAAAACTATGAATGATTACATGGAACTTTACTTAAAAACCTCTTACTGACAGATATTTTCGAGAACTTTAGAAAAGTTTGCAAAGGTATTTATGAGCTGGATCCATGTCAATATTATACAGCACCTGGACTTTCCTGGGATGCAATGCTCAAATACACAAAAATTGAATTAGAATTATTGACAGACATAGACATGTACAATTTTATGAAAAAAAGGTATATGTGGGGGAATCGTAAAGTGTAGCCAAAGATATTCGAAAGCGAATAACAAATACTTGGAAGATTTCGATAAAGAGAAGCCCTCAGAATTTCTCGTCTATTTAGACGCTAACAATTTGTATTTTTGGGCGATGTCGGAATATCTTCCTCATGGTGGGTTCAGATGGCTATTGAATCTGGATCCACACAGCATAGCTGATAATGGAACAGACGGTTATGTATATGAGGTCACGTTGGATTATCCCTCTCATTTACACGACTTGCATAATGATCTTCCTTTTTGCACTGAAAATAAGAAACCTATGTAAGCGAAGTATAACAAGTTGATAACCGATTTCTCTACAAAGCAATCATACGTGATACACTTTAGAGTTCTGAAACAGTGCTTAGAATATGGCTTAGTTTTAAAGAAAACTCATCGTATTCTAGCATTTAAACAATCTCCATGGTTAAAAGGCTATATTGACCTAAATACCAGACATAGGGCCACTGCTAAAAATACTTTTGAAAAAAACTTTTTCAAGCTACTCAATAATGCAGTGTATGGTAAAACAATGGAAAATGTGGATAAGAGGAGAGATGTTAAAATTGTCAATAGTTGGGAGAGAACGAATTGTAATCAATTGGGTGCCCAAGATTGGATATCAAAACCAAATTTTCATAGTTTATCTATATTTTCTGAAGATCTGGTAGCTATCGAAATGAATAGAGTCAAAACCTGCTACAATAAACCAATTTACTTAGGATTTTGTGTACTGGAGCTTTCCAAATGGAAAATGTATAATTTCCAATTTAAGACAAAACTCTCATTAAATTATCTGGACACAGACTCTTTTATTTATACAATAAAAACGGACGACTTTTACGCCGACATAAAGAATTGTTGAAGAACAACAATTTGATACATCGGACTATCCTACAGACAATATTTATAATTTTCCACTAGTAAATAAAAAAGTAATTGGTATGATGAAGGATGACAATTGAGGTAAGATAATGACAGAGTTTGTTCAGCTGCGATCAAAAATGTACTCTTTTAGTGTACAGAACCAAAATGACACTAAAAAATCGAAAGGGGTAAAGAGAGCCATATTAGATAAATATAGTTTGGCTACTTATAAAAATTGTTTATTCAATAAGACTATTGTATATGATAATATGTTAACATTTAAATCTAA
Source organism: Nowickia ferox (assembly GCA_936439885.1). Lineage (NCBI taxonomy): Eukaryota > Metazoa > Arthropoda > Insecta > Diptera > Tachinidae > Nowickia > Nowickia ferox. The sequence continues at coordinate 55,870,870 of OW387023.1, forward strand.
GCTGCATCAAATATATACTAGTGAATTAAGTAAGGTGGTCTTAAGTTATGGAGACGATAAGAGAAAAATTAGATCAAATAACATTAACACATATGCATGGTATCATTTTCGTATTAAGGAAACTAACCCTGAACACGAACTTGACATGTTGCTAGATGAGATTGCTAGAATGTAAGAAAATGGTTAAAATTAATTAAAAATTAATGTATACAATTTTAGTTATTAAGAAAAATTCTATTATTGTTAAAATCTTAGTTATTAAGAAAAATTCTTTTATTATAAAAATTATTGTACATAAAATCTTAGTTATTAAGAAAAATTATTGTAAATAAAATCCTATTTATTTATTAAGAAAAACTATTGTACATATGTAAATGAATTTTTAAGAAAAATTTTAAATAAAATGTTGAAAAAAGAATGAAAATGTGAATGGTGTTTATTTCTTTATTGGCTTTACTTCGTTGGATCAAAAAAATTTTTTTTTTTGCTTATTTGCAAATTCTGGTTTTCATATCGCTTAAAACATGCACAGTCTTGTTTTCTTTGAGAGGTTCTGCACAAGAAAAATTTAATTTCTCAATATTATATTTATATTTTTCACTACATGCAAGTTTCTGTTATTTTCTATTCGAACAGATGATTCCTAATTTTCCTTTATAAAAAATAATATAAAACAAGGAATATTTTAATAATGCAATTTTATTTGATTTTATTTCTGTTAATAATACCATTTAATTTAATTTCTTAAATATTTTATTTATAATGATGGAAACATTTCATAGTATCCAATTATAAGATGTTCTAATATACTTTTCCGTAAAAAATATATTGTACATCTACAAGTATCAGGTCCTTCCTCACAGTTCGGATCGTACCATGGGCAGTTTCCAAAATGCCCTTCTGTGTTGTCTTCATCTTTTATTACGCCATATTCTTCGTTCTCATCCAGCATATTTTGGAAAAATTTTATTATCTCCCAATGATCAAAAAGCCTGAAGCTTTCAAAATCTCTTACAAATTGGTTTAGAGTACGTCTAATTTGGCTCATTTTATTTGCTGATAAATGAATGATGATGAATGTTGGAAGGTTTTTTAAGGCTAATTTGTTCTTTAAATTTTTAAAATATCTATACAATCATCTCTATTCCATATTTCTTTTTAGCACTCTATCTCTCTCTAACCCTTTTCTCTCTATAACTATCTCTTTCTCTCTATCACTATCCCCCACTTATTCAATATTTCACCATAATTATTTTCGATTAACCTTCTTAAAGTCATCATCATCGCTACTTTTAAGATCATTTCCAGTTAAACATTCAAAGTGAGAAAAACTAAATAAAAAAATGGACTCCACAACAAATCTAATTTCAAAATTTAATTCTCTAAACAACAAAACCTTAATCCACGTAAAGGAGCTTGACACGTCCATGAAATATACTATTCGAAATGTGAAACGTGCAACAACAAAATATGGAGCAACACTAAAAGTTGAAATGGATAAACATATAAACGATATAATACTTTAACAGATGACGATATTAAAGATCTCTCGAGCAGATCATATTGCCTAAGTAGAGAAGGTGAAGAAAACCTAATCGTTGAGAATGAGCTGAGTGAATTTCTAATTCAAAATTCCCAATATCCTGTCTGGCAATAAATTATATTAATTAGGTTTTTTAAATTATGAATAAAAACACATTAAAGAGTTTTGTAAAATATAAATGTTTGCGTTTTTATTTAATATTTTCAGTTATTTCATAAAGAAATTTAAGACATAAATGTCCACAGGTAAATGTATTAAAATTCTGATGTTGATTATAGTTGTATTTTATATTTGTAACAAGATATTTGACTACTTCTGAAGGAGGTTGTAAGTTTACAAAGCTGTCGAAATATTCTTTTTCATTGATGTTTTTATAATATGCTACCCAATGTGTACCAGGTCCTGTTGATACATCTAAATTGATTATTCCACATTAAATTTTCTTTGTACGTTTTGGTAGAGTATTCAACATGAAAACACCTCTAAAATATGGAATATTTATAGAGAAACGGTTTAGGTCCACATCAGAAAGTGGTCTGTTGGGCAGCATCTCTAAGAGTTTTTTGATCCCCCTTTGTGAAGTAAACCATAACCCTTTTTATATGGTTTTAAGTAAAGTCCTTTTCCAACTGCTATAGATTCCATCGCTCTATTATGTCTAGTTGGTTTATCAAGTTGATTTTTAGCATTCTTTGTTGCATTTACAGCTTTAGCTATGGCAGCACCTCCAGTTGTTAGACTACCAATTGCACCCAGAGCAGTTAAAATCGGTATTAGAGGTAAAAAACCACCAATGTTTGGAACACGTATTACACGTGGTACTATAATTTCAGACTTTCTTCCTTTTAATGACTTGTTAATACTTTTTCGTGCAATTTAAATAGCTGAATTAATATCTAATGGTTTTTCTTTTTTTAGTATTTTTGTTACAGCTCTAACTGATGTTCTAAATAGTGTTTTAACATTTAGTTTGTTCTTTTTAATATTTTTCTTTTTCACCACACCCATACCAAATTTTGTTTTGGCTTTCATTGCGTCAGTAACCATATATGCAAATGATTTTTCAGCAAGACTACTATCTTTTGATAAAACTCGATCCCAAGCGGAGTTTTCAAGTATTTTATCAGCTTTATGTCTGGTACTTAAATCCTTATTTTTGGAATAAGCAATATCGTGATTTTTACACGCAGAGTCCAATAAATTAATTCCTTTATCAACTCGATTTAAACGTTTTTGTAGTTTTGTTCCAGGTCCACAGTACTGATATCCAGGTAGATGAAGTTCAACAGGTAGAGAGTTTATTATTTTGTCTACTAGACCTCCTCCAACGACGGTGTTTTTATGACTAAAAGTTTTCTGATATCGTATAACCATATTATCTAATTTTTCCTATATAAGAGGTAATATATATCAAATACATTTAGTTACAAAAATGCAGTTAGTAAAACAACATAAATATATTTTAGTTCGTAATATTGATGATACTGCGAACATCAGTTCAAAAATAAAGCACAGCCCCCTCTTACCAAATTCTATTCGTGCTCTAATAGTGGGACCATCAAATTGTGGAAAGACTAATGTTATGATTGGCTTGCCCTATGAGTCCTATGGACTCAAGTTTGAAAACATCTATTTATACTCAAAATCTCTCTATCAACCTAAATATGAATACCTAAAGAAACTAATTTCACCAATTAAAGGTATGGGGTATTATACATTCACCGATAATGAATCAGTTATTCCACCTAACGAAGCTAAAACTAATTCAATAATGATATTTGATAATGTTGCATGTGAAAAGCAGAATAATATAGGTACATATTTTTGTATGGGGCGACATAGGGATGTTGATTCATTCTACCTGTGTCAAACTTATACCAGAATTCCCAAGCATTTAATAAGAGACAATGCAAATGTTATTATAATGTTTAAGCAAGACGAGACAAATATGATCATGTTGCCAGCGATATGAGCTATGAAAAGTTTCAGGAAATTTGTCGAGAATGTTGAAAGATAAATATGGATTTTTGATGATAAGCAAAGATAACGAATTAAACGATGGTCGCTACAGAAAGCAATTTGGCTATTTCATAACTATATAAATAACTGTTCATAAAAATATACTTTAGTTATTAATCTAACTTTAAACTTGATACATCTATTTGCTATAACCTCATCTGATACCTGATAAGCTGATCTGAAAACCAGACCAGGTCCTAATAAGCTGATCTGAAAACCAGACCAGCTCCTGATAAGCTGGTCTGAAAACCAGACCAGGTCCTGATAAGCTGATCTGAAAACCAGACCAGGTCCTGATAAGCTGATCTGAAAACCAGACCAGGTCCTGATAAGCTGATCTGAAAACCAGACCAGGTGCTGATAAGCTGATCTGAAAACCAGACCAGGTCCTGATAAACTGATCTGAAAGCTGATACCTGATCTAATAGCTGATAGCTCTTATTTGCTAAACATGGATGAGAAAATTTTAAAACAGTTGGTGTTGACAAGAAATGTCTTGAAGAAAAAACTTCGTAGTATAAAAACTGGTGAAATAGATACACGTGAACAACTAAGAGATACATTTAAACCTATAACAGAACCACTCAAAAAATTCATAAATAGTTCTAAAAATATTAAAAGAATTCCCATAAAAGAAGAAAGTAAAATGAAGACAGAAGTTGAAAATAATACAAGTTTTAAACCTGAAAAAACATAAGTCAAGATAGAGACAAGTACACCAAAGAAACAAGCAGAAGGAACAATATTCGATAATACCATCTTGTTTAATGATGCTAATAATGATAATGATGATGACGATGATGATGATGATTTTTACTCACAGACTTCCAATACAGAAGATACTTATACTGACTTATCAGTCTTGGAAGGAAGAAATGAATTAGATACAAACTATGGTCCGCATAAAGATTTCAATAATGAATGGAAATTTGATGATAGTAACCTCAAACTTAATGAAGATAAAATACAAGTTGGGGGTCAAATATGGGCTCTAACACCAGGACTATTTTGTATAATGTTTCATAAAATACCAAAAAATTATGATAAATTTGAACTCGAAATCTATAAAAAGATTTTAATTACTACTAATGCATATAGAAGGGACTATAAACCTGATGGTCAAATTAAGGGTACTAGAGGATATAAATACAAACATATTATTAAGAAATTTATTGACGAGAAAAACCAGAAGAATTTAAACGAATCAACAGGATCTAAGTCAAAAGGTAGTTATTTAGGTGATGGAATGATGGAATTTAACGCCCATAAGCTGGGACGATCCAAATGAGTTAGTAGATCGTCTTCGACTACTGCTTGCATCACAAGCTGTAGGTTATACTAATCACAATAACGAGATTGTATCAATTATTGAAGAACTACGTGAAGCAAATATAATACATTAACTTTAATAAATATATACATATGTATATAAAGTATGTCTGTTGATAAATTTGGACATTATATAAACGATACTAGCAGCATAATTTCTTTGAAAAATGCACATAATCTGCTGGGGTTTTTTATGGATACGAACAACAACATTGATGTCCAAAACAAAAGAATCAAAAATGTTGCAAAAGCTCTGGAGGAAAACGATATTATCAATAAATTGTTTCTGCAAACTCAACTCGAAAAACTAGAAGAGAAATTATTAACATACTTTAAGGAAGACAATAATATAATTCGAGAAGATATTCAAATGCAAATCGAGGAGCTACAAGGCGAAATAAAATTAGAGATAGAAGACAATTATAAAATTCAAAAAGACATTCTAAAAATTAAATCTTCTTTTGAAGAACAAATTGAACAGCTTAATGAGAAAATTTATAGATTGGAAAATTACATGTTCGTGTCAATAGCTGAAAGTGCGTCAAGTAGATCACAGCACTCTCCCAAAAATCTCTAAAACAACTTAATGTCTTCAAAAAGAAATTTAGTAAACGAACTGCATAAGCAAGCTCGAAAAGTTTTTATGCGTCGTAGAGTTGTAATGAAAGGAATAGATGATCTTTGGCAAGCTGATTTAGTTGAAATGGGGAACTATCCTAGAGAAAACAGAAATTATCGATTTTTGTTAACTGTAATTGACACATTTTCAAAATTTGCATGGGCAGTACCACTAAAAACTAAAACTGCACTCGAAACAACCAAGGCAATGGAAAATATTTTTGAATTGGGACGAGTACCAAAAAACTTACAAACAGATGAAGGTAAAGAATTTTTCAACAAACACTTTGGAAAATTAATGGATAAATACAACATTAATCACTACTCAACATATAGCGGTATGAAAGCATCAATAGTAGAACGATTTAACAGAACATTGAAAGGAATGGTGTGGAAATAATTTAGCTTTAATGGTACATATAAGTGGATTGATATATACAAACATTTAATTAATGTATACAATAGAAAAGTTCATAGCACCATTAAAATGTCTCCGATTAAAGTTAACTCAACAAATGAGGAAAAGCTACTAAATACAGTATACAATCATTTGAAAATGTATAAAATGTCGAAATTTAATGTAGGAGATCATGCACGCATAAGCAAACATAAGCATACATTTGAAAAAGGTTATACTCCAAATTGGACCACAGAAATTTTCACAATTACAAGAGTTCAAAATACAAATCCTACAACATTCATATTAGAAGATTATCTTGGTAATCCTATTAAAGGTGGATTCTATACTGAAGAACTTTCGAAAACTAGATATCCAAATAATTATCTAGTTGAAAAGGTTCTTAAAACTAAAGGAAAGGAGGCATAAGTTAAATGGTTGGGATTTTCTAATCAGCACAATTCTTGGATAAGTAAGAATGAAATACTATAGCTGAAAACCACCACCACCATCAACAATAATAGCAGTAATATTAAGAAACTAATGTTAATTTTAAAATAAGAAAATGAAATAAATATGTAAATCATGGTTATAAACCATATGTTGTACTAAACTTTATTTAATTGTAATCAGACAGTTATAATGTCAATAACACTTACTCTGAGCTCTAACTCATCAGAATTATCTGCTAGTTACTTTCCTCCTATTGAATTACATGGTGCATATGAGTGTGCTCTAACTGATTTTCATTCATACAACAGCATTCCAAATGTATACACCTACAACAATATGTTTCATATAGGGGAACATACAATTGAAATACCAATTGGATCTTACGAATTGAATGATATTGTAGATTTTATACAAGAGCAATACAGAAGACTCTGTCCAGAAAATAAGATTTTTATTGAAGCCAATAACAATACAATGCAAGTTAAAGTTAATAGTTCCAAAGATCCTGTATATTTTAATAAAGACAACACAATTGGAAAACTTTTAGGATTCAATAGCAAAATCCTAACACCAAACAAATATTATTACTCAGATCTTCCAGTCAATATTTTTAAAGTGAATCTCTTGCGAATTGAAAGTAGTATTGCTATTAATACCGATATGAATAACTCCAAGTCGCACACACTTCATGAATTTCCGATTAATGTGCTTCCAGACTATAAAATAGATGAGGTTCCAAGAAATCTCATCTATTTACCTGTGAACGCCAGAGAGATAAGTTCACTAGCGCTGCGAGTAGTTGATCAACACGGTGATTTAATTAATTTTCGAGGAGAGGAAATTACAATACGAATACATTTGAGGTCAACTAAATAATGCTAATATACAACAAAATACATTGAAAAATAAAGCAGTAACAACAACAAGAACATTAAAGCAACCACTTCAACAGAAAGCACTAACAACATCAAATAAAAATTTTCTAAAGTCCTTGAATTTTAAATTGAAGACAAAATGAGTTCAATAATAGATGTCTTAGATAAACCTTTCTCTGATGAGAATATAATCAAAAAGGACTATCATACATATGTATATACCATACTTACAATCTTACAACAATAATGATGAAATCAGAATTTCAATACAAAATCAAGATTTATACGTGCTACCCAGTGAGAGCTACATTTATGTAGAGGGGTTTGTTGCCGATGATAATACCCCTAAATCTTCTTCTTCATAGAACTTTAAATTAAAAAACAACTTTGTAGCATATCTATTTGATGAAATTCGCTATGAGCTCAATGGAATTGAAATTGATCATACAAGATATTTAGGAGCCACGAACACCATAAAAAACTTGGTTTCTCTATCACCAAACGAAAGCAATGTGATGCAAAATGCTGGATGGAACAAAATTGACTATGTCACTCTTGCAAATGGATTTTTCAATTTCTATGTACCTCTAAAAATGCTTCTAGGATTCGCTGAAGACTACAACAAAGTTATATTAAATGGAAAACATGAATTGATACTCCTCCGTAATAAGAACGACGAAGATCTTGTACACTCGACTGTTTCTACTGAAAAAGCTAAACTTACAATTTCACTCATCTCATGGAGAATACCTCATGTTCAATTATCTGACCTTAGCAAATTGAATATGATTAAAACTATTAACAATGGTGCTTCTATACCCATGGCATTTCGCAGTTGGGATTGTCATATTAATCCCCAATTAAACACAGGAACTAGCCATATTTGGAATGTTAAATTGGCTGCAAATAGAGAACGCCCCCGTTTTGTGTTGATCGCTTTTCAACAAGAAAATAAGTTTGTTCATTGTGATTTGACTAATTTAAAAGTACATTTAAATTCAGTCTCATACCCGTGTGATGATCTAAACATAAAGTTCAAAAATGAACGTTATGCAATTCTATATGATATGTATCTAAGATTCCAACAAAGCTACTATATGAAAGAATCTCAACCGCTTCTAACTGCATCAGAGTTTAAGACAAAAGCTCCTATTATTGTAGTAGACGTCAGTCATCAGAATGAATCACTCAATAATGGACCGATTGATATAAAAATACAATTTGAAACAGCAACTAATATTGGAGCAAAGACGTCAGCTTACTGCATTCTTATTCATGATCGTATAATAGAATAAATACCCATCAAAGGACAAGTTCGAAAAGTGTTATAAATTGAATAATATGGAAAATAACATAATTTTTATAGACGTACAAGGTTTCAAAACTAATTCAAACGATTTCATCGCAAAAGAAGTAGCGATTGTATTCACCAATTATGAATATAACAATTCCATTATAAAACCACCATTTGATTTTAAATGCTTATGAATAAAGAAGCAAAGTGACTAACAAAAAACTATCATCACCTAAGCTGGACTGCTGGATCAGTTTCATTTCATAGCGTTTGCAATTTTTTAAAAGCCAACGCAAGATGTTCTAAAATTTACGTAAAAGGTGAAGAAAAAAGACTATGGTTGGAAAAAATGTTACACCGAAAAATTTCTAATGTTGAGGATATAGGCTGCATCAACTTTAAACAAATGGAAATCAAGTATCCAGAATATTTTTATTGTAATTATCATAAATTTGGTGTATGCGGATTAAAAAATGCTATTTTACTAGCAAAAGAAATGTCTTGCTTTAAATGACCTTTTTACTTTTTAAAATATTAATGTATGTATTATTATAAAATTTAAAAAAATTTTAAACACTAAATGTATACAAAATAAAAGAATGTACAAGTGTTTTCTTATTTCAAATACAAACTACATAAAGGGAATAGAAGGGCGTGGGGAGGAGGAGAAGTTAACTTTTTTGCTTACTTGCAAATGTTTGCTCTTTGTTTCTCTGCTGATGAGTGTACTTAGTTGAAAATCCTCTGCTTTAAAATAATCGTTGACAAAGAAAATGATTAAATTGCAAAATATAAATGTATTCAATAAAATATTCCAAGCACAAGTTCCCACGATCGCACATTTATACATTCATACATTCATTTGTACATACGTACATTCATACATACATACATACAAATATATTTCTTAAACAAATAAACAAATGATATGCTTACCAGCGACAATCAAGCTGGACCACCCACACACAAGCATTAGGAGTGTTCACATACATGAGAACATTTTACATCACAAAATGTCGGTATGATAAACAATTTATTAGCGTAAGGAAATCGCACATTCGCATTCCCACGATTCATATGAGAATCGCCTAGTAGTCATCAAATCTATTTGCTCTGATCTTACTGATATAGTATTACGATAACAAATTTATACAGTCTGGCAACACTGTCAATTTTCCCTTTGGAAAAATCATTTTCCCTTTGGAAAAATCATTTTCCCTTTGGAAAAATCATTTTCCCTTTGGAAAAATCATTTTCCCGTCGGCATTAAGAAATATAGTAATCATGTTTTGCCGTCGGCATTTGAAAAAACTAATTATGTATTGCCGTCGGCATTTCAAAAAAAATAATCATGCATTGCCGTCGGCATTAGGAAAAATTATCATGCATTGCCGTTGGCATTAGGAAAAACTAATTATGTATTGCCGTCGGCATTTGAAAAAAATAATCATGCATTGCCGTCGGCATTAGGAAAAATTAATTTTCACTATTTCACCATTGGTATTAGGAAAAATCATCTCATGATTTTCCCGTTGGTATTAGGAAAAATCATTTTCATGATTTTTCCCGTCGGTATATATGTATACTTATGAAATCTTAATCTTATGAAACCCCTTAATCCACCCCACAAACATACATACATATAAATTCCCACGGTCATAAAAAACCAGACTTATTGAACCGCCCTCGTATGTAGTAATAAAAAAAACTCCTTATGTAAACAAAAACTCCTTATGTTAAACAAAAAACTCCTTATGTAAACAAAAAACTCCTTATGTAAACAAAAAATCGGACGGACTTATTGAACCACCGTCGTAGGTATCAAATTTCACAAATTTCCAAGAATTTTAAAATTTGGGTAATTAAAATTTCAAAATTTCACAATTTTAATTGGGGCAGTATCCCCAGTTCCCTACTACTGAAAAGAATGTTGAATTCAGAGAGAAAAGCGTTTTAAATTTACTAAAAGAGAAAGAGTTGCGCTTGCCGAGACTCTTTTTTGTAAAAAGTTGTACTTATAGGGACTGTAATTTAAAAAAAATTACATGCGCTAATCGGAGTATTGCAATAATCGATGGTTGGGTAAATCGAGCTCGTACTGTAAGAAGTAAGAAATCTATCACAGGATCGAGTGTGGGTATAATCTTGCTGCGACTCCATGCTCCTATGCGATAGTTCAATTTCAGTTTGTCGATTCCAAGTTTTTGCTGGATGTCCTTGTCTTCGAGCGCCTTGTGAATTCCAATCTATAGCTCGCTTAAGGCCGTGATACACTATCATACAAAGTCGTGCGATCTACGAAAAAATACAACCCTGGTATGATGGAGTTTGTGAAAATTTTCAAAAGACAATAACAATTCATCACACAAGGGTTGTACGTTTTCGTAGATCGCACGACTTTGTATTATAGTATATCACGGCCTTTAGCGATATCATCCGGAGATTTACGCTATAGCCCTAGTTGCGCTTTCGTCTTTCAGTTCTGATTGGTTTCTAACAAAAGCTCATTATTTTGGATTGTTCTTGCCCAGTATATCCAAGGAATCTTCCTCAAGCATTTGCTTACAAAAACTTGTATAGATTTCTTGAGTTCACTTAATAAATTCAAACTTTTTTGCCTTATGACGGTTCTCGAATCGACTTGAGAGTTTGAAGAAAAATACTTTTTGTACTACTACTGTAATAAAGTCTATTGTGACTAGGTTTGCCAGTCGAACTTATTTTGCAAGTACATTTACTGATTTTTGTTTTAAGTACTGATTTAACCAGCAAATCAGTACGCAAATGTACTGATTTTTTTATGTATGTACTGTTTTTGTAATATTTTTAATATTAATTTTGTTCTTTGTATAAGCCTGTCATAATGTTTATTTATTTTCTTTGAATCACCAGTGATTTATACTTTACGTTCGTTTTAAGGCGAATTTATTGTCAAAGTGATATCAATGTTAAGCTCAAGTAAATTCGCTAAAACTGTCAGAGATCATACATACAAAAACAATAAAGCTTTCATTTATGGCATTTGACTATTCGAGGTACAGCGAAGTTGTTTAAAATTACGTTTAAAACACCTTGTTATATAAAGTTATATACTACATTTCAAAAGAAACAAGAGAAAAATAAGGTGATAAATTTTAATTTAAGTTTATTGAGATTTTTTTTAATTAAAACTAGCAACAAACATTTGCTATTAGTGATTTCTTATGCATTCAAATAATGAACTTAAAGTTTCTGCTTCGAAAAAATTTTGTGAAAATGTTATTATATTTATACAATTATGTCATGGTACAAATTATACATTGAATTCAAGTTTTCTTTTAAGAAGGGTTAAAGGCTTTTATGTCGTTAAAATATAATTTTATATGGAAACAAGTATTGTATTGTTTTTTTACAATTGTACTGATTTTTTTTATGTACTGATTTCTACGATTTTAAAACTGGCAACTGTGATGCAGAAAAAGTGCATGTAAAAGAGCTTGTATTATGTAAGCTGCAGCTAAAACCACGACGTCAATTATTTTGTAATTTAATTAACAAACCGGATTTCTCTGAATAAATGCATTTCCTATACGTATAACTAAATTTATAAGTTATTTTTAATTTTATTATGTTTGCTAAAAATTTAAATCGAGGGTTATTATGTATTGTTTTTCTAAAATGTTTTCTTTCGAATCGCAATAAATAATAACCTCCCAGGTAGTCCAAATTTTCTGGTGTCAAAACAGTATCAACTCCAAATCGACAAATTTCATGTTTTTTCCATACATACTCGTATTACGATTTGTATGTGAGCTACTATAAGGAGCAGAGATAGAACTCTGAGTTCTTTAAAAGAAATATTGGTTATGTAAAAATAATTGGAATAGGTTTCATAAGTTAGCCCTCAATGGGTATGCGTTAACCCCTTAGGGCCCGAAAACGAATTTCGTCTCAGAACGGATTTTTGTACAGAAGAAAAAGCTGCCTTTTTAATAATGGGTTCTCGAGGATCATTTGTGCTGCATAAAATATATAGTTTTTGAGTTGCTCGACGAAAAGTGCCGATTTGACCGAAGTTATTGACCTTGATAGCCTGGCACCGCACCAAAAGTGCTCCGATTGCTCTGAAACTTTCCAGATTTTTTCTTTATCTCAAAAATAAAAAATTGGTTGGTAAGGCTTTAATATTTCCATTTTTAAATATAAAAGCCATTCTAGTTTGCATGCAATTGTGATTTTGTATGGCGCTTACGAGGTTTTGCAAATGGCTTTAATTTTTGATTTTTCATACAAAGTTGTCAAGATGAGAATGCAATCGGGAGGAAAATTTTATTTTCTACCGTAAAAACCAAAAAAGTCAATGTTGAAAAAATGGCGCTTACATGGTTTAAGAAGAAACAAAACGATTAGTTTTTGTAAAATTGAATTTTCACTATGTTTCTATTGTCGGACGACGGGTATGTGATAGGCGTTGTTATAAAGGAGTTCTGAAAAGAGTATACAGAACAATTTCATGAAAGATCTGTTTTTAATATTTTTTTATCTCAAAAGTAGATTTTCTCGAAATAATTTTCCTTTTTTAAAAAAGACTTAAAACGAGACAAGGCAGCAAAGAGGGACAAAATAGCGCTTAAGTCATACAAAGGTAACGCTGCCTCTAATATTCAAAGGAAAACTCAATTACAACTGCATGTCGAACACAGTTCAAAATCAACATAGAACTCAAACCTAGCTAATGCATGTCGCTTCAAGGTATGACTTAAGGCAGCGTAGCGCAGTGATGGGAATTCGAAAGTTTGATTTCGTAACGAAGCTCTTTCTAAATAGTGCCAATATCACTCGAATAGTGTCAATCCCTTTTTATATAATATAATAACATACATACACACAGCAAAAATTGTTCAAGATTTTGTAATGGGGAGTACTCTTTTAATGGCTTACAAAGTGATGAGTGGTACTTATTTATCTAAATATTTTATGCGTATAATAATTACTGTCCTGAAATGAATAAAACAACAAATTATTTAAATAATTACGTGAAAGTATTTATTGTATTATTAATAATGAAATATATCTAGAGAAAAATTTATTGATCGTGAAAATGAGCTTCGAAAACAATAAAATAACTTTGGTTTACTATAATTTTTATTACCAAATTTATTTATTTTCGTATATTCTTAAATAAACATATTCACATATTTTCTTTGAAAAATTATAATTTTTAACAATCTCAAAAAAAGGTACACGTTTTTGTAGAAACTCGATTTATATTAAAATACTTTTCTTTTAGTTAATTTTCTCAAAACTCATTTATTTATATCTTTACTCCTTGACTCATTTCAAATGAATAATCCAGAATAAAAGTACAACACATTTTCAAAGAGAATAAAGTCAAACCAATATCATTTCAATGTTAAAGCAATGACAGTAAATATATACTTTTCTTATATACAAAATAATGGAAGTCATAACGAATATGCGTCTATGCATATCAAAAGAGATAGCAAATAAATAGTGGGAAATATCAATAGGGTTTACCAATCATAATAGATCATGTACATGTAGCAGTTGAATTTGGTAATGTCTACAGTCGGCCATCCTCTCAACAAAATCGCCATCGATTTATTTATTTTTCTGCGCCTTTTCTATCAAACGCTGACTTTTTCTAAGTGTAGGTGGACTTCTACTAAATAGGCATGGATCATCGAGGTCTCCAGCTTCACTATCATCTTCGTCTTCAGGAGCTAATACACGTTTAATTTGGTCCACTACAACGACACCGTCATAAAACTTCTGTGTACGTTGCATCCCAGGGATATCTGAAACTCTGTACCGATCATTAGGCAATACCTCCGTTATGGCATATGGAGAAGTGTGGGAGAAGTTTAGATCACTCCCCAACTCCTGGCACTGTTGTTCGTTTAATCACGACGTTGTCTCCAGGTATGTATGTCTTTGCCTCGTATCTTGCTTTGTCGTACACACTCTTTTGTCTCTTTTGTTGTTCAAAAATATTTTGTAATGCTCGTTCACGCTGTTCTTCGATGTTGTTGGCTGTTTGATTTTGTCTCAAAGCATCTTCCAAAACGTCACCCAAAGCGTTTCTTGGAGAGTAATTGAAAAGTAACTTGAACAGAGATGTGGCAAGTGTTGTTCAGACTGTATTGGATAATTCCAACGAAGTTGTCCCAGTCTCTATTGTCTGGGTGTTTACTCAAGGTAGCTATCATTGGTGTTATGCTTCTGTTTAATCTCTCGATTTGGCCGTTAGCTCTAGGCGTACTTGTTGCATTTTTTACATGAATGATGTTATACTTTTTGCAAAAATCGACAAAGGGGGAACCCGTAAAACTTGTGCCAAGGTCAGTTATAAATCTAGTTGGAACACCAAACAGAGCAATCATCTCTTCGACTATTCGAACTGTTGTATTAGATTTAGTGTTACGAACGGGCTTTAAAATACAAAACTTAGTAAAACCGTCAATGCCTGCCAAAATATATGAATTTCCTTTTGCGCTCTTCACAAACGGTCCCAAATGGTCTAAATGTACGGTGTGTAAAGGGATCCCAATCTTATCAATAGGGTGCAGCATACCTGGTTTTTTCCCTTCCGGCTGATTCAGCGCACGCACCAGTATAATTTTTTACGTAATTTTTCATCCTAGGAAACCAATAGTACTCCCTAATTTTCGAAACGGTTTTGTCCAATCCAATGTGGCCAAAGTTGTCGTGGTAATTGTTGACTATTTTCCACCTCGCTTTACGAGGTATATAAAATTTTTCTTCGTCATCGTTTTTTCGAAATACAACATTATTCTTTCTTTGTAGAAATTGTATTTAGTAATGTCTACATTTTATAATTTTTAATCAGAAATAATTTCTTAGTCCGGCTTGAATTCAGTAATTTCAATTCTTGGTGAATGAAATATTTCTATTAATTAATGTGAGTTACTAAATAAGAGAAGAAAAATTAAATTAGACTTTATTAGGTGGGGGGAAATACCAATATTTTTCTGTGCAGCAACGCACTTCATCAGCACCCAAGTCTATCTACTGGGGTAGAGATTGTTATTAACATCAGCAATTTAACGCAAATTTTCAATGAACTGGAATATGAGAAATGATTATATTGTGTATACCATTCAGGTTAGCACGGAGTTATATCACTCTAGCGAAGTATGTTTAACTATTCTTCCTTATCTTTAATGATTATCACATTAATTATTTTTATTTATTCGATGTACCGTCGGTACATACAGGTAATTATTATTACTGTAGAAAGCAAAAACAAAGTAACATAATATCCACTATAATAATACTTATATTTTACCGACGGTACATCGGATAAGTAAAAATAATTAATGTGAAATAATAAGCGTTCAGGTCCAGTACAGTGCCATAAATGCCAAAAATATAGCCAAACAAACACTTACTGCAAATTACCTACAGTTTGTGTTATCTGCGGTGAATTTCACGGTTCTGCTATCTGTACTAAGCCAAAATATCAAGCTGAAAAAAATTTAGTAATTATGGAGGTAAACACACTGCTAACTGCAGAGGATGTCCTGTATATTCTTTCGTTAAACAGACTATGGGATAAAAACCTAAATTACCTCCAGCTCAATCAGCAAACGCTTACTCCGCCACTTTTGCTCCAACGAGCCAACAAAGTACTTCGCGTGTATCGTATGCCGATGCTGTTAAGACAATTTCTATTCCCACGCAGAAAGTGTCCCCACCAAGTAATTCAACAAATGCTAACACAAGCTTTAATTTTAGTCGCCTTCAAGCCACTATTGAAAATCTGGTGCAAGCTATAAACAACTTTACTACAAATATGACTAACATGACGCAAAAAATGCTGCGAATGCAGAATACTCTGCTTCAAGCATTAATTAACCAGCCATGAACACGTTAAAAATATGTTTCTGGAACGCAAACGGCATTCGCCAACACAAAAATTAACTCGTCGGTACATATATGTAAGTATTATTGTAGGGGATGTTACGTTACATTGTTTTTGCTTTCTACAGTTGATTTTACTTTCCAGTATATGAAACTGTGATTGCCAAGTGAACATATATTCCATTTCATTGAAAGTTTGCGTTAAATAACTGATGTTAATAACAATCTCTACCCCAGTAGATAGACTTGGGTGCTGATGAAGTGCGTGGCTACATAGAAAATATCGGTATTTCCCCCAGCTAATAAAGTCTAATTTAATTTTTCTTCTCTTCTTTAGAAAGTCACATTAATTAATAAAAAAATTGTATGGAACAAGAATTGAAATTACTGAACTTAAGCCCGACTAAGAAATTATTTCTGATTAAAAATAAACTATAGTTCAACCAAAAATCTAAAAAAAAGTTTTATAATTTAGTTACAAAATTATATTTATTTTTATTAGAAAAAATTATTTTAATAATTTTAGGCAAAAAGTAATATAAATTTTTTTTGTATATTTGTAAACAAAAAATAACCCATTAAATTTTGAATACTTTTAGGCAATCATCAATTTATTAAAATTTGGACATTTGTAAGCAAAAATTACATGGTAACGCATACCTTTTGAGCTTCTCAAATAAAAATAATGGGTTATTCAGTCAAATTGTAAGTACTTACTTACTTACTTAGAAAGTCCGGAAAGGCTTTTAAATTAAGTAATATGAATGATAAAAATTGTTTTTAATAGACTTGCAAGGTTTCAAAACTAATTCGAATGATTTTAATTACAAAAAGAAGTACCGGATGTTTTCAACAATAATGAGTATAACAATTTCATCCCTTTTAATTTTAAATGTTTATCATTAAAAAATAAAAATAAAATTAAAAAGGAGCAAACTGGCTAACAAAAAAGCTGTAATCACCTAAGCTAGACTGCTAGATCAGTTTCATTTCAAAATTATTGGCAACTTTTAAAAGTCAATGCAAGATGTTCTAAAATAAATGAAAATGGTAAAGAAAAAAACCTATGGTTGGAAAAATTTTTATATCGAAATATTTCTTACGTTGACTATATAGGCTACATCAACTTTAAACAAATGGAAATTAAATATATTAAATATTTCTATTATAGTTACTATAACTAGAGAGGAATTCAATTTTACTTAAAACAAAAACTCATCACAAACTTTTAAGTAAATACATCTAAAAATTAAAACAACGTTTTTTAATTTCAAATAAAAAAATAAATAATACCACGAATATATTTCACATCTATACACAAGGCGAATATTTACAACAACAACAAAAGACCGCACATGAAAAAAAAAATTATTTTAACAAGGAGCCACACACTTATTTGTATGTACATACATAAAATCAATTTGTAGATGTGTATATGTGTACACATATTATTAAATTTCATACCCATGCTCAAGTATTTATTAGATATTAACAATCATACTTACATATCTACGTCATGAAAACATACAAACCGTCCACCAAGCCGCTCAGTCAAATGAGACAAATGTACTTAAATAAACAAACTTATCACAGATAGCCAAACCCTATCACACATATACACGCATACAAATTCGCCACGATCGTACACAAGAATATAAAATATAAACAAATTTCTGACCGACAGACTTTAACACTGGACAAATTTAAGCTTGACAAAATATAAAGCAATCTCATCCTCTAATATGAAAAACATATTAGGATTAGGGATGTTCAGAGATATGATAATATTTTATAGCACCAAATGTCCATATGAGAAACAATTTATTTATACGTACATATAAGTACTAGCGTGAGAAAATCACATACACACACATACTAGAATTCATCTACGAAAAATTCAAACTATTTCAACAACACACTTCCCCTCACAAATCAAAGTCAGCCTTAAATTCCTACAGATATACATACACAATTCCTCAAGGTCACATACAATCGATCAATCTCAACAACCCAAATCACGATCACCCTTAAACTC
The DNA here is from genome assembly GCA_936439885.1 of Nowickia ferox. Lineage (NCBI taxonomy): Eukaryota > Metazoa > Arthropoda > Insecta > Diptera > Tachinidae > Nowickia > Nowickia ferox. The sequence goes on from OW387023.1 coordinate 55,889,317, forward strand.
CTACAGACATACATACAAACAAATTGCCAGGGTTACATATTACATGAACACTTCGCCCCTCATAAATCACGATAAGCCTTAAACTCCCAAATGTAGCACACATAAATACATAAATATACACAGATTCGCACGGATACATATTACTACATCGACCCGCTTCCCGCCAATGACAGCTTGGGTTAAATTCCAACAGACAGATTCGTCCACAAATTCCCACGGTTACATATATAATATATCTCAAAAACACCCCAGCCTACAGCTACACACACCCGCCCTCCACCCATCACAGCCAGACTTCAAATCCTACAGCTAGACACACCCACAAATTTACCGACGGCATTAGTAAAAATCATTTTCATGATTTTCCCGTCGGCATTTGAAAAAAAAATAAATAATGATATTTTTCCGTCGGCATTTGAAAAAAAAAACCTTTTTTCACGCCGGCAGCAGGAAAAAAAGTAATCATGTTTTACCGTCGGCTTTACGAAATCATATATAAAAGCCTCACACCTATAAACGCCCTTAATGTATTCCCACAAAATATTCCGCGCACAAATTTCCACAGTCATATATACATACATACATTTAATATAAACAAAAAAAGAGTTAATGTAAATAGAAAACACTTAATGTAAACAAAAAACTCATAATGTAAACAAAAAAAAAACAAAATTCTCAAATTTCACAAAAATTTTCAGAAAAATTTCAGCATAATTTTACACTGAAATTAACAAATTTCAAATTTTAATTACCCAAATTTCACAATTTTAATTGGGGCTGAATCCTCATTCCCCCACTACTCATTTGGGTGAATAAACTCATTTGCCCATTAAAAAATAATTCATTCGAAAAAGACTTTTTCAAATTATTAAATAATGCTGTGTATGGCAAAACCATGGAAAATTTTCCACTATAGTTACATGAAACCAAAATATGAAGAGAAAGTAAATTTGAACTATATGGATACAGACTCCTTTATCTATTATGTTCAAACAGATGAGCTTGTTTGATATTTCAAAATTGTACCAGATTTGCAGATAAATATAAAATTTTCTTATTTAATATTTACAAATATTTATTTCAAAATTTTTTTCTTATTTTATATTTACAAATACTTTTAAAAATTTTGAAATATTTACTATAAAACATTACTTTATTTATACATAACCACTTATTATTCTAAATTTTCTATTTAATTAATTAATAAATTCAAAGCATTTGAATTTGCGTTACTACTTTCTATTTCTTCTATTAACAAATCTAAATCTACTTCACCATTACAGCTTTCTAATTGTAATGGTGCCACGCATATGTATTAATATTATTATTACTTATTCTACGTTTTGTATCTTTACAACTTAAGGCTACTTTATTTATTTCTTCAGTTAAAACAGTATGCAATTTTGATCTAAATGTTTGCATACATGTTGTAATTTTTTGTTTGGTAAATAAAACATTTTTATATACATCTAGAGTATAATTATTTACAATGCACCACCTTCAGTGGTGTATGAATAATCTTTTGGTGCTAGTGCAACAAATTCGGTTATAAACTTCCCCTCTGTTTCATCCTTCATCATACCCAATACCTTCTTATTTAAGAGCGGGAAATAAAAAGGGTTATTTTCTGCGTATGACGAAATGTCAAACCGATCTTTCAAGTCATCCCTTATGTCACTATAGAAATCATCTGTTTGAACAGAATAGATAAAGGAGTCTGTATCCATATAGTTCAAATTTACTTTCTCTTCATATTTTGGTTTCATGTAACTATAGTGGAAATCATACATTTTCCACTTTGATAGTTCTAATATACAGAAACCTAAATAAATGGGCTTACTATAATATGTTAAAGTTTTATTCATTTGTATAGCCCACATTGAGTCCGTAAATTGTGATATGCTATGAAAATTCGGTTTGGATATCAGTTCTCCTATACCTAAATGGTTGCGGTTAGTACGACTCCATTCACTACTTAAGTGTACATCTTTCCGTTTGTCAACATTTTCCATGGTTTTGCCATACACAGCATTATTTAATAATTTGAAAAAGTCTTTTTCGAATGAATTATTAGCTCTAGCTCTATACTGTGTATTTAAATCAATATATGATTTCATCCATGGTCTTTGTTTGAATTGAAGAATGCGGTAAACTTTCTCTAAAACTAAACCATTACCCAAACATTGTTCCAAGGTTTTATAATGTATTATATACCTCTTTTTATTTGAAAGATCGGCTACTAATTTTTCATGCTTACTTCCGCCAATTATTTTGTTTTCAGCACAAAATGGCAAGTCATTGTGGCGATCATGACAGTCAGAAGGGTAAACTAGGTCAACTTCATATATATAACCTATTTCCGAATTAGATGGAATGTCATTTGGGTGAATAAACTCATTTGTCCATGAAAAACCACCCGACGGAAGATATTCAGACATAGCCCAACCGTAAAGGTTATTTGCATCTAAGTATAAAATATAATCAGAGGTTTTCGTTTTATCATAAGTACTCAGATACTTATGATTTGCCTTACTATGTCTTTTACAGCACTGTGTAAGACCACCTCGAATGCCACGTTTGATGAAATTATACATTTCCAGATATGTTAGAAGCTCTAACTCAATTTTTGTATGCTTCAACATTGCATCCCAAGACAGACCTGGGAGTGTATAATAATGAGGTGGATCAAGACAATGTGTTCTTTTTAAAACTTTTCGAAAGTTTTCAAAAATATCTGTTGGCAAAAGAACATCAGTTTTAAGATACAAACTCATGTAATCACGTATGTTTCTACAACTAAATGTTTCCCATACTTTATGTGCCTGGGAATAGTCTTCTTCTGAAAATTTTTTGTTATTCAGTTTAGAATAAAATTCATTAATTGGTGAGAGTTTGTTATCATCCAATTTGGAATAAGTATTAACATACTCATATAGAAAAGTACCTTTTCGCTTCATGAGATTAAACTCATCTAGTTGTGGGACAAACTTTCTGTTTTAAATCTTTATCAGATAAATTTCCAGCTAAATTATCGAAACAAGATGCCATAAACTTGAAAGAATCTAGATACCTTAACTCAACTTGTTTCTGCTTCTTTCCATTGTCAATTTCTTCGGAATTATACACCTCAATCGTATGAGATAAAGAAATATAAAGTTCCTTAGTCAAAGGTATTACGTTTGTATCTCCTTTCACATTTAACAATTCTTTGACAAATAAGTGGCATACGAGGAGAAGTTGGGACTTTATAATTTAAATTGAATGACCTGTGTGCTGCCCCTCTATATTTCCCTGAAATATGACAGTGATCTTTTACTGTCAATTCATTACCTAAAGCTTTACCGAAAATATGGTAATCTCTAGCACTTTCAAAGAGTTCTTCTTCTAAGGGAGTTAAAGGGGCCATTGGTATAATATCTTCAAAATGCTTTTTGTAAAGATCCCTACATTCCATATTTATACTATTTACAAAATGCGTACCTACATATACGTCACTATCGCTATTCTCCAAACTATCACTAAAACTTCACTTAATGCAAAATGTATAACCACATGGTATGTGCTTCTTAATAAAAGTCAGCATTCTTTACTTACATCCTCCATAAATTATGAAAAAATCGATAAAACGAACTCATACGCCAATACTGCCACTAATGCTTTGGCTCATCTTTCCTGCCTGTGTACAAAACAACCTATTGTTAGCCGTTACCATTCTCAAAGCATTCGAAAAAAATATGAAAAAAATTTCTAACTTTTTTTACATATTCAATTTCAACTAAAATTCATGCGTGCATACTTTTAGGTGTTAAATACAAATCTTAATTCAAATTTATTGTTTACCACCATAAGCAAGCCTCATTGATTTGCACTTAACAATTCAAAAACCGTTATTTTCTCTCCTTTCTCCACTAATGCCATCTAGACTTCTTTAGCACACCACTGCTCATCCAAACCAATTAAGATAAATTTAATCCCCTTTAGTTAAGCCAAAATGATCGAGACTTAGCTAACTCACAACCTCTTATTTTCTCCTTTCTCCACTGCTGCCATCTAGACTTCTTTAGCACAACACTGCTCGTCCAAACCCCATTTAGATAAATTTAGTTACTTTTGGGTTTAATTACTTTTGGTTAAGCCAAAATGATCGAGACTTAGCCAACTCCAGATGGCGTCAACATGCTCCATTTATCCAATTCACTATCCCTTTAGATATCTTTTTACCCTTTTTTCGCCTCATTATGGCAACGCTCATACCATTATTTAGCAAAGACACACTCTTTTTCCACAAATTTCCACGGTTATATATTACAACAACACCCTCACCTATGCAAATCACGGTCATCCTTAAGTTTCCACAGTCTAGCAACACTCATAATTTTCCCGTCGGCAATAAAAAAAAAAATCATGTTTTACTGTCGGTATTAGAAAAAATAATTTTCACGTTTTCCCGTCGGCATTAGGAAAAATCATTTTCATTATATTCCCGTCGGCATATACACATAAAAAAACCTCAAACCTATGAAACCCTTTAATCCATTCCCACAAAAAAAATCACCCGTTAACACACAATTAATGATAACAAAAAAACTATTAATTTTAACTCCAAATGTAAACAAAAAAATATCAAAGCGCACCGAAAACACTATTTCTCAAATTTAAAATTTTAATTACCCAAATTTTAAAATTTCATACAAGTTTGCACTGAAATTTTCAAATTCCAACTTTTAACTACCCAAATTTCACAATTTTAATAGGCGCCGAATTGGCAATCCCCTACTACTGATTTAATTCATGTTGAAGCCTCCCTAAATCTCTCCTCCGTTCATTGTCCCACGATCGTTACAATTTGTAGCCCACTAAAAACTTACTTACCTGACCCATATGTGAAGATGAACAATCGTGTTAATTGGCTGGGTTTCAAAAAATATCTCAGTAGTCATTGTACGGAAAAAATTAAGCTAAGAACATCCGAAGATAAATGTCAATCTTAACGCAAATATTAAACAGGCTACTGAACATGCCACTACTTCCTATCCGCGGACTGACTGGCTTTAATACATTGATGCGCGTTTCTTTGCACAATTGTGCTGAGAGAATTCACACGTATTCTTACTCTCTTTAATTTAGTCGTCGATGAGACAGCATACATGTTGCCTTTCAAATTTATGATATGCGAAAAATATTTATTATAAAGAACACAATTGGTAACATACAATGTTATCAAAGATTTAAGGAAAAGACGAAATATGTCATTTAAAGACTTATGATGCTTTGCATAAATTTAATGGTAGGGAAAGCGAAAAATTTAAAATAAAAATACAAATATTTATTTGGAAAAAATAAAAAAATAGTTGCTTTCAGTGGACCATACCAAAATAAAGTTTGAAAATGTTTTTTACAAATGACTGTTCGCTTAGAAAATGTTTTATTTTCAATTAATATTTTAGCTGTGTGGCTTTGTGTTTGCTGGGTAGCTCGCAACGTGAATACATTGACAGTTCACCAATACATTAATAGCGTCCACCAATGCTTTAATAGAATTTATTCTACGGATAATGAACGTCTTATATGTGAAAAGAGGAGAGCTAGACGAGAATGGCAACAACACAGATCACCCCTAAACAACGTTGCCGGTGTGACACTTAAGTATCACTCACTTTTGACCCTTTTTCACGCCAATGACACTTTTTATGACCCTTTTTTTATTTTATCCCTTTGTATCATTTTAACAAAATGAATGTCACTTTTTAAAAAGAGTTAAAGTTCCAATATTCCTCACGAAAGTTTTTAGTATACTTTTGTGCATGTGTGTTTCCATACATGACTTTTGTGAAATTTAAAATTGCATGCGATATTATTATTACAACAACTGACTTTTATGCAACTATCATATTCCTTGAATACCTATTTCTTTCATATAAAGTTTAACAGTTGTGTAAAATGAACATATGATTAACTGTGAGTAGGCCCTGATTTATATATATATACTATATTAAATATTATAGCGTTGCACAAGCAACACAGCACCGTAGTGTGAAATAAAAAAAAAATTAACGAATTTTTTCAAAACTATCACTGATTAAAAATAAACTTACAAACAAACTTAAAATAGAAATGTGTGAGTCCATGCTTTCCTCTTTCAATTTGCCCGAATCAGAGCTGGTAGAATGGACTCCAAGTGAAGAATGAATTACAAAATATAGAATAAGTATTTCTAAAAACTGATAGACTTTATCAAAAGTTTTTTTAAAAGTAACTTCTTTTTTGATAATATGATTATGTATTTAATTAATTCTTATAATTCGTGTTTGTTTTTTTTAATGAAATAAATGTTTTTTTTGTTCACAAGAAAATTTACCTTATTTTACATTAAAATACCCGTTTTGACCATTTTTTTAAATACCCTTTTTATGACACTTTGTCGAAATTTTCAACGGCAACTCTGCCCCTAAATAAATAGACTTAAAGAAAGTACTAAACTTCTCAAAGAGTTGCTATCGTCGGAAAAAACTGCATTACTGGAAAAATATCTAGAAGGTCTCGATGTCACGTCAGCATCTAATTACTCCTTATGGCGCTGCTAGAAATCTTAAAAGACCCGCATTTAAAATCTGTATTCAGTCCATATTCATGTACGGGTGCTGTTGATTTGCCGAGTGTAGTTTCTCTACCCCCGCGTCTGTTAAGGTTTAAGCTGCGTGAATTACAAAAAATAATTGCTGAACTAAACCCGAAGAAAGCTTCAGGTATTAATGGAATTGTTAACAAGATGCTGATGAATTTGCCTCAAATTACAATAAGAATCCTTCTATTTATTTTAAGTGCCATCTTATGAATGCAGTATTTTCCACATAGCTGGAAACTTGTGAAGATCAAAATGATCTAAAGCCGGGCAAATATCTTATGGCTGAGTCATATAGGCCTATAAGCTTATTATCAACAATCTCAAAGCTTTTCGAAAATCTGCTCGTGACTAAGTTTTCCACAATTTTATCTGATAACGGGTGCATCCCTGACCATAAATTTGGTTTTAGAAGATATAATAGAACAATTGAGCAAACGCGTAGATTGGTGCAAGTTTTCTTAAAACTTAAGACATTTTGATGTTTCTCAGGCATTTGACAAAGTATGGCACGAAGGCATAGTTTTAAAATTGAATAAACATACAAAAACTTTTAGGAAGTTCACTTTTGTGGAGTGTGTCTGAATCTATATATTGCGGTGTGCCTCAGGGTAGTATTCTGGGGCCAGTCTTGTATTTAATATATACTTGTGATATGCCTGTGAGCAATATGTACGTAAAGACTATAATAACTCTAATCTAATTTAAGAGATAAATTTAGTTTTTCGAATCAGATGTATATACAAAAGTCAAAACTTTATATCGTTTTTGCTTTGTTATATGCCTAATATATGTACACAGAGACAATAGATTAGTTAAAAATCTGTTGGAGCAACAAATATTTAATTATGTATTCCAATATTCCATATTTGCTATCAATTATCAATCAATTGTACGATTTTTTTATATTTATAAACAAGAAAGTATTGGTAGACACAACTGAAATAAATTCAAATTAGAAAGTACCGTAACTGAATATTTGCTTTTGAAATAAAAAAAAACTATTAATGTAAATAATATTTAATTTAAAAAAAAATCAGTTATTGTAAATAACAAATCATTTGCCGTCGTACTGAAATTCTATTGAAATAAAAGAAAAGAAAATTAAATACTTTATTAATGTTCTCAATCGAATTTTTTATTCTGAATTGTATATTTTGTTGTTGCAATTGAGTTATTCCTTATTTTTGGAAAAAAATTTAATGTAATAATCAAAAAATTTAGAAGTGACATATAAAAAATAAATTTTGCAGAATAATTACACAAAATCTCGATTTAGTCGTAATAAAAAAGGTAAGTTAATTCTTATATATATCGCAAAATATTCGAAGTGTTATTACTATTATTCTGAAGTGAAATTATTTGTGGAAATAATATGTAGTTTTTTGATAGGAAAATATCTCTGTGTAATTAAGCCGAATACCGGAAACGGATGTTACAATGCACCACGCGTATCAAAAATTTGCACATTTCATTAAATTCAGAATATAAGCAAAAACTTAGAACAATATGTGATAAATATAATAATGTACATGCCGTTTTTATTCTGCACAAATTGTTTTTATGGATGTATGTATGTATGTAATGAACTATGATTACATTCCTTTATAAACACAACAGTACATGTATTCATTGCTTTACAGGCATGCATATTAATAACTAAAATAATATCAAATATCATTTGCATACACTTGACAATTTCTTTTGTGCCGCCAGCCGCTATATTAATATTTCAAATACTTAAAGCAATGCATGTATGTATGTATAATTGTTTTTGTAAACATACCGTATATTGTATAGCTGGTAAACTATCGATAGTACTATCGATAGTATCGATAGTTTGGTTTCTATTAGACTATCGATAGTTTTTTCTCGATAGCAATACTATCGTTGAAAAAAATTATTACCAAATCGGCAATAAACTCGATAAAATTTAACATATTAGTTTACTTTTATTGAAAATCCATGTAAGTACATATCGCTCAATTAGTAACTCCACTGAGTTGTATGTAAATTGAAAACTAAACTAATTTTTTTCAAAACTAGTTTTTTGAGTTGTGACGTTGTTTAAATAAATGAGCCATATGTATTAAAAAATGGAATTTAACATTCCTATAGCATGTTCACACGGATAGCAAATATCGAGGTTTGCTCTCTCATTCACTATTCGCGTGAATATTGCTTGAACTATAAACAATTTTGTTTCATTCTGAATCTTGCTGAATCTTTTGATAACAAATGGCCGCTAATTTGTCTGAATTGGCTATCAAAACAAAAATATTACATACATAAATATGCAGTTGTAAACATAAAACAAAACAAAAAATAGATGCGTGCTTAAAATTTAAAAATTAGAATAATATTAAACATAAAATTAAATATTTATAATTTTAACCTAATTTTTTTTTATGCATCTGTATAAATCAAAAAGAATTATCAAAACGAATCACGAATGCGTCGTGTGAACGGCACGATTTGCTATCGTGATTCAGAGACCGAACAAAGTGGTTACCGTGTCACAAAATATACAGAAGTGTCACGAGACGGAAGATAAGGGTATTTTTCTGTTTGTCTCGTTTTCTTTCGAATTTTGTCGGCGATTTTGTTTTGATTCTTCTTTCTAGTGTAATAGAACTACAACGCTTTTTAGTAGCTGTGTAATTTGGTAAGTAGTAATACACTACAATATCAAATACACTATATTTTTCTCTTTTTTCCACGAATTTTAAAAAACCTGATAAAAGCTGTCACTTTCTCCACTTCTGTGTATTCTGTGACCGTGTGAACAAAATTATAAAAATAATAAAATAACTCGATACTATCGATAGTATTCCAACAAACTATCGAAAATATCGAATGGCGTGACTATCGATAGTTTGCCAGCTCTAGTACATTGTTGTGTATGTGGCGCACTTAACCTTCCACGATGGGAAAATAATTTATTGTTTTAAATAGATCATATACCATTTTATTTTCCCATGACAATTTTAAATTTAAATTAAAAACTAGTCTATCATAAATTTTAGGCGCTAGCCAAAATTTTTTGCGCTATCCAAAATTTATGATAGACTGGTAAAATGTATATTAAATAGGCATAAGAATAGAAATAAGATATTGAGTGCATTTTAGCAAATCACTCATTTATGCAATCTATGTTATTCTCATAAGTGGTATATAAGACATGTAATTTTATTAAAATAAAAAAGATAAACTTAAACATTCTATGAGCTCTCATCGAAGAGCTCTAGAAACAACTAATAAATTTTTATCAAAACTAAATTAAAAGAGTTTATCATTTCACATGAGCCATGTCTACCAATGAATCCTTTAGAAATATCAATTATATTTGTTATATCAATTAATTATTTCTATAGTCACGATTAAAATTTCATTCCAAAAATTCACATATCGCTACTGAAAAAAGCTATATTCGTTCATTACAACAGAATTGTGTATTAGTTGTTGGAACCGACAAAATTGGATTAGCTACAAATTCGGTTATCACAACAAATCTGTTTTCTCTTTGTACTGATAAGTTGTATAAATTCATACACGGTAAAAGTAATAATAATTGTAAGCTATTTATTTTAATCCAACAAAAATTCTATCGGTAGAACAGAATTTATGTTTTGTTTTTTTTGTTTAGCATTTTATGTTAGACTTCAAAAAGTCAAAAGTGCATGTAGTGAAGATGCTAAATCTCTATTACCACTCTACTTCTCATTTTACTTTTGGTAAAATTTCGAACTGAAAATATTCTTTCCATATTTGACGAAGCATTCAGAATAGAAAGAATACCTTGAACAATTCGATGAATATTACTAAGAACTTGTTCATTGAAACAATTTTTTACGATATCGGAGAATCTTCCCAAGACTCACTCACACTTAACTTCAAAGTATGTTTATATCAAGCAGATGTAACTGAAATTTATTATAATTATAATACCGACAGAATCATGACGACTCCCACTGACTTATGTTTATAAACCTTGCTTAAGTTCCTGCATTTTTTAAATATTTAAGTCTGATATGGATTTGTATTCACTTTAAATTTTTAGCGCATTTTGTTTTGTTTGGAAACATTTGTGTAACAAAAGGAACAATATTATTCGTGTCTCCACTTACATAGAACATATTCTGGTGCAAACTTTGTAAATCAATTCCAATAATAGTCCTTGAAGTTATACTTAGTATTCAAATCTGACATAAAATAAATGTAAAAACACTTTGTTTTATTTTCGAATTCTACCACTTTATGTTGGAAAACTGATGTTTTTGTTATTAATAGTTCAACTTCAGCACCGCGATAAATTTCTAACGATAGTGTGATAGGTCTATATTATCAACCTGATCATCATCAATGTATTTTTTGTTTAAAAAATTTAGACACAAATGACGAAATAAAAAGAAAGCCTCTTTAAAATAAAATGTACTCTTACATCTTCTGATCAAGTTTCAACATAAATATCATTTATTATTTTAAGAAGTTAAGATAACAACAAAAATACATCTTACTTGTATCATCCATCAAATTCCACATAAATTAAGTTATATCATTACATCCGACTGTTCAAGGACTCTATCTCCAACAGTTTGGGGAGACCACCCAAGTTCTGAGTTGATATATTTCCGAAAAATTATAAAATCATCTTTTCGACATTAGATGTTGAAAAAAATTCATTTATTCCTTTTAAGAAATCGACAATGGCTCTAGGCAAACATTCCGCATCATAACCGAACAGTTGTCAGCACCAAATCCTACTAAGCTTTCAATACTTAAAAACGTAAAAATATAAGAAGTTTACTTATTATTGCAACAAAAAAAGTTTCCATATTAATGAACCAAAAGTGTCAGAAAAAGAGCGAGAGTGCCATAGTGCCAAAAATGGTAGAATTGTGACAATTTCCCATCAATGGTATAGAGTAAATCTAGTAGAGTTGTCGAAAAACTACACAGAGAGAATAGATTGGTTAAAAATCGGTTGGAGCAACAAATATTTAATTATGTCTTCCAATGTTCCATATTTTTTATACTTTAATTAAGCAAATTAGAAGCTCAATTACTAATGCGTTAACAAATTTTAAACGTAAATTGTAACAATTCCCACAAAAAACACTAATTATTAAATTGACAGCACCCGGTCAAAAAAATACTTGTGTGGCAACACTCTATTCTTGAATAGCTGTTGTTGTTATTTACATTTATTTTCTTTACATACTCTTACAACTACAATTTGAAGCTGAAAAAAGTCAGCCAATGTAGTAATGATAAAGTAAGAAAATAAAAAATATATTGATTATTGAGTTCTTGTTTCAACTTTGTTATTTGATGAGCATCTCATTTGCTTAAATGAAAGTTTAACATAATAACTCTAGTTGTTCTAAGAAATTTTTGAGTAAAGGTTTCCTGATGATCTGTATTAGCAACAGTGAAATGCGCATAGGATCCAGCTAAACCCCTCAATAATCAATTTCAATGTATTTTTATTAAAAAAATATTTTACTTAATAAGTAAAATAATAATTTGGGATTACTAGCGCGTTAACAAAAATTCAGCCTCAAAATTGTTGACGATTGTTATATGAGTACAATTTCTTTCTTTATTGGGTGCATTCATAAGACGTATCTGTTACGCAACCGTTGAGTGTTTGTCTTAGAAGCGCATAGTTGTGTAGTTCCGCTCCACTCAAGAGTTGAGCAATTGCTAATTTTTTTCATCATAAAATTTTTTCGCTACCTATAGTCAACATGTTGTGCTCAGCCTGAACAGCTGATCGAATAGAGCTATGTCTTTTATGTTCTTTGTCAGGTGGCAGGAGCAAATATTTGTTAAATTTTACGTTACAAATACGATAAAGTAACGAAATAATCCATCAAGCCGTTTTTAAGACGTAACTGTTAGGGCCAACAGCTGCCAACAGTTTCACAACTGTTGAACTGTAACAGCTACGTCTTATGAATGCGCCAATTGATACAATTTCTTAGATCAGCTAAAAAACATTGTAATTTTTTTCAGAAATTTCATCTAATATTTCATCGTACTTGAGATTATTTGCAAAATTTTTATTACAAAATAATCGTGAAATCAAAGTATTTGCGTTCTTTTTTTTTTTTTTTGTAGCATATTTTAAAAAGTTATTATTGGAAAGCTTAGGAATAATATTATTTATTTATTTATAACAATAACCAACCGAGCTCATAGGGCTTTTGATTAGATCTATAGAAAAGCAGTTATTTTTTCCAACAAAAATGAAAAAAATTGTTCGAATATTCGAATAATTTATTTTCGAATGACAACACTAATTGGTAGACACAACTGAATTATATATACGAGGTCTGATAAAAAAATAACCGTTATTTTAAAATTTCGTGAGTTACGTATGTTCGATTTTCGCAGTTTATTTTCTGTTATATTGGTACACATGCCTGTTATATATGTTGGCAATATCAGCCATTTTTGATTGTCAGTTTGTTTTTGACAGATAAAAAGGTTAGTCGTGTTTTGGTGTGCTCTTCGATTTTTTACTATTCGAAAAAATGGATCAAAGAAACTGTATTAAGTTTTGTGTAAAAACTTAAATAAAATGCACATTTGAAATGTTGACTGTGGCGTTTGGCGAGTCTACTATGAGCAGAACACAAGTTCAATTGTGGTATAACCGGTTTAAGGAAGGCCGAGAAGATGTCAATGACGATACTCGTCCTGGTCGTCAAGTTCGGTCAAATGTGAAGGTTTTGCTCACTATTTTCTTCGACTGCAATGGTGTGGTGCATCATGAATTCTTGCCACAAGGTCGTACGGTCAATAAGGAATACTACCTTGAAGTTATGCGCCGTTTGCGCAAAGCAATTCGTCAGAAACGGACAGAATTGTAGAAAAAACAATCATGGATTTTGCACCATGATAACGCACCAGTTCACACATCGATGCTTGTGCGTGAGTTTTTGGCCAAAAGCAAAACCGTTATCATGCCCCAACCACCGTATTCACCGGACTGGGCCCTCGCTGACTTTTTCCTCTTCCCAAAACTGAAGACACCGATGAAAGAAAAGCGTTTTGCTACGATTGAGGAGATAAAAGAAAAATCGAAACAGGAGCTGTTGGCGATACCAAAAAGCGCGTTTCAGAAGTGTTTCGATGATTGGAAAAAACGCTGGCATATGTGATGAATAAATAAATACTTTTTAAAAAAATTTAAAATAACGGTTATTTTTTGATCAGACCTCGTAAGTTAAAAAGTAAAGTGTGAATATTGGGAATATTGGGTTTTGAAATTAAAAAACCTATTCTTGTAAACAATATTTAATTTGAATAAGCGTTGAAGTGCGAATATCTGCTGTTTTTAAATAACTATTTGAAAAGAAATCAATGATATATGAAAAAATTTATGTAAATATGTATAAAAACGTATACTTTATCTAATTTTGTTTCGGTTTTTAATAATATTTCTAAGTTTGTTATTAAAATAATTTTTATTTTGTTCAAAATTATTTGTTTGTTCGAAAAAGATAAAAATCTGAAATTTCGTTCGGAAAAATATAAAAATATAAAACACGAATAATTAACAACACTAGTTAATACATACATAGCCTTGAAACAATTAGAAGTTATATAGAACGAGTGCAATATGTAAACAAACTAAATGTTATAAATAATACATTTAAGTTTCGTACAATTAATTTACAAGAGCTGAAACGTATATTTAACTGGAGTGTTGTGGGCAGAATAATATTGAATATTATAAATAAATCTCTTGAAGTAGGAGAATTACCGGAAGATTGGAAAATATGGTCAATACCTCCAATAGAAAAAGTTGCAAAAACAACAAAATGTAAAGAATGTTGGCCAATAAATACTCTAAAAGCGCTAGCAAAAATGATCGAAAAAGTTGTGAAACAACAATTAGAAAAATATTTCAAGCAGAACAATGTATTTTCAAAATACCAGTAAGGATTTAGAAATAAAAATTCTTGTGAAACAGTCTTATTAATAGATGGAAATATGTGGAAAAAGATAAAAGTATTATGACAGTGTTTTTAGATTATAAAAGATCCTTTGAAACAATAGACACAAATCTCTTAGTTCAAAAACTGTACATGTATGGAATACAAGAAGCTGAATTAAAATGGTTTAAATCAGGTACCTTCAAACACACATACTCTGATATTTGGATTTGAGCTAAACAGCTTTGAAAGCTCTTAAATTTGTTCTTGTTTCTTTGCAAAATAAGAGCAAGCATTGTTGCCGCCAAGACTTTGTGCTCCCGTCGGTGTGAAAGCACAAAAAGCTCTTTATAAAAGTTTTTACATTGTGCATATATGTATCTTGGACGTACAGGTAACACTTCTATAACGCGTTTTCGCTTCAACGCGGTTTCCAAAATATATTTTCTTACGTCTCCTACGAAAAATTTTTATGCATTGCAATTTTTGCAAAATTTTCATTATTATGACTACGGAAATTTATCGGTGGCGTCGTTATTGTGTACTTTTTTAAAAAAAGGTGTTTCCCCGCTGTTCTAACATTGTGTGATTTTAGATTGTTGTCGCCTTTGCAAGTAAGAGTATTTTTGTTTTGTTTTGTTGTTTGTTTAAATAAATGGAGTGCTATCAAATTATATATTGGCGGTATTCGAAGTTTGATGCAAATTGTCTTGCGTAAGTGCAAATACAAAATATCGTAGATTGTCTTTGGATTGTGTGTGTATTTTGTTGTTGGATTTGAAAGAAACGCCACGATATTTTGCATTTGCACTAACGCAAGACAATTTGCATCAAACATCGAATACCGCCAATATGTTATTATGACCCAATAAATAAAGATAAAAACTATATATTAAGTATGTTTATACATACATATATACTATAAAAAAAACAATTTATCTCTTTGGAACAAAACTCTGCTTTTTGAATGGAGTTCATATCTCTTACAACGCGGCATTTCTTAGGAACCTAACTCCCGCGTTGTAGGAGGGTTACTGTAGCTGGTTTAACAGCCAGTTTTTAGAAAACATAAGCCCTTTCGTTTAAAAATTTGCTTTTTACAAAAAATTTTCTAAAGCTTTCATTTTAACATAAAAAGAGCTTTTTAGGTATAACCAATAATACACACTCACAAAATTATTGCAGTGAGGGATTTTTTTTTTAATACGTACATGTTTATTTATCGTATCTTCAAAATTGAACTAAAAATAAGTATTCAAATCTTAAATCTAAATATAATTATTAGGCACGACCAGTGTCGGACATAAACTAGTGATAATAGCTAGTAATATATAAGAATCATGCAAAGCAAAACAAAAAATATTTTCAAGAAGTTTCATCTGGAGTGTTAAGTAATAGAGCCCTTGTGTCCTTCTTTTTTAAGCGGATGTGTCCAGTGAAGTAGCACCATAAAGGTTTAAAAAGCGACTTGTATATCAAAAGCTTACAATATAGGCTCAGGGTGGAATTTCTACCCTTCAGCCAATGTAACTGAGTTAATTTTAGCTTCTTTTGTGTTAGCTTAGATTCAATGTGGTGTTTCCAAGGTGCATGCCAAGGTATTTCACATGTGACTGTTAAGGAACAATTTGATTATTGATTCTAATGGGGGAACAAGTATATTTTCGTAGGGTACATGTTACTTAAGCACACTTCTGTTCGTTTACTTTTATTCTCGATAAGTTTAGCCATAGTTCCAGCTGAGTAATATGTTCCTCTAGATATCGAGATGCCTTGTGAGGGTTTTCGTGCGTACTAAGGCAGTCGGTATCATCGGCAAATGTAGATGTGTGGATGTTACTGCTCACAGGCATATCACAAGTATAAATCAAATACTAAACTTGGCCCAGAATACTCTCCTGTGGCACACCGGATGAGATTGATTCGGGCACACTCATGAAGTCTCCTTCCACAACAATCAAAGTCCGGGCAAGAATATAACTATGCAAAAGATTAAGAATGTTTATTGGTAGGTATATCTTCAATTTTAAAATTAGGCCTTCATGCCACATTTTTCAAATGCCTGAGTAAAGTCAATAAACAGGGCAGAACAATACTTCTTTTCTTCAAATGTCCATCTTATAAATTAAACCAATTTATGCGTTTGTTCAATGGTGCTATGCTGACTTCTCAAACCAAATTGATGGTCTGGGATGCACCCACTACCAATTAAAATTGGGGACAATTTTATCATGAGTAGCTTTTCGTAGAGCTTTGAAATTGTTGACAATAAACTTATTGGCCTATATGACTCAGCCTTGGTAAGATCTTTGTCCGCCTTTGGAATCATTTTGACATTGGCAAGCCTCCAGTGGTGTGGATAATACTCTAGTCGTAATATGGCATTAAAAATTAATAACAGGATTCTAATTTCAATACGAGGCAACTTCATCAGCATATTATTACTAATTTTCTTAAATACCCGGAGTTTTCTTTGGGTTACACGTTCAGCAATTAGTTTTTGTACATCAGGCATCCTAAACTTCAAGGCTCGAGGGGGTAGTACAACTACACACGGCAAATCAACAGCACCACTACATGGGTTTGGGATAAATACGGATTTTGAATGCTCAGCAAATATGTTACCTTTTGCAGTATCGCTTCTTGCCCAACCTCCAGTTAAAGTGCGCAGAGGTGGTTTAAACTCAACGGGTCTCTTAAGCTTTCTCGCAGCGCGCCACAAAGCGTAATTAGATGCTGGTCTGACATCAAGGTTTTCCAGATAATTTTTAAGAGATGCAGTTCTTTCAGATGCAAGCAACTCTTGGAGAGCACTCTTTAAACCTGCTAGCATGTCCAGCAGCCTGTTTAATATTTTCGTTAAGATTGGCAACGATAAATTCAATATCTTCGGATGTTTTGAGCTTAATGTTTTCCGTACAATGACTACTGAGATATTTTTTGAACCCCAACCAATTAACACGATTGATCATCTTCACATATGGGTGAGGTAAGTCATTTCTTAATGGGCTACAAATTGTACCGATTGTGGGAGAGTGATCGGAGGAGAGATCTAGGGAAGCTTCAACATGAATTAAATCCCTAGAGATATTTTTTATGACGCCAAAATCTATAACATCCGAAATTTTTTGTATGTCCGTAGGCCAGTAAGTGGGTTCCCAACTCGAAATGACGTCCAAGCCTATTTTTGAAATTGTGTTGAACAAGGCCCGACCTCTAGGCGTAATAAGACGCGAACCCCTGAAGGTATATTTTGCATTGTAGTTTCCAGCTGATACGAAACAAGGCCCAAGAGATTTGTAGAAATTCTCGTATTGATCCTCGGTGATTAAAAATCTGGGAGGGGAGTAAATTGATGATATCACGAAATTTGTACAAAAATTTTCAATACCGATATTTTTTGCTTGTAGGAGTTCTTCACAAATGTTGTCAAGAATATAGTGCTTGAGTGTCGACTTTATTAGAATTTCTGATCCAACACATGCTCTTCCTCTCGGGTCCTTTGTATTATATAAGGTTTAACCATTCATTTTGAAAAGGCTTCTCAAAGTCAAATGAGTCTCAAAAACCAACATTATATCAATATTTTTCTCTGCAAGGAAGTGCTCGCGTTAATTTTTGTGTTGGCGAATGCCGTTTGCGTCCCAGAAACATATTTTTAACGTGTTCGTGGCTTGTTATTTAATGCTTGAAGCAGAGTATTTTGCATTCTCAACATTTCTAGCATCATGTTAATCATATTTGTAGTAAAGTTGTTTATAGTTTGCACCAGATTTTCAATAGTGGCTTGAAGGCGACTGAAATAACAGCTTGTGTTAGCATTTGTTGAATTACTTGGTGGGGACACTTTCTGCGTGGGAATAGAATTTGTCTTAACTGCATCGGCATACGATACACGCGAAGTACTTGGTTGGCTCATTGGAGGAAAATTGGCGCAGTAAGCAATTGCTGATTGAGCTAGAGCTAATTTAGGTTTTTGTCCCATAGTCTGTGTATCGAAAGAATATACAGGGCATCCTCTGTAGTTAGCAGTGTGGTTACCTCCACAATTACTACATTTTTTTTCAGCTTGATCTTTTGGCTTAGTACAGCTAGAAGAACCGTGCAATTCACCGCAGATAACACAAGCTGTAGGTAATTTGCAGTAAGTTTTTGTGTGGCCACATTCTTGGCAATTGTGGACGCTTACGTTGCTCTTCAACTGTGTTTTTTCGGTGAAAGAGAAACCTTACGCTATTAGTTAGATGCGTTTATTTATTTTTTTTTTTTCAATTTTTCGGTGAAAGAGAAACCTTACGCTATTAGTTAGATGCGTTTATTTATTTATTTTTTTCAATTGTGTGTCATTCGGCTCCAGTTCGACCCGAAATAGGGGTTGGGGAAACTTTTCTCTGTTAATTATATTGGTAACATTTTTTACCTTAAATCCTTTGTCGATAAGAGCACATTTTATTTCTTCGAGGTCAACATATGAATCTATGCCCTTTAATACTATTTGTAAGCCTTTAGCACTTTTAAGTTGATATGTATAAAATTTTGTTTTTTTTTTTTAAATTCACTAACAATTGGTCGGAAATCTTTTTCATCATATATTTGGATCTTAGTTTCGTCAATATTACCTCGTTTAATTGGAATAATGTGAAAAGTATTTTCACCAATGGCCGACAAATTTTTTTTAGAAGCGAGTTAGAATTTTTTTCTCTCAGATAGATAGGCTTAAAAGACTTCCGCGATGATGCAGCGGGCTTGTCGTTATTGTCTTGCAATAATAAAAACCGATTTCGACGATTAGTAGATGATGCGTTGATATCCCTAGATATCTTTGGAGCTGATGAAATTTTTGAAGAATTTGGGCTTCGCCCACGCTTTACCACAGTTATATATCTGTTCATTCCGACTTGGAAATTGGGTTTTTTGCTACTGTTATCTGTAGTGATAACTTTGTTAAGTGATGTACACGAGCTCGAAGGGGATGATATCGCTGACTTATATGAAGACGTACTAGGCAATGGTAGTGGTAATGAATGAATCACTTTGGCATTGGCCAAAGTGAAGTTGATCGCTGACGAAAAAGTGGATTTGCCGTTAGAAAAATACTATCATCAGATTTTTTATTTTTATTGTTAACATTAAGAGCTTCAGAACTCACAGTAAAATAGGCATTTCTGCCGTTAGAACTCACTTCACAGTTTTTTGCTTTTGAAGTACTCATGTAGAGTACTCCTCAATGTCACTTTGCAGTTTTTTTGTTTTTTTTTTGCTATGTAAAAAAATATTAGCTTATTGCTTTGCTTATTTATGAAAGTTAATATGTATTACGAATATTATGTATTACGAATTTTTTTTTATATGATTTTTTGTTTGTTTAGTATGTATATAAAAAAAACTCCGCTAAGACGTCTGTTCACTATGAAGGTTCAACGAGAAGTGACGGAATAAAAAAAATGTATTAAAAAAAATTTCTATGAAAAATTTTAAATGAGATTAATTTCAAATTAATTTTAAATTCTGTGAATAAGAATTTTGTTTTTAATTGATTCTAGCATTCGTTTAGAAAATTATTTAGACATTAATTCAGATTTTCATTGTATTTCTTTTTTTTTTTCCGTTTATTGTTGAACTAATTTTTTTCTTTAACTTTTACTTTATTTTGGCTCAATTCTAAAAAAATTTTGTGATTTATTTGACTATTAAATTATGGAAAATAAAGCAATAATTATTTGTTTATGGTACATTTGGTGTTGATTATTTGACATTATAGAAACAAGCGAAACATCTTATCTTTGTACGGAAGTCGAGATTCTTGTGAAAGTTAAGTTAATCCGATTATAGAAAAAGTCATTCACATTTGCTCGTTTGTTTAATTTTTTTGTAAGTTAAAGTAAAAAATAAAAGAAAAAATTGTGCTTGACTGTTTCAAGGCATTTAACATTTTTACATTGAAATTTTAATAGTATTTTCGTGAAAGTCAAATGAAAAATAAGTTGACTGATTTTGAATTAATTTTACGTACACAACTTTATGAGTGTAGAAAACTGAAAACTCTTTTGTTGTCACTCACATGAAAATAATTAAATGTTACAAAAAGTAAACATGGTGTCGTTCGTTATTTTAATGAAAAACAGACTGTAAATCATATTTAACATATAGAAAGCAAATATATATAAAATAACGCGCGTTGCTACGCCGCCAACAAAAATAAATTTTAAGGAAAGCCATTACACAAATATTCAATTCATTTTGAGTAATTTTATTCATTTTGAACGTTTTGGAGGGGAAGAGATTTCCCCCTATCATCATCCTGGTCCTAGTTTTAAAAATGTACATATCGTATGTAACTTTTTACACATAGATTTATCTATGTTCTAAATTTCATTAAAATCGGTTCGAACATTTCGGGGGGGCTGAAATTTCACCCTTTCGCCCTACTTGTCGTTGTTCAAAAAAAGGTACATAGACCATGTGACTTTTTAGAAGCAGATCTATCCATGTTCTAAATTTCATTGAAATCGGTTTCAACTTTCCGGAGGGGCAGAAACTTTCCCCTTTCGCCCTCCTGGTCCTAGTTTTAAAAATAAACATGGCCTATGTGGCTTTTTAGACGCAGATCTATCTATGGTCTCAATTTAATTAAAATCAGTTTGAACGTTTCGGAAGGGCAGAAATTTCCCTCCCATTACCCTCCTGGTTCTAGTTTTAAAAATGTACATAGCCTATGAGACTTTTTAGATTCACGGATTTGACAAAAACGAGGAATTAAACGTACACATACACAAAAAATGCGTGAAACGAGATTCCAAGAGAGTTCTACCATACGTGGATGCATGCTGTTCCAACCTGCACTCAAAAATTCAAAATTCTAAAGGAGTAATATATTTTATTATTAATTTTAACAATTAGTATCAATTTTTATTAAGTCCTCACTTCTTTGATATATGGTATGCATAGAAATGTGTAAATGCTTATGCCACATACTGAACTCTTTTATTTTTAAGTTTAACATTTGTTATCGCACTAATAATCCCAAACTATTATTTAACTTATTAAGTAAAATATTTTTTATTGAAAATACATTAATATTGATTATTTAAGGATTTACAGCCAGTTTTTAGAAAACATAAGGCCTTTCGTTTTATTAGGTTCGCATTCGCTTTCGCATTCGCTATTTGCATTCGCTAAAATGTATGCGAATATTTCAAGCGAATACTAAAGGCAAAAATTTTTTTGATTTTCTCTTACGAAAACAGTTTACGATTAACAAACGTCAAAAAATACGAACATTATTTTAAGCGAACATGAAAAAGATACATATACTTAAAGCGGTGTTTGGAAATATTTTTCGGTTTTTGAAAGAGAAAAGACTTAAGACTAGTCTGTTCAAACTTTTGAAAAATATTGAGCTCCATTCATTCCACTCATATTATTTCGCATGAACATTTTAAATGGTGAAAATATATTACATTTGTTTTTTGCAAGATGAACAGAATACTACTTTGGCAAAATTTTTTCGTGAACAATTCATTCTAATTTTTTTAAATATGTATTTTGACAGCATTTCAGATGAAATGTTGAACCAGTACCAGGCTTTAGCGCTAAAGTACGAATGTATTGATTGGCTCAAATTTTGTAAATTTTTTTATTTATTATCTATACTAATTTCATATATGTTCCTGCTTTAAACATTTTTAATTTTAATAAATTAATAAATATGTATTTGCTCAATTCAGGACTCAATTTAAATAAAATGCTATATTCGTATGTAGTACATCTATGTATATAACACAACTTCAGATTCTTATACAAATTTATTTTCATGTGATTTTTGAACGGATTGTAATATTTACATTCGTTTTCGCATTCGCTTTCGCAAAAATTAAAATGTGTTATTCGATTTCGCATTCGCTAAACTGTATTCGTTACTTCCCTAGTTTTTATGTTTCGTTTGTAAACAATAATGTTTCAAATTTGATTTTCTTAAAACATATTCTAAAGCTTTCGTTTTGACATAAAAAGACACGCTCACAAAATTATTACAGTGACGCAATACAAAAGTTATATGTATTTCAAATCTGTTAAAAAAAAATTATAAAAAATGGAAGTCATGTCACTCACTTATGCCGACAATTTCGGCCATTTTGAATATTCAGTTAATTGTTGACAGCTGCTTTGCTTGCACGTGTTTTGGCTCGTCTTCGATTTTTACCTTGGTTCGTGCAGCAAGCTTCCATTGAGATGATTGAGCTTTGGTCTTCACGTCATAACCATAAGCCCACGATTCGTCACCAGTTATGACCCTCTGAAGCAAATTTGGGTTGTCGCGGACAGAGTCCAATAGCTCATTCGCAATGTTCATGGGATGCTGTTTTTGGTCGAAATTGAGCAATTTTGGTACGAATTTCGCGAATTTCATGCCCAAATCATTGATAAAAATCGAATGGCACGAGTAACTCGATATGTCTAGCTCCTCAGCAACTTCTCTAATGGTGATTCGACGATTGGCCAATACTATTTTCTTCACTTCATCAATTTTTTTGTCTGTTCTTGAAGTGCTCGGGCGTCCGGCATGCTCTTCGTCGTTCATATCTTCTCGACCTTCTGAGAACATTTTGTACAACTGAAAAACGTTGCTTCGGTCCAAGGTAGCTTCTCCGTATGCCACAGTCAATATTCGGAATGCATCCGAGGCACTTAATTTCGTTTTTCACACAAAATTTGATACAGGTTCTTTGTTCCATTTTTTTAATAGGTAAAAATCGAAGACGAGCCAAAACACGAGCAAGCAAAGTAGGTGTCACCAATTAACTGAACATTCAAAATGGCCGAAATTGTCAGCATAAGTGAGAGACATGAGTAACAACATAACGCCACAAAAAATTTAACTTCGAATATACGTAACCCGCGAACATGCACAATTCGGGATACGCTTTGATCAAACCTCGTACATACTAAACAAACAAAAAATTATAAAAAAAAAATTCGTAATACATAATATTCGTAATACATAATATTCGTAGTGACTTTGAGGAATACTCTACTCTACTCTATGAGTACCACAAAAACAAAAAAATTGTGAAGTGAGTTCTAACGGCAGAAATGCTTATTTTACTGTGAGTTCTGAGACTCTTAATGAAAACAATAAAAATAAAAAATCTGATGATAGTATTTTTCTAACGGCAAAGCCACTTTTTCGTGAGCGATCAACTTCGCTTTGTCCAATGCCAACCAGTGATTCTCTAACATTACCGCTGCACTTCATCATTTAAGCCAGCGACATCATTTGGTCCGGGCTCGTTGTCATCTATTAACCAAGTTATCACTATTGATAACAGTAATCAGAAACCTATGGTGCAAGTCGGTAAGGACAGATATATCACAGTTGTAAAGCGTGGACGAAGCCCACATTCATCAAAAATCTCATCAGTTCCCAACATATCCAGGGATAACGACACCTCTTTAACTAGCCATCAAAACCGTTTTAAAATATTGCAAGATGACAACGACAAATCCGATGTATCCTCGAACAAAATCAGAGAAAATTCGCGATACCTTTTGAACACACCTCGTATACACATACATGCATACATACTTACATTAGGGTGGGTGTTAGCTATATGGGGAAATGTTTTTTCAACTTTTCCTTACTCTCACCCCCCCAAATTGGTGACTGGACAAAAAATATAACCAACAAAATTCTAAGTCAGTTGGTGAAGATTATGGCGTGACTCAAGCGCACTGAAATTCCGGGAAAACTATAATATCTCTGGAAATCTGTCTTTAATGTATTGGAACTTGAAGAATAATAATTTTACAACAAAATTTCATGAATTGCATGAAACTTTTTCTATTTGCTAATTGCAGCGTTATAGAAGAGAATGATGTATAAAAAAAGGACGAAGCATGAATCTCTGATATAGTTTTGACAACTTTTTTGATCTGAGCTGCTTCTCCAGGGCTTCTATTGAGAAATGAAAAATGTTCATGCAACTAATTTCATGAAAAAAAATGCTTATTGTAAATTAGGTATACATTTTAAATAAATATTTTACTATGCAAAAAAATACTCACAAATTGGAGTTACGTTACACACTTTGGAAAATTAATATTATATTAAATATTTGTTCTATAAACAATTTTTTTTATTATCACATAAGCTAATAATACTTTGTTAACATGCAAAACTTCACGCACTTGCGATCGTCAACGTAGAGATAATAAAGATATTCACGTCAACTCTTGCAACTGTGCAAAATGCATAATTGCTTAGTTGTTTATAAAGTCAAACACAATATCCACATACATACATACATATGTATTCTACTCGTATTTTTTCTTGGTTATTAAAAGATTTTGTTAAAATTATGAAATAAGGTGTCAGAACTTCGCTGATTAATTCTGTAATTAATTCAGTAATAAAAGTAGTAATGTTAATAATGTTGGTATTTTTTAACCAAATTCTAATAACACATACATATGTATGTGTGTATGTATTTGAGTCATACGTTTTTTGAAAATAACAAAATTATGTGTTTATCCTAAAATCGAATTTGAAAATTACTTGATAATTTCTATATATTCACTAGTTAAGAATTTTTAAAATTTTATGAATTTTATAATTATATTATTTATATGGAACACATTTCCAACCACTTGCATAAACAGGTATTTCTGCGTTGTAATTTGGTATATATGTAGTTGCATAAAAAGTTGCACCACTTTGCAAAATTTACTTTGATAATCTTGCACTTATTCAGACCGTGACAATTTTGCATCACTTGTGCAAAACTATTTTCTATGTGGTTGCTGTTATATTTTTTGAAAATTTTGCAATTTTGCTTTTCCACAACAGTGCATCTTTTGACGTGAATACCTTTAATGAAAATAAATGTTGCTTTTCCTGGCGTTAAGTTATATTGCAATATCATTTAAAGAAAAACAAAATTTTACCGTTAATTGATATTTAATAATTTTCTTTTCATTTGTCTATGATTAGTTGTTGTTGTAGTAATAGTTTCGCAACAAAAGTATTACTGTTTAATTAGTCACAATAGCTTGAAAAGATCGATCAATTATAACGACCATAAAATTTACGGGTGGCAAACCCTACTGAGCATTTTTGGAATTGCCACAAGTTACGAATCTCTTTTTTTTCATTAAAAAGTTCATACTGAAAATCAAATAGTAAAAAAATCACTATATTCTTATATAAAAAGCAATACATATTATCAAACCCAAAATTTGTTTTGTGTAATCTATAACATTTTGGATAATTTTGAAGGTTGGCCTGTGTAAAATTGAATTTCGATTCCAGCAACACAGATTTAGACACAACTCTAGCTACCATCATTAGAGTTGTGTCCAACAGCTCTTTTTGAACTAGTTTGAGAGCGTTCGAATCAAAAG
This sequence comes from Nowickia ferox, assembly GCA_936439885.1. Taxonomy (NCBI): domain Eukaryota; kingdom Metazoa; phylum Arthropoda; class Insecta; order Diptera; family Tachinidae; genus Nowickia; species Nowickia ferox. The sequence goes on from OW387023.1 coordinate 55,915,285, forward strand.
TTGTTTCAAACCCATTTAATTTACATTGATGTTTTTGACCGGACTTATGTCCCACAGAACGTACTAGTTCAAAAAGAGCTGTTGGACACAAGTCTATACACCAGCAAGCTGGTACCATCAGCAAAATATCAAACTCTATTTGACATCGCTACAACAAACCGTACAATTACACAAAGTGGAAATACACGATAGACTTGTGTCCAATAGAGTTGTGTCCAACAGCTCTTTTTGAACTAGTTTGAGAGCCTTTGAATTAAAAGTTATTTCAAACCCATTTAATTTACATTAAAGTTTTTAATCGGACTTGTGTCCAACAGCTCATTTTAGTTTAAAATAGCTGTTGGACACAATTCTAGTATCCTATAGACTTGTGTCCTACAGCTCTTTTTGAACTAGCTCGTTCTGTTGGACATAAGTCCGGTCAAAAACATCAATGTAAATTAAATGGGTTTGCAACAACTTTTGATTCGAACGCTCTCAAACTAGTTGGAAAAGAGCTGTTGGACACAACTATAAAGTAGAGTTGTGTCAAACCCATGTAATTTACATTCAGCGTGATCATAGTTGCCAGATGAAATAGGTGTAAATTCGTCAAATTTCGAGCAAAAAATCGTCAAAATAATTATCCGAAAACGTTCAAAATTCGTCAAAAACAAAACATAAACTTTTTCATACATATATATTTTCAAGTAAAAATAATTACAATTATTTAGTTTTAAACGATCCTTAGTATACAAAATTGCTTAGAGAAGATATAACAAACCGATTTCTTACTTTGGTTTTGTTTAAGTTAACTCGACTAAAAACTCTTTTTTCTATATTTACTGAAGTAAAGTAAAGTAAAAGTAAAATAAAATTAGTTAACGCAGGATAAAATTACTTAAAGTGGGAAATAAAAGACCTTAAGTTCCCTTTTTCATTTCTGATTTTTTTATCTAAAAGTTTCAAGTGTATCAACGAATTTTAATAACTTTAATTGTCTGAATTCAGATTCAATTTCCTGTCTTTAACATTTTTCAACAAATTGAGAAAACTCTTAGAATATCGTAGAAATAACTTTTAGTTTTTATAATAATATTGTAGGGATCAATTAAGCTTAAGGCTTTGAATTCATCTTCGTCGTCAAATATTATTAAAATCTTATCACACATTTTTAAATTTGATTAACTTTAGCATCCGCATATACATCTCTGGCATATATTCCCAAACAAATCTCTTCAATTTCTAAATAACTATTCTCATTTATATAATCCACCAAATAAAAATTATCACTCTCAAGCAAATCTGTTTAAAAAAATTATTCATAACTTTTAGTAGCTTTTGCATTTGACGATATAAATTTTGTATTTCTGTTGTTTCAGTTGATAAATTATGTACAAGAACATGTTTAAACAAAATTTAGTTACAAAATTATTAATACAAAAATTAAGATTGATTGCGTTTCACTCCGTATTTCGATTGCATTTGCTAGCAAAATTAAAAATTTTTTTATAGTTCTTAAAAAAGGTGTCAATTTATAATTATTTAAAATCGTCATATCGAAGGCGAAAATCGTCCAGTCGTCAAAATGCTATTTTTGGCTCTCAAAATCGTCAAAATGAGATAAATCGTCAAATCTGGAAACCGTGAGCGTGACCGTTTGACGGACTAAGGTGGCAATTTGCCACTTTGTTTGACTGCCTTGCCACTTTTTGTTCCCATTTTTTTTATGAGCTGAATCTGCTACTTTTTGTGATATTTTGCCCATTTTTTGGTAAATTTTAATGTAAATACCAAAAAAGTAGAAAATATAGATTTTATTATTTTTTTCTATGAAGCCGAAAGTGAGATACATATGTATGCATGTGCTAAAGGGTTTTCTGAGAATTGTATAATTATTATTAAAAGTAAACTTTTAACTTTTTATTAAAAACTGAGTGGAGAAATACTATCAGGGGTATTAAGAATAAAAAGTTTAGGGCCATTTTCACAACTTGCCTTTAGCTAAAGGCAGAATTTTGTCCGCACGATAAATGGCTTTGCATTATAACACCTTCTTTTATTATTTTTTTATCCATTAAATATTATTATTATTGATAATAATAACAATAAAAAAATTAAATTGTAATAATGCAAAGATATTTATCGGGCAAGCAAAATCCTACCTTTAGCTAAAGCCAAGTTGTGAAAATGGCCCTTAGTATACTAACATATTTGGATCCATTATTTTTAAATTTCAATGAAGATATAAATTATTTCGAACTTGTTTCAGAGTTTACTTATGTAATAACTTTACTGAATTAAATTTATTAGAATGCAAAGTAAATGGTAAAATCAATGATCACAAATTTAAAATTTCTAATGCTTAATAATTTTGGCATGAAGTATGAAGTTTAAAGAATGACTTTGGCGAATATTTATTTTCTAACCTATTAACATTTTCGGGTTACATATTTACTTTATTCCACCGCAGTACATCTGCTGAACGTGTGGTTGTTCAAAGTTAGCGCTAATGAAAAACAAGTTAACAAATAGGTAGAAGGGATATAATTACAAATCCATGCATGGAATATCAGACTCCCAGTGCAGATATTGTTAAAAATATAAAAACTCATTTTCAAACAAATGATATACATACATTTATTTAAGAAAAAAAAATTAGCTTTTTTATAATTTTTATTATGCTGCAACAATTTGCATTGAACAACTCGATATTTTCCATTTTGTAAAACTATGAAAATGATGGTAAGCTAATTTTAATTACTATTGTTCGAACTTTCTTTGTTTCTATATTTATGACTCGATTTATTTACATATGATAATTTTTAAGGAACAAATAACACCAAAGTTAATTGTAAACGTTCAACAAAACGTTCTTGTGTTTGGTTCACTGTGAGTTGTGTCAATTGGTATAAACTTCAGGTCTTTATACATATTTTAAATTTCAGATAACGATATATACAGTTAAAGACTAAATTGTCCTTACACTCATAAAATTTGGAGTTTGAGGAGATTTTGAAAGATATTAAAAAAAATATATTATAGCAATCAAGAGATTTATTATTCGACATATTGTCATAATTACATTATAAGTGAAATTTATTTGCTGGTGGTTAAGCGATGTCTATATACATTTCATTGTTGCTTTAACAAATCGTCAGTAGACTTCAACCACACATTTTGAACAGTCACAAACCTCTTATCTTATGCACAAACTTCGAAAAACTATTTGAGAATTCAGAAAAGTTAAAATAGATTCATATCGAATAAAAATTATTTGCTGGGTTTTGTATGAGTTTCTAATCCTACTACGCTTATTTTGCTTTTGTGATTTTCAAAAATATTATTATTTGCGAATTCTCAAATAGTTTTTGGAAGTTTGTGCATAAGATAAGAGGTTTGTGACTGTTCAAAATTTGTTGTTGAAGTCTACTGACGATTTGTTAAAGCAACAATGAAATGCATATAGACATCGCTTAACAACCAGCAAATAAATTGCAATTACCTGTTAATATTTAAAATATAATTAGGTATCTTACGCTATATATTATATAGTGAGGGATTGTTTTTTCAAAATCTGTCTTTTAGATTTTTTTTATGATGAACTTATGAGAAAATTTAACCATAATTCAAAACTAAATATTAGTACCTGAAGAAATGTTAACTTTTTTGATCCTTTTTGATCTTCAAAAGTTGTACACTACTAAACTTCAAGTTTTACGAAAATATGGGTCATTGTACCATGAAAATGGTATAATTGTACCAAACTAACATCGATTGTACCAAAATGTAGCCATCTGCTAAACAAGCATACACAGTAAGAATTTCAGTTATTGAAAGCAAAAACATAAAGAAAACAACTAATAAATACAATCGAACAAAATAGTTATATTGTATGTAAGTATTCATACAAAGTCTAAAGAATTGGGACAAGTGCTACCAATACAAATGAAAAATATGAGCATAACTATCAATGTTACAAATTTTGGTACTTATGATCAGTGTTGAGCAACCATGTTAGGAGAAATTGTTATTACTGTATGGCAAAGTACTTTTTTCAAATTGTACCACTGAAGTATAAAATGTATCAGTGTGCCAATGCAAATGCGATTGTACCAAATTTGGTACAATTTTACCACAAATCCCAACAGTGTTGGACACAAGTACGCTCTACTTTACATTCAGGGCAATCATGAATAAAATTCCGCATGAAATTTTTCCCTGGGAACAATTCCAACTAATAGCAAGTAATAGGAAAAATAAAAAATTCTTAAAGGGAGAAATTTCACGCGGATTGTTGTTTTTGACCAGACTTGAGTCCAACAGAACAAACTATCAGTGTTGTCAACTCGGTGCGTTTTGCACTATTTTGGGTGCTTTTTAAAATCGGCGTGATGCGCTTTTTTTAATTTCGGTGAATTTTTAAATTTTTAGTGGCATCAACGCAAATTTAACGCAACAATGGTTAAAACGGTAAAATTCTTGTTGTGAAACTTACTGTTTTTTTTATTTTACAACATTTTAATTTAGAGTTGTACTAGTCTCGATTAATATAAATTTATTTGTTATTTATTAAACGTTTATTAAGTTTTTTTTTAAGATTTATTAACTATTTCGAATCAAAAATGCGTATGACTTAGACCACTTTCATAATTAAGGGCACATATGTATGTATGTATGTACATATCTTTAAATGCAATCGGACGTAACTAAGTTTTTATACTTTTTACAGGAGAAACAAAAAACTTTAGAAAATCAAAATAATAAAGTATTCTTGAAACTTTCTTCGAAATTTACTTTGCAATAAAATAATAGAATAGATGCATTCGTAATTACGTCCGTTTGAATTTCTTTTATAAAGTCGTCATTTTTGGTCACAGAGGTCTAAATATTTGCGTGAACATATAGTTTTATTGTTAAATTTTTAACACAAAAATATTATACTTTTTATGCAAAATTAATTCAGTAAACATTTTAGATAAAAAAAATTCTAAACTAGGTGGGTTTTTTTGTAAATGGCGCGTTTTTCCCCCATTTTGGTGCCTTTTGAAATTTCAAAGTTGACAACGCTGCAAACTATGTAGTTCAAAAAGAGCTGTTGAACAAACATCTACTTCTGTCCAACAGCTCATTTTAGTTCAAAAGAGCTGTTGGACACAACTCTAACCATCAGGATAACATCAGCCAAATTCGGTTTGCATTTGCGCACTGAAGTCGCGCGTCAATTCAGACAGTGGCATTGTGATAGTTCATTATGGTGACGGTAAGTAACAAGTTGTTGCCCCATTAATGTTTGCTGCACACATTTGTACAAACACTTATACTTACATATGTAAATAAGCACCACATACATACATAAGTATGTGAATATATCTATATGGCTTTCGGTATGTGTTTTCACGTAATACATACTATGTATTAATTTTTGTTTTCAAACTCATCAAACAATTCGTGCAAGGACTTATGATGTCCCACAATTGCGCTCACACACTTTTGTTGTGTTCACACATGGAAAAATTCGAAGTCTGCGTCGCATTTACTACTACTTGTAGTGCTTCAACAATTGGCATGAAAGCAGCGTTGTTCGCGTAAGAGAAATAATGTCCTTTTATTAATTCAATGAGTACACAAACGACAGTATCGCGTATATGGCCACCGAGTTACAATCACGGCTATTGTATACGGAAAACACTTTGCATATGCCAAAGCTTACTAAACGCGATATCGTGTAATGTAATAAAAATACTCATATACTCGTACATACTGGAAGAATAAATTCGTGATTGTCAATTATTTGTGTAAATTAAAAATAAAAAAATTTCCAAAATTTAAACCAATTAAATTTAACTTTGAATTTTTTGTGCAAGGCAATCGTCGGAAAGAACATTGGGGACAAGACAGCAGTATTGTTATTAAATAGAGAGGTGTGTATTTAATCCTTAATTGAAACATACATATGTATGTATGTATATAAGTATGGAAACACATAAATAAACATTCTCATATGCATACATGCATACATATGAACATATGTACTTATATATGCCTACACATATGGCATTATCCCATATCAGATTTTCTCAATTGAGGACATTGTATTTTTAAATTTTAGTAAGTCAGTGCTAATTAAATCAAAAAATGGACATATCGGCATACCAACATATGAACATACGTATGAGTACACGGGGCAAGCGCCCTCTTCGCAATCTGATGCCATCTGATAAAGTGAGAGCCATAGAGCGTATTCACAACGGAGAGACTAAGGCATCCGTATCACGCGATATAGGTGTGCCAGAATCCACTCTTAGAGGATGGTGTAAAAACGAGCTGAAATTGCGATTTATGTGCCGTCAATTGGGTGCTGCTGAGCAACTTACATCTTTGCCTGGCATTGAAAATCCTCCAGAGAAACGTCCTCGTTTCGTCAATCATATCCAAAGCTCAAAATTTCCAGCTACTACTAGTTTTGATGAATATGGATGCAACCGCTTGGCATTAAATAGTTTAATTTCTTTGAACAGGAGTAACGCGATTTTAGAGAAAATAACATTAAACGAAATTATGAAGAAACACATGATTCCAAATGAAGGAAACACCCAGCAACCAGTTGATAACATATCAGCACAAATATCCGATATGATAGGAGGTACACTTCCAATTTCTGGAGACAATAGTTCACAATTATCCATGATGCAAAATTTAAATCTATTATCCTTTTTGAGTCCCAATTTATTAGCAATATCGCAACTCAATGCAAACGGAAATGATCCATTAGATGTAGTCAAGAATGAAATTCCTCACCGCATCGTATATGAAGTAACAGATAACACTAAAAGCAATAATAGCAATGTCAATAGCACGGACAGTCAAAACACTGCCACCTCACTATATGTAAAGAATTGGGCCAAATGTACCGCAGAGAAAAGTTTGATAAATTTCCCAAATTCAAATCTGAACAACAACACTCTACCCGGTACAATAACTAAAAAAAATAACACCGCCATAACAACTAACAGCAATAACAACGATTCCAATAATAATAGTGTGAAGGAGAAGAACAACACTTTCCCCTCAGATATATTGGATTTTCCACCTCCAGTGCCTCTTGGTCTGCTACAAATTCCAAGCACCAGTAATGCGTCTGATTCTGAAATTGGCAACAATACTGCCTTGGTAGAATGGTGCAAGGTTTTCAACGCCAGTCTTAACTTCCTGGCTTTAGCTGCAGCTGCCGCCGCTTGGCAACCTCATGGGGACATGTCACCTACAAGCTCTATTAAAAAAGACGAAAATATTCTTTACAAAGAACTTACGAATGCTTCTAAACTATTTGATTCCGCTAATAACCATACAGCTTTCGTTGGTAGTGATGTATCCAATGATAGTTACTTTGACAGTGAGCCAGAGGATTTATCAGTACGATCAACTACCACTTCTATGCTATCAAGTCCAGCTATTAGTCGCTCCGAAAGCCCTGCTAAAACTAACGGCTCCTGCTCGCCTCCTTTATATAGTGATAGTGAGCACTAAGCCGTCGATTTGAATTCATGTGTGTGTGTGCGTGTGCCGTACTTTATAAACATATGTATGTGCTCTTAATTATGAAAGTGGTCTAAGTCATTTATTTATTGTTATAATTGACTTACATTTAATATGTATTGAAGGTTTTTTTTTAGATGTATTTGATAGTTCGAAACAGAAATGGATATGAATTATATTGAGTACACATCTGGCATTGCCATTTTGTGGTGTCATTTTAAAAATTTGTGCAATTCCGTTCCCATTGTTTGTTTTTATAAGGAAAACTAGCCACACTATTGCGATGTCACAAAAAGCCATAGTGTGTACTCGGCATTAGACTACGTTCATAATTATGGGCACAAGCATAACGCTCATTTACTTCAATAATGTCACAAGTCAAAAAAACGCGTTTCAAGTTTTTTATTTACATACAACTCAATGAAGAAATGAAAAAATCTTCTCTCACAAGGTGGTAGTAAAACCTATTTATATGAAATTTTTACACAAAATAAAATACGAAATGCAGAATTATTTGCATTATTAACTCCAAAATCGCATTTCTTGAGTTATGACACTATTGAAGTAAATGAGCGATATGTACATATCTCACTTACACAAGATAAAATACGAAATGCAGAATTATTTGCATTATTAACTCCAAAATCGCATTTCTTGAGTTATGACACTATTGAAGTAAATGAGCGATATGTACATATCTCACTAGTCTATCATAATCATAATTTTCCACTCTAATTTTTTTCGGTTGTAAGTACGTATATAGGCATATATCAAATATTTATATCGATGGTCTCAAGTATAGGCCTCACTCGTAGTTTTTGCTAAATTGAGTTTTCAGTGATTTCAATAGATTTTATACAAATACACCTCGTCACAAAAATGTATTGCAATAGTGTAAAAATAGCAGTTGTATAAAAAAAGTTACATATTGAATATAACAACTTTTATCATGTTGTTACCTTATCCTGTAAAGTTACAATTATTTGAGTTAGGGACTTTCTACTTGAGACCAATGATATGTACATATATATATATATATATATATATATATATGTATGTATGTGTTTCATCTATTTGATATATATATATATATATAGATAGATATATGTACATGTGAATGTATACATACGCATGATTCTGTGGCAACAAGAAACGAAACTTAGCAAAACAAACATAAACATAGTACATAAATTCAATATCGAACTTAATCCTCTTTTGGGGTTGAAGCCTTTCAAAACATTTTCCGGAAGCATATCAAAAGTCAATTCACTCCACTGATTTGCTATCTTCCAGGAATTTTTCTCATAACTCCAATGAACAACAAAAATTCCTACACATTCATACAAAAAAATCATAAAATATATGCTGTACATGTGGTGATCACATCAATAACTACAAACTACTACAAATAAATTTAAAAATATTTCGTCCTTCTCTGGAGTAAACTAAATTTTAATTTTTATTTATTAACTTAACGAAATTAACTAAAATGTACAATTGAATTTTTATCCTAACAGGCATATTCTGAATTTAAATTTTTTTAAATCGCATGTAATTTTAAAAATAATAATCAGCCCTCTTCTGTAAACCGAATCAGAGTAAATTTTTCGTTTTCAAAAAAATAATAATGGTCCTATAGACGTGTTTAAAATCATGCACGATAATTTTCTTTCAGATAAGATATTTGAGAACCTATATAATAAAAAAAATTTTAAAAAAATATTTCCATTTGTCGGAGTTAGTTTTCTAAAATCCATGCGATTTCAAATCGATCGGTTTACAGAACAGGACCGAATGGTCGTACAGATGTTCTTAAAATCATAGGCGTCAATTTATTTCAGAAATGATATTTGATGTTGTATACAATAGAAAAATAAAAATAAGGAGTGAGCAAATATCTGAATGACCATTATTACTTTTAAAATCACATGTGATTTTAAAAAATATTACAGGCATGTTCTATGCCTGTAAATTTCTTATTTTTGTTTATTCGTACACATTTTTTTCAATACGAGTATGTTTTGGATGTTATTTTTTTTCTTTTAAATTACTTTTAACAGAACATGTCATATTCTCATGTTTTTAAATTAATCCTTTTAGATGTATCATATGAATTTAGATTTAAACTTAATATATATATATATATATATATATATATATACATATTTTAAATAAATTTAAAACTGCTTGTTTATCTTCAAAAAGGTAAAAGAACTAAATGATCTTTTCAACATGCTGATGGTTAATGAGATTCTTCCTTAGTTTGTAACTATTTGTTGACGTCACGTCAATTCAAATTAAGAAAATTGGCACTTTTTTACCATCTGAGCCTCTTAATATTTCTGTGGCAATAAGGAAAAAGTGCTTAAGTCATATTTGACTGCAGCAGCGCACTTTTAAATGTTCAAGTCGATTTTTAGAAATTTATTTCTTTTACAGTTAAATTGGGAAATTCTCAAAGCAAACACCGTTGTACATTCAAGTTCAAATATACCAAAGTATAACATAAATTAACCTATTATTCCAAATTAGATTAGAAGTCTAAAGAAGATAAGTCGAAAGTTATTTCGCTATAACTTCTTGAAAAATCGCAAAAATTAATTGAGATTTTGCCAAGGGTACTTTCAAATATGCAGATAACGGAATCAAAAATCAGTTTATCTCAACTTAAGCACTTTTTCCTTTTTGCCACAGATTTTTTAAGGTCTAGATAATGAGAAACGACTTTCAAATATACTCAATAGGTACCGAAGAAATCAGTAGACACGTTTTTGAAATTTTGCGATTTCAAAAAGAAATGGTTTTCAGATCATGGCGGATAATTTATTTATTTTGACAATGAAAACAAACCTGACATCACAAAAGCTAAAAATATTAAACACCTCATTGTTCAAAAAAATTAATAAAGAATTTTTTGAGTAAGATATTTATGGAATTTATGACGTTCGCCACATAACCAAATGATTTGAAAACGTTATAGACTTCGATGAACGTTTTGAAATCACAAAACTATATGAAAATATCACCTTTTTTTTGGTTTCAAATTGCTTTGATGAAATTTGATTTTTGAGTCATTTATTATAACGTTCGCCATATGTCGTCATACGGACGTAACTGCACAAAAATTCGAAATCGAGTTTTTGATTGATTATGGTTCATTTTATCGAACTACACGTTCACGCAAATATTTAGACATCTACGATAAAAAGATTACGACCTTATTGAAGAAATTCAAACGGACTTAACTACGAATGCATACTTTTCTTATTGCAAAGGACGTAAATAATATATAGCCTAAATATGTATAAAAAGCACTGAAAGGAAACCCTTCATTCAGACAATGAAATTCTTCATTGTATCAATAAAACTTTTCATTGAAAGTCAGCTAATAAAGCCCTTCATTGGATCAATGAAGAATGATTCATTGTATTTATGGAGTTAGTTTTGGCGGCTATGTCATAGATAGAATGAAACTATTTCATTAGTTCATTGAAACTTTTCATAAATTAAATGTAATTATTTCATTGATTTAATGAAGTTTTTTCATACCATACCATAAATGGTAATATAAAGAAAAGTTCATTAAAGTAATGATGACATTTTGTCGTGATTTTTTGCAAAGTTCGGAATAAAAGGGAATTTTTGCATATTTTCAGCTTCCTATCACTTTTGCCGATTTTTAAATAATAGAAGACTGTTATCATCGCGCACTTAATAAGTTTTTGCAAATTTCCATAATTTTCGCAACTTTTATCAAATTTTTTGCATTCCTTATATTTTGAGCGATTTTTATTCAATATTATGGCTTGTATAGTACATAAGTATAATTACTTTTGTAATTCACAAGTAGCATGTGTATTCTATTCTTGACATTTTGTAGTCTGTAGCTTGCTGTGGTCCACCGAGCGTTATCGTTGGTGCTACTAAAGTAGCAATTTGCCACTTTATCGACTGCTTCGATACTATTGTGCTACCTTTACAAGATGCACCCGAATTTGATACTCTTTCTAATTTTTGCCACTTTTTGATACTTTTTACTGAATGAAGATATACTTTTTTGTACTTTCGGTTTTATTAATATAAAAGTTGTGCTGTTTTAATATATTAATATGTAAGCAAGCTTATACGAAATCTTGTTTTTGTCATGCGTGGTCAGTTTATGCATATCTTTCGAATAAATAATACGCCTTCGCATGCTTATATTCCTATACCTCTGCCTGTAGGGACATGTAAATATAAATACATACATATTTATGTATGGCTGTGTACATACATATGTATATTAAAAAAAATTTCCTATTAAAATTTTTATATACATGCTTCAGAAAATTGTTATAGTCAAGAATAGAAGCGATAAATGGCTGACTGTATTAAAGTATTTAATTAGATCCGGTATTTATTAAATCAATTGAAGACACTAACTAATCGCTCCATTAATTAATCAATGTTCTGGCCTAATCGGTTAATTTCGGTATTAACTAGTTAACCGATTAATAAAATTTTTTCATTAATCAAGTAATTTGAACAAATAAAAGTACATAAATTATTTCTTAATTTGAGTTTATTAGTAAAACAAAAAAAACACTCCTAAGAATTCTTAAACTAAATTTAGCAAAAAAAAGTCATAAATATGTACATATATTAGTACTTCAACAGTTTAAAAGAGATCTTCTAACACAATCTTTCGGAAAAATAATTTGGTTCAAGTGCTTAGGACTTAAGCGAAATAGTTTTGATAAAATTTGAATTGAAAAATCCTTTAACTTATCGTAGATGTTGGGGAAATCGAAAGTAATCCATAATACAGATCATTTAGTTTCTTGTTTTTTTCCTGGATTTCTCTAAACATATAAAATTTTTCATTATGCCATTATAGTCCTGTTTTATTTATTTTTTTTAAATTAATTAATTTTGAAGAAGAAATGTTTGAAATTTCTTGTATTACTATCGATAGTTCCTTCTGTTGGCGGGTCGTAATCTGACGACGAACATTCTGCAAAAAAGTTTATTTCTGAATTTCTTAGTTTTCGTTTTGTACTTTAAAACACTGTTGTTTGAAGAAAATATTTCAGAGTGTAGGTATAAAATAATTGAATTCGACTTTCATTAAATCTTATCCTTCAAACTTAACAATTCCCTCTAGTTTAACTAGAGTAGCAGAGTCGTTAATAAACTATTTATAGCCACGTCCAAAGATTTTGAGTTAGAATCACTGAATATACTTCTTTGTTTGTATGAAAAATTTGTATTTGATACGAAACAAGTACTTGAGCACACAAAAAATACCTTATACTATTAGAAAATATTTAAAAAATTTTTATTTCGGTTAGTCGGTAAAGCCTAAGAAATTCAGGTTGGTAAATTATATAAAGAAATTTCCAATTGCTAGTACGGACTTTCAAAAGAAAAGTAAACGGAATTTTTAAATTTATAGCCTATCTTAGGGATGTTATAAATATAAGTGGAGACTTTTTCCAGTCAGCTGAAACAAAAATTAATGTTCAAACAATTGTTTTTCGTCACGGAATTTTCGACATTTCTAATTTTCATCAATTTGCAAATAATTTTTGTGTTTTTGTGTTGTCAAGTCATTCCCAATAAAATCACTCCGCAAAATAAAAATACCTTCTATTTCGTTTGACTGTCTCTAAGCGACTGTCTTTCTCATTTATTTATTCAGCATAATAAAACATAACACAGGGATAATATAATGCAGGGATGGAAATCCCTTACACCTTCCCTTTTTTTTTAAAAAAAAAGAAGAAGAAGCAAACAAGTGGTACCGGCTTGTTTCGTTCTTGTTTTTTTTTTTCTCTTACCGACTATACAATATCACTAATTATTAATTATATTTACCTTCCCTCCATCCTTTTGGGGTTTATTTATTAATCTTCTATATGAAATATTTTATTTGTTTTAATTTAATAAAAATAAAACTTAGTTGTTAAACAGAATGGTTTGACATTTTTGATATTTTTAAATGAATTTTGAGTTATTTATATTAATTTACTTTGTAGTTTTGAATTTAATTTTTCATTAATTAATTTTATAATTATTTAGCGAAATTACGATTGATGAATAGTTTTCGGTTATGCAAAAATATGTTTTAAAATACTTCTAATTTTAGCATATAATTTATTCATTGTTTTGTTTTTCTGTTTTATTATTATTATTAATAAAAATTTATCTTTTTTTTTTTTTTTTATATATATAAAATGGATTTTCATCTAATACTCGTATTAAATGTTGATATTATTTAACGTATGTATATTATATAATAATGTGGTTATTGAATAACAAAAAAAAATTAAATAATATAATGTATTACAAGATTCAAATGCAAATAACCTACGAGTATTAATTGAATTTAATCAATTTAGGGCTTTTAATTTATTCCGTATATTATATTGCTAAAGAATTTAAATATTTAATGCGAAACTTTATTGTAATTGAAATTTAAACAATGTTAGTGTTTTTGATTCATAAGCAAGCAGCCTGAAGCAGTTGGAATAAAGGAGGGAGTGCCTTGCGACACTACCCCTTCAACTGGAGAGTCACCAACCCGCCAGGAATTGCCTTTACCCAAATACTCTGTCTGCTGCGTCTGAAATGGTTAAGTTGGTTTGTCCCAAAAATATAAATTTTAAGGCTTTACAAAGGTGATCAGACTTGGTTATTACATGACCTTTATGTTAGTGACTATAATTATTTAATAAAATACAAGGTAATTAGCATACAATGCCAACGCAATATATGTACTAATATATATATAAATATAGAGACTATTTTGTTTGTAGTAAATAGAACAATGCTATATTTGTTTACTTTTGGTGAAATTGGTAAATGTTTGTAATATGTTTCGTTTTGATATGTTGCAAAAAAAAAAAAAATTAAGTTATGTGTTGACTTTCTGTATTGAGATGAAAGAAATTAAAATAAAATATAGTTTTACGATTTCCGAACCCTATTTTTATGAATTATCTTTTCTTTTTTCGATACTTTGTCGTACACCTTTACATTGCAATCGTCAATACTCCTAACAGTAAAAGGACCTTCGTAAATACTTTTGTATTTGTCATATGGTTGTTTTTGAATTAAAACGTTGTCACCAATATTTAATGTTAATGGCTTTGCATATTTATCAAAGAAATCTTTGTTTCTCAACTTATGTTTTTCAATTAATTCTTTGGCCAACTTATGTGTTTTCTGTAAGCGATACTTAACCTCTTTACTGTAATTCTGAACATTATATACTGGATCAATTTTCCTACCCAAAAACTCTGTTGGTATTGTAGGTAACTTACCAAAAACTAGTTCGTACGGTGATAGTTTATTATCAAAAACTGTATTTGGTGTCGTGTTGTGAAAATATGTGAAATACATCAAATGTGTGTCCCATTCGGCTATATTATCGTCGATATAAGCCCTTAAATATTCATTGAACACTCTGTGATTGCGTTCTACCGTCCCTAGAGTTTCATGGTGATATGGGGTCGAGTAACTTATATTTATCTTTAGTAGCTTACACAATTCACCTAAGACCTGGTTTTTAAATTCGGTTCCTAAATCGGATTTGATGGTGTTCATTGAACCATAAGTCAATATAAACTTTTCGAAAATTGCTCTGGCAACAGTGTCCGCACACTTGTCCGGTAAAGGCATAGTAACCAAATATTTCGTTAAATCGCACATAAGAGTAACAGCATACTTGTTTCCGAATTTCGATTCCGGCAGAGGGCCAATAGTGTCTACAACAACTATATCGAAAGCTTGTATTGGTGTGGGCGTTAAAAATAGTCTCTCTTTATTTCCTGGTTTTACCTTGTTCAAATTACATTTCTCACAGTTTCTCACAAAAGTAGCTATATATTTCGACATGCTTTTCCAAAAATACTTTGTCCTTAATTTAGCATATAATTTCCTTTGTCCACAATGCCCTCCTAGGAGTGGATCATTATGATAAATGGTCATTAATTTTTCTTTCTCATTTTTACCAATTATTTGTTCAATAGGATCTGTTAAAATAATTTCTAATCTTTGTAATATTTGCATACCATGGTCTTTCAATTTTTGTATATTACAAATTTTAAAAATTAAATCATCTTTAGGCCATTCTATTTTATGAATATTCTGACTGACGGCTTCTTTTTCAAGCCTCAAAAGCATCTCCTCTAAATTCAATGTTTCGTTATCAATCCGAATATCCATTGATTTTAATAATTTGAATTTTTGATACATATTTATGCGCAATTTTATTAATTTGTTATTTGAATAAAAAATTTTAGATCTTATTTTTGGTGTATTTTTGTCAAACTCGTGAGAAAATTTGTCATATATAGGTATTCTAACTGTAGTAGAGTCCGGTTTTCTTTGCTCGTGTTGTGTTTTCGATGACATTCCGCGGGTTAACACTGGAAAAACACCCACACTTTATTTCTTCAATTCTTCTACTGATATTCGCGACAATGCGTCAGCGGCAACATTGTCTTTGCCCTTTATGTGTTCTATTATGAAATTATATTCTGATAATTCAAGACGAATTCGAGTTAGTTTTGACGACGGGTCCTTAATATTAAATAAGTACACGAGTGGTCTATGATCGGACCTAACAGTAAATTCTGTCCCGTAAACATACGGCCTAAATTGTTTTATAGCAAAGTGTATTGCCAACAGCTCTTGTTCAATCGTGGGTTTTTTCTGTTCAGCCTTGTTAAATGATTTCGAGGCAAAATAGATGGGTAAGTCATTGCCATCAAAATTTTGACTTAGGACTGCACCACATCCCATTTTGGAGGCATCTACAGTTATGATAAATTTCTTGGAAAAATCGGGATACTGTAACAATTTTGGAGATTTTAGACCTAATTTTAATTTTTCAAAAGCGTTTTGACATTCGTCATTCCAAATAAAACATGTTTTCTTTCTTGTAAGTTGGTTTAGTGGGGCTGTTATTACGGCAAAGTTTTGGATGAATCGCCTGTAATAATTAGCGAATGCTACAAATCGTCGAACAGCTTCTTTGTCAGTGGGAACGGGATAATCGTCGATCGCTTTTATTTTTGAATTGTCTGGTAAAAGACCTTGTGATGTGCATTTGTGTCCAAGAAAAGTGACTTCGGGTTTAAAAAAATTGCATTTATGAGGGTTAACTTTTAAATTATATTTCCTGAAAATTTTAAAAACATTTTCCAAGTTTTTAAGGTGATGTGACACACTACAACCTACAACGATAATATCGTCGACGTACAAGAAAGCTTGATTTGGTGCAAGGCCAGAAAATGCAATATGCATCATGCGTGAAAACGTGTTTGGGGCAACATTCAAACCGAAAGGCAAAACTTTCCACCTGAAAGAACCAGTGCTAGTACTAAACGAGGTGATATCCCTTGAGTCTTTATCTAAGGGTATTTGGTGAAACCCAGAAAGTAAATCAAGTACTGAAAAATACTTAGCGCGGCCAAGATTATCCAATATTTCATCAATTCGCGGAAGCGGAAATTTGTCGGCTATAAGTTTTCTGTTTACCGCTCTGTAGTCAACGCACATGCGGTACGCTTTTTGACCGTCAATGCTCTTTTTTGGGACTAGGATTAGTGGACTATTGTAATTGGATTGACTTGGTTCGATTAACTCATTTCGTAATAGATCCTGAACCTGGCGGTCAATTTCCTGTTTTTGAGAATGGGGTAAACGATAGTTTTTGATATACACCGGTGAAGCATCATTCAATCTAAGTTTCTGGGTATACAAATTATTGACAGTCATTTTGTCTTCCTTAAGGGCGAACACATCTGCATATCTAGCACATAACGACAGTAGTTCGTCTTCCATCTCACAAGACGTTTGGGTTTTCAATATAGTTTTAAGTTTTTCAGTACGTTCGTATTTCGGTAAGACTCTATCTATCAAGTAAACGTTAAAGTTTGACAGGGTTTCCCATTTTATACTAGAATTATCAATACATTTGTACTCGTCCGTTACGTTTACGATTCTTAATATGGGATAGTTCGATTCTACTATACATTTTCCTATGAAAACTCCTTCAGATACTTCCTGTGCTTCTACAAAAATTGAATCATTAATCTGTGTATCTAGTTTAAAAATTCGAAAAACCTCGCATCTAGGTGGTATAATGCAATTGTTCCCAGCCGTACCATGTTCCATGGGAATTTTTAGCTTGTGATTTAAATATGAAACCGATATGAACATTTCTTCATAATTAATAATGCACCTATTAGACTTAAGAAAATCTTTGCCTAGGATTCCCTCTGTTGGAATATTGAAATTGTCATCAACAACGTGTAAAGTCTGAGGAATTAGATTACCTTTAATAATTAAGTTTGAATAAATTGTTCCCAGCGTTGAAAGTGAATTAGTCGTTACACCTGTAATATTAACAATATTATTTTGATCGATCACAATGTTTCTTTTAACATATGACTGTTTTATCAGGGAAATATCTGCCTGTGAATCAACTAAAAAGGTACATATTTTATCCAGTCCAGTACATTTAATTTGAATAAAGTCGGAGTAGTTCAAGTTTAAAGTAAAAATTGATTTCGTAGGGTTATATTGGTTTTTGGAAGATGTATTTCATTTTTATTAAATATTTGTGATTCGTACTGATCTATTGGTTCTGACTCATGATATCCCCCAACATCACTTGCTGAGGGGCCTCTGCGTTTAAAGGCAGGGCTCTCGCACCTCTATTTCCGGACCTGACCCTGTTATTTCCATTGTAATTACGATTATGTTGAGTGCCACCACGATTAGAGTAATTATTGTGCCTATACTGATTATTGAAATTCCCATGAGAGTAACCAAAATCTCTGTGGTTACTATTACCACGCCTGTAACCTCCACGATTATTATTGTTGTTGCTAAAATGCCTGAAATTATTTCTATTTAAATTACCATTGCGTGACTGAAATGCCAATACCTGTCGCTCATTTGACTCATTTGACTGTTCTACGATTAATTTTGCCACAACGTCCTTCGAATCAGAAAATGAACTTGACGCCAAAATTGATTTCACAAGTGTGGATTTGGCATTTAATCGACAAACAGCGACAGTCTGTTCAATAGCCATCTCATGGGCCTTAACACGTGTAACACCTTCTATTACAAGTGATCTTTCGAGAGCATCAGCTAACTCATCCACTTTTTTTGCAAACGCCGAATAATCATTATCCCTAATTTTCGTTTGACTGTCTCTAAGCGACTGTCTTTCTCATTTATTTATTCAGCATAATAAAACATAACACAGGGATAATATAATGCAGGGATGGAAATCCCTTACAGTGTTCTAAATTCAAAAATAAATGAATTTGTGTGTATGGAAACATAATTCTACACAAAAAGCTACACGATTATTTTTCCGTGTAGAAATAAATGTAAATTTACAAATGTGAAATTCCGCAAGAACTCCGTACTGGCCTTAAGTAAGTAATTTTTTATTATAAGCACATATTATAAGAATTATTTTTACATTTTGGCTTTATTTTATCATAAAAATAGTATATTTTACTCTTTAAACATGCAAAACCTAATTTTTATTATTGATATTTTTAAAATAAGCAGATTTGTTTTATTTTTTCTTATTTTTAAGGTTGCCCATTTTTTTCTTAAAATCCCCTGTTTGTTGCCACTTTTTTTACATCCCCTTTTTGTGCCACTTTTTGAAATTTTAAAATTTTACAGCGGTAGCACTGGCTGTGGTGAATGTGTTTGATGCTTGATTTTTTTATTTTATTTAATACTAGCTGATCATCCCGGATTTGCTCGGAAGCTTTTTACTAATGATTTGTATTTCATATAGAATTATTAATTAAAACACACAATTTTCAGTGCAAAGAAAAAATAACACCAATTTTTCTTAATGTATTGCTTAAAAAATTGCTAAATTCGGTTATTATTTAAAAAACAACAAAAATGCTAAGCATATAATTCTTTTAGAGATTGATGTTTATCATCAATATTTTTTATTTTTCTATTTGGAGAGAAAACGAATAGTGCTCATGTTGTACCGACTCGAGACTCAAGCGCGCAACAAACAATTGACCGTGGGAAAAACATTGAGCTTATAGGTTTAACCCACACACTTTTACCGATTGTCCTTGAGATTTATTAATCGTCATTGCGAATGCAAGACGCGTTTAAACTTAATTGATAGACCACTTGGTAACATAAGTATCCTTAGAATAAGCACTTCTTCACCTTTAAACTTTCCTATGGATATTTTTGCTTTAATAGCGTTTCTCATCAGCATTTTAACAACCAATCTATTAAATTAAATCTGGTCTATAGTAGAGTCAGTCGGTATTTTCCCATTGCCCATGTCTAACAAATGATTTGAAAACGCATACCATGATTAATAATTTTGAAGAGCATTATTTCTGTTATTTGAGAGTTTTCACTCCTTTGCATAAAAATTATGACTTGAAGCAAGTGTTAATTTCATCAGCAGGAGTTGATCTTGGAACGACTGGCAGCGTTTGGCAAAAGTCTCCAGCTAATAGAATCATCATGCCTTCGAATATCTGTTGATTATTTCGCAAGTCTTTTAATGTTCTGCCGAATGCTTCAAATGCTCGTTTGTGAGCCATTGTACATTTAACCCAAATAATAACATGTTGGCTCATCTACTGTTTCCAAGTTTCAAGGTATTTTTAAGGCAAAATGAGCAGTTCTTCCTCCCTCTAATAGGGTAGCAGCAATCCCAGAGGAGGCTACTGCAAGTGCAATTTGGCTTTCGGAGCGAACCAAACCCAAAAGGAGGGAAAGTAAAAACGTTTTGCCTGTTCCACCAGGTGCATCGAGAAAGAAGATTCCTCCATAAACTGCATTAACCGCTGTCACAACACTGAAAGAAAAACACTTCGAAACGGGAATGAAACCATTACGTTGAACCCCATTCATTAATACCACGATTAATTTCATTAATAAAATTAAACATTATAATATAATAATGCAAATTTCATTAATGGAATGAAACCTTTTTAATGCTAAATATTTTACATTTCGTAGTATCATTAATGTTAGGAAATAGTTTTCATTCGAGTAATGAAGAGCTTAAATACACGTTTTTATGATGAATTCATACAAAAAAATAGTTTGATTTGATTAGGTGACATAAAAGAAGATCAAAGTATCAAACGACAATTGCAATTAATATAATTAATATAGTTGTGGAAATTATAGTTTCGCTGAAACTTGAATGAAATATTTTCCTAACTACAATGAAGAAAACTTTCTGCTGCTGGCTAATAGCCATTGTGCTACCCTTGTAGTCGCAGATTCGAACCCTGCAAACAAGTCAAAGTATTTTTTTTAATATATATTTATATACCCAGCTGAAAAATTATGTATGGAGCATAAATGATGTCCCATATATGGTTCGGATCCGAAAAATGAGGGTATTTGGACATATATGATAATATACATATATTCATACATTTTGATACATGTGTGTGTAAATATTTTCTACCCAGTATGCAAAGTTCAAATTCATACTCCTTTGATTCAAAACAGCGTACTGCTGTGCAACAAATTGAATTATTAAAATTACTTTTTTTAAGATCTTGAACAGGGAGGTTATATTTACTGAAACATTTGTTTGGACAAATAATTAAAAACAAATCAATAAAAAAGAAGAAATAATCCGTTTTTATACTAACACTAGTTTTCAATATAATTTTATGCAGTAATATGAACTTTGTGTCTTAACAGTATCTAGAGAATTCCGTAATTTTCTATCAAATTAATGACTGACTTATCCTTTTGATTATATGATTTATTTAATAGGGTCACAATGTGTAAAATCGTACCGGAAGGGGGTTTCTTTTTAAACGTTGAGGCTGTACGCACATAGACTTTGCATATCGTTTGTATTTTGTAATAGGTTTCCAATTCACCAGTGGTAAAATAAGAGAGAAAAAGATCGAGTTAATCGACTTAATAAAATGCAAGCGCATTTGAATGCAAAAGCTATCTTATTTGAGATATCATGGCTCTTATTTCTATATGGATTCACATATGAAAAGCATCATAAATAAATTTCCATATATCAATTCACATATAATAGTTTTGCCATGTATAATCCCATATATTTCCATACATGAATTCATATACATTTATATATTACAAATATATGGACCATACATATTCTTTTTAGCTGGGTACATATAGTTATTTATAAGTTATAACTTTTCAAATATATTAAATAATGTTGAATTAAAATTTCATTAATGGTTGTATGTATTTAGTGTGTATCTAGTTAATATTTGATATTGTTGTAGCTGCGGTATTCGCATTGTTCCAAGTTCAAATCTAGACCGGAGAAGACAACTATATCATACAAACATTTTTCTGACGCCTGTGCCAATATACACACGTAAGTTAAACAATTAATAAAACACAATGACTACATTAAATTAATGAATCAGAGAGTCATTACAACAATGATATACGGTATAATAAAAAAATGATTTTTTTACATCTCAGTAATGAAATACTGTCATGATATACATGAAAAATTTTGGTAATTCAATGAAAAAGTTTGTTAAAAAAATGTAAGACTCGTTACTTGATTGTATAAACTAAAAAGTTTCATAGCAATAATTAAATTTTTTATTTAAATATGAAAATCTACGTTGCTTAGCAAAAAACATGTCGTTACATGAATGAAATTATTGCGCTGTATACATATATGACATTTTGTCAGCTAATGAAACAATTTTCGTAATGCTAATGAAGCGTTGCATTCGTTGAAAAACAATGAGAAAATCATAAATATAATGTCAAAAATCCTTGCATTTACGAAGGTTTTTCTCTCAGTGAAGGGTTTTGTATGCGTTTTTCTGCTGGTTGTATAAAAGTTGGACATTTGTTTTACTAACTGACTTAATGAATTCCGATCATATTGCCGTTCACGTAGAATTTCTTCGGTAAATGATTCTTGTGCAGGACAATTTAGAGCTGGCATTCCTAATTCTTGCAAGATTCTTCCAGACATTCCTAAGCACAAGTATTCAATTGAAATCAACACCGAATACGACGCAAAATATCATCAGCGATGTTTTTTTTTATACTTGTTTCACAAATGGAGTGGATAAGATGGAAAACATGTTGATATAATGATGACAAAAATTTTTAAATTTGTTGGTGAGTAGACGAAACAACAATAGCATCTGCCATAGTAAGATCCCAATGGTTGTCATCCTCTAGCAAGCGTAAAAGCTGACAGGTTTTTCTATATGTTGTGCACCATATTACACTGACGGTCTGTAATGATTGAAAAGACGTTGGTCCACGAACATTTACTATTAACAAATGCAGGTAAAAATATTGGTCGTTGCAGGGATGGACTGAGAAGACAGGACCTAGTGCTTTTTTTTATAAAAACTTTTAACTTTCAACACCAAAAATTATATAAAAACACACACAATAATTTGAAAGCACGTGTAATTTACATATGTATGTATATTAAAATTTTGACTTTTGATGTTATCCAAAACGACTAAATTAAATCACAAAGCAAATACCACTAATTAGGATCTTTCTAAAGCTGAAGCGTTGGTTAAGTGAAAGAATTTAATTAATTTTTGTGAATCAAGTTAAAATATATAAAAAATTAAAAAATCTGTAACATATGCGATACCACTCAATTGTGAATAAATTGAGAATAAATGGAAGGCTTTTAATTAATTTGGCTCATTTTTTTTGTAACATATGAAGGTATCACAATTAAGAATAAAATTTAAAATTTTCTTTACCCAACTAAAAAAATATGTATAGATCATATATGATATCCCATATATTGTTCGGATCCGAAAAATGAGGATATATGGACATATATCATAATATATATTCATACATTTTCATACATGTATGTGTACATATTCTCTATACAGTATGCGAAATTCATATTCATACTCTATTCATTCAAAAAAGCTGTGCTATAAATGAAATTATTAAAATTACTTTTTTTAGATTTTGAACAGGGAGTTTGTATCTAATAAACATTTGTTTGCAGAATAAAAAACGAACTAAAAGTAATTTCATTCATAATTTTAAGGCAAATGGTTAATCGATTATTTATAAAACATAAAACACATACACTGGAATTGAGCGGACACCGAAAGGACCATTGAGATATGTCCGTACAATGGGGCTGTCCGGTCAAGAGAAAACTACGAATTTAAAAGAACAAATTTTTTTTTAGGATGGTTAGCTTTTATTTAAAAATACTTTTATGTTTTTTTAAATATATTTATTTATTGTATCTACAAATATGAGCTAACAATAAGTGTTCAAATCTTAAATCTAAATATAATTATTAGGCCCGACCAGTGTCGGACATAAACTTAGTTATAATAAATTAATGATAAATAAAAGTCGTGCTAAGCAAAATATAAAAAAATAAAAGTATATTCAAGCAGTTACATCTGGAGTGTTGAGTATTAGAGCCGTTGTGTCCCTCTTTTTTAAGCGGATGTGTACAATAAAATTCAAGATGTTAAGTGGCATATTTAAATCACGATGTAAATTTAAATTTTTAATGTACCATGGAGCCGATGTTATCAAACGTAAAATTTTGTTTTTTCTTCGTTGGATTCTCTCTACATTTGAAGCTGAAGCAGTGCCCCATAGCTGAATTCCGTAGCACCATATTGATTTCAAAAGCGACTTGTATATTAACAGTTTGCAGTCTAGGCTGAGTGTTGAATTTCTGCCAATCAAGCAATGTAGACACAACTTTGTTCTTGTACTTTAATTCTTCATAAGTTCAACCATATTTCCAGCTGGGTAATATGTTCGTGGAGATCACCGGACGCCTCATAAGGGTTTTCATGCATACTCATAGAGGCTGTATCATCGGCAAATGCAGAGGTATGGATATTATTGCTCAAAGGCATAACACAAGTATATACAAGACTGGCCCCAGAATACTACCCTATGGGAGACCGGAAGATATAGATTCGGGCACACTCATGAAGTCTTCTTCTACATCAGTCAACTTTCAATCAGTAATATAACTTTTCAAAAGTGTTTGTATGTTTATGGGCAGATATGTCTTGAACTTTATGAATTTTAAAACAAGGCCTTCGTTCCATACTTTGTCAAATACAATAATTCTTTTTTTCACACGTCTTCCTTATAATGTATGCGTTTGCTCAATTGTGCTATGCTGATTTCTAAAACCAAATTGATGGAAAATTTAGCCATGAGCAGCTTTTCGAAAAGCTTTGAGATTGTTCATCGAAAGCTTATAGGCCTTATAGGACTCAGGCTTGGTAGGATCTTTGCCCGGTTTTGGAATCATTTTGATCTTCGCAAGTTTCCCTCTGTGTGGAAAATACCGCATTCGTAAAATGGCATTAAAAATAATTAATAAGAATTCTTATTGCAATTAGAGGCAAATTTATCAGCATCTTGTTACTAATTCCATCTGCTGAAGCTTTCTTTGGGTTGAGTTCAGCAATTATTATTTTTACTTCACGCAGTTTAAACCTTAAGGGACGAGGGGGTAGAGAAACTACACTCGGCAAATCAACAGCACCCGTACATGAATAGGGAGTGACAACAGATTTTAAATGCTCAGCAAATAAGTTACATTTCTCACTATTGCTTCTTGCCCATCCTCCGGTCGAAATCCGCAGTCGTAACTAAGCGCAGAGGTGGTTTAAACTCGACGGGTGTTTTAAGCTTTCTAGCAGCGCGCCACAAAGATTAATTAGATGCTGGTGTGACATCAAGACCTTCCAGATAATTTTTAAGAGATGCAGTTTTTTCATGTGCTGTTGCCATTCCCGTCTACCTCTTCTTTTTTCACATACGGACGTTCAGTATCCGTAGAATAAATTCTATTAAACCCAGTCTGTGGTTGGGAGATAGTGGCATGTTGAGCAGCCTGTTTAATATTTTCGTTAAGATTGGCAACGATAAATTCAATATCTTCGGATGTTCTTAGCTTAATGTTTTCCGTACAATGACTACTGAGATATTTTTTGAACCCCAGCCAATTAATACGATTGATCATCTTCACATATGGGTGAGGTAAGTCATTTCTTAATGGGCTACAAATTGTACCGATTGTGGGAGAGTGATCGGAGGAGAGATCTAGGGAAGCTTCAACATGAATTAAATCCCTAGAGATATTTTTTATGACGCCAAAATCTATAACATCCGAAATTTTTTGTATGTCCGTAGGCCAGTAAGTAGGCTCCTCACTCGAAATGACGTCCAAGCCTATTTTTGAAATTGTGTTGAACAACGCCCGACCTCTAGGCGTAATAAGACGCGAACTCCAGAACGTATGTTTTGCATTGTAGTTTCCAGCTGATACGAAACAAGGCCCAAGAGATTTGTAGAAATTCTCGTATTGATCCTCGGTGATTAAAAATCCGGGAGGGGAGTAAATGAATGATATCACGAAATTTTTACAAAAATTTTCAATACAGTGTAGGAGTTCTTCACAAATGTTGTCAAGAATATAGTGCTTGAGTGTCGACTTTATTAGAATTTCTGATCCAACACATGCTCTTCCTTTCGGGTCCTTTGTATCATATAAGGTGTAACCATTCATTTTGAAAAGGCTTCTCGAAGTAAATGAGTCTCAAAAACCAACATTATATCAATAATTTTCTTTACAAGGAAGTGGCATACAATACACGTGAAGTAATTGGTTGGCTCAATTGAGGAAAAGTGGCGCAGTAAGCTGATTGAGCTGGATCTAATTTAAGTTTTTGACCCATAGCCTGTTTACCGAAAGAATATACAGGGCATCCTCTGTAGTTAGCAGTGTGGTAATTTCCAATAAGTTTTTGTGTGGCCACAATTATGGCACTGTTCGGGTTTCTAAATGCTTGTGTGGTTCTTCAACTGTTATTTTTCGTTATAAAAGATATTTTAGGTTATAAATTGGATGGGTCGAATTTTTTTCTTAATTTTATATAATTTTGCTCAAGTTCAATGTGAAATAGAGGTAGGGGGATCTTCTCCCTATTTAATATTGTTAACACCCAGAAAGGGTTAATTATTTTATTTCTTGTTTTTTTATTTTAATATTTTCTTTATTTATTAGTTTGCAAAAACAAAATTTTTAATAGGTCATTTTAAGCATGCATTTATTCATTTAACTAAATACGCAAATTTAACTGGAACTCTGACCATTAAATTGCAAATATTACAGTTTTAATGTTAATTACGTTTTGTTCTTTTTCTTTGATTTGTTAACTTTTAAAAACTTGCATTTAATTATTATTTAACTAAATACAAAGAGGTAATTGGGACATTAAAGTGCAACTATCACTATTCTTTGCTCAGCTATTTGTTGACATACTTAAGAGGTAACTGTTACAGTTTTGTGTTAATTGATTACTCATGTATTTCGTGTATTATTTATGATTAATTGATTATTATTATTAAAGTTAATTTAGTATATAAGATGTGAATAAAACCAAATTATTAGTTCAGTTAACAAATCATCTTGATTGTGTTTTTATTGAAGTTAGCGTTCTTCTGTTTAAAGTTCATGAAGAACAGTGGCAAAGCAAAATAGTATCAATCCAGATTTATTAATTATTATTTAATCAGGAATTAAAAAATATGGTTGCTATATTTTTGATCTTAAATCCCTGGAGGATGAGCGCATCTTTTATTTCTTGGGGAACAATATACGAATCTATGGCCTTCAATGCGATCTGCAGGCCTTTATAACTCTTAAGCTGGTAAGTGTAGAAATTTGTTTTATTTTTTCCCCAATTCAGTAACCATTTTGCAAAAGTCTTTTTCTTTATAAATTTGAGTTTTCGTTACATCAATGTTACCACGTTTTATTGGAACAATGTGAAAATTATTCTCACCAATGATCGAGATAAATTTTTTAATAAGGGCGTTTGAATTTTTTCTTTTAAATAGATTGGTGTAGGTTTGGAGTTTTTATTCAAGGACACATCGTGTTTGTCGTTGTCATCATGCAAAATTTAAAACGAGTTTGACGATTAGTAGAGGGTGCGCTGTTTCCCTAACCATCTTTGGAGCAGATGAAATTTTAGAAGAATTTGGACTTCGGCTTCGCTTTACCACAGTTATATATCTGTCCATTCCGACTTGCACCTTGGGTTTTGTGCTACTGTTATCTGCCGTTAGAACTTACTTCACAATTTCTGTTATTTGAGGTACTCATATAGAGTATTCCTCAATGTCACTCTGTTTGTTGTTTTTTTGTTGTTGTTGTAATTTCTTGCTATGTAAAAAATATTATTAAAGCAAATAAAGCTTATTTATCAAAGTCAATATGTATTAGGAATATTTTGTTGTATGATTTTTGTTTTTTTTTTGTTTCGTATATATTTAAGAAAAGCACCGATTTGACGTCTGTTCACTTTGAATGTTCAACAAGAACTTAAAACACTTTTATTAAAAAATAAAAAATTAATAATTTAATTGGGCTCAATAACAAAAAATCATTAATATATAAAACATATCGGTCATTTACTCAAAAAACGTTATTCCTCATATTATATAAAAATTTCATACGAATATCTTGTTTACTCAACTCTGGAAAGCAAAGTTTTCTTTTTCTATTAAGTTGTGTGTACATTGAAAACCCTCATTCTCTGACAAACGATTTTTTTTTGAGTTATGACGTTGTTTGAGTAAAAAAACATGACAGAAATGGTATTGAATATTGGGTTCAAGTCGTGACCAATTGGTTTGATTTAGGAGAAACATGCATGATTTTTAAAGTGGCATGTCAGTGGAGATCATGTGTTTGTGCGCAAATTTAAATAAATTGATCTTCGTTAAATCGCATGAACCGAATCAATGCATATTCTCTGATTCGAAGAAGTTTTTTCGTAGGTTAAAAAAATAAATATTTTTTATAAGTCGGTGATAAAACTGTGCATGTTCCCTGATTTTAAACCTTTTTCGATATTAATTTTCACTTGAATAGTGACGAATTTATTCGGATTTATAAAAGCTTTAAACAGGAATGCACTTCATATAATGATTAAGAAGGCCTCAAAATCGATATCTCTTTGAACAACTTTATTTTTTTTTTTTGCTGGGTATGTGATAAAAGTTTAAAATGTTTTATAAGTACATATTATATTAGTTCAATATATATTCCTGCATTCCAGTGTGTTTGGACTTTGCAATAACATCTTGAAAATGTAAGTCAAGCGATGAGAGTATAGCTTCCGTATCACGTCGGCATTCCACAAACGCTATAAAATCAGTATGTGGGAGAGGAAATATTTACCATACCCACATTTAACTATGTTATGTGGTGTAGTAAATATGGCCAACCGAGCCGTCTTGTCAAGGCGAGCAAATCAAGAGTCTTGAGAAGCTTATTTGTAAATTATGTTATGAAAAAATAATTGGAAATACAAACGAAATATCCGTTCAAGAGATTTTTTTGTTGTCAAGCGGGTGCCCGCGTCCGCTCATGAGAGAGTCTGTTCAAGGGGGAGCGATTGCAATGCTTTTCTTATGGAGCGCTGCCGGGACTTTGAAATAGGTTCTGTATAAAGGGGGTGTCCGCTTATATGAAGTGTCCGTTAAGGGATATTCTATTGTATTCCTACAAAACTTATAATTTAAGAAATTAGAATAAAAACTAATGCAATTATAAAAGAAAAAATAATAAATTTTTGTACTAACACTAGTTTTCAATGTTATTTTGGGCATTTATATAAATTTTGTTTCTTAAATATATCTGGGAATTCCGTTATTTTCTATAAAATTAATGACTGAATTATCTGTTTGATTATTTGATTTATTAGATACAATATATAAAATCGTTCAATAATAATAGTTTTTTTTATTACAAGAGTTTTTCTTTTTTAAACGTTGAGGCGATAAGTACACATTTAAACTGTGCATAACTACTGTATATATTTATTTGATAAAAAAGAGTTAATAAAATGCAAGCTTTTTGATTGAAGAAAAGATTTTAAGTGAGATATCATATATATATATATATATATATATATATAGGGTTCCATATAATACATATTATTTCTATGTTTTGACCCACACATGAAGAGCTTCATACCCAACTAAAAAAATATGTATGGAGCATATATTATATCCCATATATGGTTCGGATCCGAAAAATGAGGGTATATGGACATATATGATAATATATATTCATAAATTTTAACACATGTACATATTGCAAATATTCCCTATACTGTATGCAAAATTCATATCCAGACACCCTTGATTCAAAGGAGTGTACTGCTGTGCAATAAATTGAAGTACTGCAATAACTTTCTTGTAAGATCTTCTTTAGGAGGTTTTATTTAATGAAACATTACTTCGAACTAGAGATGGGTGCGTGTCGTGTTTTTTTTTTCGTAACACGAACACGCGCGACTCAACACGAAGTGTTCGTGACAGAAAATCTGTTTTCGTGCGTGTTCGTGCGGTATCGTGTTGAGCAAAATTGACACGATAAACACGAAACGATTTTTGGTGTTAAAATATGTATGCATGAATTTCCAGTAAAGAAAAAATTTAATATTTTGTATCGAAAAACTCGTAAAACCATCAAATTTGTTGATAATGTAGGGTCTCTTAAGCTTAAAGTTCTGAAATTAAACAAAAATATGTATCTATTTGAATATAAAAAATGCTTTTTTTTTATTCAATTTGATTTCGTGCGTGTTGTGCAGTTTCGTGTTTTGAACAAATTTCGAGTGCGTGTTACGTACGTGTTGGAAAAATTGAACACGCGCCCATCTCTAGTTCGGACAGAATAATCAAAAAACGAACTAAAAGCCATTTCGTTCATCATTTTAAGAGAAAAGATGAATCAATTATATTATCGATTAATACAAAGCTCATATTCGTACACAAAATTCAATATAAGAAATCAGATTAAAATCGAATGCAGTTATGTAATTATAAAAGGAAAAATAATCCATTTTTATACTAACACTAGCTTTCAATATAATTTTCTGAGGTAATATGAACTTTGTTTCTTAAAAATATCTTGAGAATTCCATTATTTTCTATAAAATTAATGACCGAATGATCTTTTGATTATTTGATTTATTAAATAGGGCCACAATATATAAATTCGTAAGAATAGTTTCTTTAGTTAAAAATGTTTTTTTCTTTTTTAAATGTTGAGACATACATACATATGTATACAAACTTTGTATGTATTTTCTAGTACATCTCTAATTCACCAGTGATAAAAAAGAGTTAATAAAATGCAAGCTTTTTTGATTGCAAAAACGATTTGATATAAGTTATCATTAATGCATACAATTAGATATACTTATATAGCTCCATATATTACAGCTCATTTTTATATATTAATCCACATATGAAGAGCTGCAGCATGCATGCATAATTATATTTCCATATATGAGCTCATATATTATAATACATATCATATATAATACTTTTCCCAATGTATAATCCTTTACATTTCCATACATGAAGTCATATATGTCCATATATATTTATATACATCGATATATCAAAAGTAAATGGACGATACATATTTTCTTAGCTGGGTAGTTTAAAATTTTATTGAGTCTTTTAAAATACGATTATTTATTAGACTGTTAAAAAATTAATATCGACGTAATTTAAAGTTAAATTGTTTCTTATCCGTCTGTGTGTCTTTTTTCTTTATAACGGAAAATTTCGAGCTACAGTCTATTCTAAAAAACTAATTCATAGGCATTGATACTTAGTACCAAGTGTATACAAATTGACTACAAAACCTTTGACCTTACATAATAAGTTTAATTTTTGTTGTGTTATTAGTATTAGTGTTTAAAATTTTTTTTCAAACGACTAAAGACTTCATTTAGGCATTTTGATTCAAAAGTATTAATTTTGCCATTTACTTACAAAAACTACGCAAAGAATAAGGTTACTAAGTATGAAGAACACTTAAAGAGGATTTGATGACTTTGCAATCTCTGTTCTGTTGTTCATTGAACAGCTGAAGCAAAAAAACAACTAAACGAAAAGAACGAACTAGTTATTTTAGTTGTTGGGAACAAAAAAGAACCATCCACAAAAAGAATAACAATGCCCAAAGTAAATTTATATCAAGTATATGCAACTACTCAGGTGATTAATTTTTTTCTCGTTTCGTGGCAATGCATGAATGTCAAAAGTTGTTTACAATTTGCGTACGCCATTTTGTTTTGTTTTGCTTTGTTATACACACGTATGTGAAAAAGTTTAAATAAATTTTTACTTAAAAAATGTGTTACAAAACATTTAAAAATAATTATATTTAATTATTAAAGTACATATGTATCTTTTATTATAATTATTTCACATATTAAAGGTTTATCAATTAATAAATTTACTTTGGTTTTGTCTATCCATACATTTCCTTTTTGTTGTATGCGGATCTGGGAGTATTGCATTCAATAAGCAAATGCATTGACTATTTTCCCACAATAAACTAAATCAATGCAAATGCAAATTTATTACATTAGCACTAATTTTAATAATATTAGTGCAATTTTTTTTTGCATTTTACTAAAATCCCTTCAAAGACATTCATCAACATTGCATTGTTACTTCTAGTGCACTATTTTTTGCACCACTAAACACATTATGAATAGTATTATTGCATTATCAGTGAAATATATAGTGCAAAATACAACGTAAATGTGTACATACATAAAAACATACGTACATACATAAATATGTAAATTTTTTCCTATGTACATATCGTCATCTAAGAGGAAAAATCATATCACTACTTTTTTGTAATTTTTCGAGAGAAAGACAAAACTTGATGAAATTGTTCCAAGCGGTAGTATTTTTCGTTTATATAATCACCATTTTTTAAGATATAACTTTACAATAAACGAAAACCTAAGTTCTGACCTTTTTTCAATTGCACGATTTTTCATATAAGCTCGAGATGCAACGTACTTGAAGTATGAAACTTTTTAATTTTTTTCAATTGGTTCTGAAATCTTGTTTGTATTTATATTGACTGTTTTTTTCGTTAATTTGTATGTACGTACTTATAAAAGTTCCCTCAATGAAATTTAGTGTATTTTATATATTTTATTTGTGATATCTCCTAAAAATATTTTCACGTTTTATTCAATTTTACTGTGTACAATATGTGATAGTGCAATAATATTGCATTACTTCATGATGTGCTTAGTGGCAACACAAAATTAGTGTATTTTTTGTCATGCGATTAGGTGCTTATGCAATATTAATCCATTACTTTTAAGAGATTTTATTTAAGTGCAAAAAATAGTGCACTACAAGCATCAAATTTAAATTTGCACTAAAATTTTTGTTTTTTAATCAGTGCTTTTGCAAAAGTAATGCAAGTTGCCCAGGTCTGGTTGTATCCATCTGTTTTTGACATTCATCCATTATTCTTACACAAACAAATCGCGTGTTGATTTTGTACTTTCTTAGTTGTTGTAACCCTGCATATACTTTATATAAATATGCTTTGACTATGCCCAACCCTAAGTTGGGGGTTTTTGGGTATTTTTATGCTGAGATTTTGTGGAACTGTGTGTGTGTGAGTTTGATTCTTTGTTTATGTGCCTGTATGTATTTATTTATTTTATGCTCTTCAATTTAGTCGTACAGGAGACAGCAACGAGTGAACATGCGTAGCGGCTGTATTGAGATTTTTCAAATACAGTGCGTAAAGTATATGATGTTGGATTTAAAGAAATATTTTATTATAAAAAATGCCTTTGGTAATGACCAATGTCTTTTGTGTCATCAAACATTTAAAAGGCTTTGGGAAAATGTTGCTAAGAGGCATTATGATTCTTTTCATAGCAATATGAATAAGTATAATGATGAGGAAAAGAATGTGATTTTTATTACAAATAAAAATATATTCTTAGAGAAGTTGAGAGCGTGGTTAAGAGGGGAGGAAAAGAACGCAACCAAATTAAACTTTAATTTAAAAAAAGAAATTTCGACCGTAGTGAGCTTAGATATTATCAGACAGGGCAGACCGTTTACCGATGGTTTTTTTATTAAAGAATTGCTTAGGAAAGTTCTTCTTAAATTAAATAAGCCTTACAGTGTATTTATGGATGCATCTTTGAGTGTATATGTGTTTGTATGTGTGTGTGCATATAGGTGCCTTTTTGTATTTACTTCAGTGATGTCAAAAATAAAATTATAGTTGATGTGTGAGAAAAGTTGTCTCATTCGTCTCTGAACTACATAGAAATAAAAAATAAATATTTGGACAAATGCAGTTTAGTAAAGCAGCTAAAAAAAAATAAAAGAGGCTAATGTGGTAGAAAATTAAAATATAAGAGAACAAAGTTTAATAAAAAAGTTGGCTCCGGCCCATATTTTCGGAGTTATGGGGCTCTGAAGTTTTCATAGAAAACTGTGAAAAATCTCAAAAAAAAAAATTTTAAATAGCTTATCTGATAGAAACGTGAAAAATAAGAAAAAAAATTAATGAAAAAAATTTGCTGCGGCAAATTCATGACAGGTAAAGTTAATACTACAACAAAGTACAAACAATAAAAACAATATGGTATTTTGTTGTTGCCTTGGGAGGCTCGTATGTCAAAAGCAGCTGATTGAAGATACTAAGGCAGAGACCTACGCCATTATGACTCACAGCCGTCGATAATTTTAGCCAGCTACGCCGTGGTCGAAAAAAGTTTGGCTTATCTTCGGTTGGTTACTTACTTGATGTATGGAACATAAAAAAAAATTTAGTTTTTGATCGTTTATATGAATAATGTGTCCTCTTTCCAAATTCGTTATAAGTTTTCCGATATCTTGAATATATCAGGACATATAGAGCTGCATTATTGCGCCATTTCCACAATTGTTATATATTTTAAAAATTGTTTTACAGCAATCGTCAATTTTTTGGATATATGCCATATTTCCAACGTAAAAGTATTAATATTGTTATTCGCAATTGTTATGATGTATTCTACTCAATGAATCAAAGCAAAATACAAAAATTTAATGATTGTGTTATGTTTTAATGAAATGAAATTGATATTTATTTTTCTTTCTTTTATTTCTTCCGTTGTTTTTCCTTTAAATGTCATGCTATATGAATAAAGTTTGTATTTTCTACTTAAATATATACAGTTTAATCTACTTGAAAGGCAGTGAACAATATTGTTGTTATAATTGGGACATGCGTTGACAAAGATTTTTGTCATTTATTCTTTAAATCCTAATAACTTTTCACTTCGGATGTAAAAACTTTATAAATTATGTCGCCTGAAATACAGCCACCTTTTCTCCATGTACAATATAAATAATAATTATTTACGAATACTTGACGATACCTGCAGGAAGTGCAAGGAAACCGGGGTAGTTGAAACATCTACTGTGTCACTGTCCGGCTCTAAGCCGCACTATATATAATTGTCTTGGTGCTCACACTTTTCGTACTCTTGAACTTGTATCGAGAGTAGAACTGTGTAGATTGCTAAAATTTTTTAAATATAGGGTGTTTTTTATTGAGGTATAGAACTTTAAGTTGGCATCACTTTTTTTACTGGCGGCCATTTTGTCAGCTGTCAAGTGATTAATATTTAGTTTGGTTTGCCATTTCATCATGAACAGGTTGACAAAAGAACAACGCTTGCAAATAGTGCAAATTTATTTCGAACATAATGGTTCAGTTCGCTAAGTTTACCGCAAGCTCCGTCCATTTTATGGTCGACATAATCGTCCAACAGAGCAATTAATTCGGTAAACCGGTCAATTGGCCACCAAGATCGTGTGATTTGACACCATTGGATTATTTTCTTTTGGGATATGTGAAGTCGCTCGTCTACGCCAACAAACCAGAAACGTTAGGGGACTTGGAAGCCAACATTCGTGGCGTTATTGCCAACATAGGGCCCCATATGCTCGAAAAAGTGGTTGAAAATTGGACCTGTAGAATAGGCTTTATTCGAGCCAGCCGCGGCGGCCACATGCCCGAAATCATATTTAAACGTTAATGGCATAAAATTATCCTTCCAATAAAGCCAAATTGATGGACATTAAAACGACTTTCTTGTGTTTTATTTCAATTCGAAGTTCTATACCTCTAAAAAACACCCTATATGTGTGGGAGTCATTCGATACAGGCACTACGAACTAGGCTGCCATACTTACAGGTTTTTTCTCATCTGCTGGTATCGCTAAAGATCAATCCCGGTCTATGCGAGGTCGTTGGACCACCCAGATTAACCTAACCTAACCTAATAATTATTTAATTTATTTTTTACCTTAAATTTGATTTTCATGTTATGTGTTCTCAGCTTCCGCCGACGTTTTTCTCAATACCCTCCGCCGTCGCCAAAAAAATCACCCGTCTCAAGTCGCTGCACATAACAACTTTTGAAATACGAGCCAACAGTTATATAAATTCGCCTTGAATTAGGCAGAAAAAAAGTAGACTGGCCTTGCTTGTATGTTTGCCATTATCCACTACTTTTGTTGTAGTGGCAGACAAATATTATACCCTGAAGGAAATGCCGATTGTGAAAATGTACTGAATCGTTTTTGTCTTTGTAACCAGTACTACTCTATAATTATTCCTAATGCAATGCTTTGTGCTATAGACATAAAAGTAGTAGGGGAATAGGCATTCTGGCAAAATTTAAATTGTAAAATTTTCAAATTTTAATTACCCAAATTTTAAAATTCTTGGAAATTTGTGAAATTTGATACCTACGAGGGTGGTTGTTAATTGTTAAAATCCAATAAATACTTGAGCATGGGTAAGAAATTTGATAATATGTGTACATATGTACATATGGATCTACAAATTGATTTTATGTATGTATGTATGTACATACAAATAAGTCTGTGGCTCCCTGTTTAGGTAAATTTGTTTTTTTGTCATGTGCGGTCTTTTGTTACTGTTGTAAATATTTGCCTGGTCTTTTATGTATAGATGTGAAATATCTCCATAGTTTTTTTTTATTTGAAATTAAAAAACGTTCTTTCAATTTTTAGATGTATTTATTTACTACAAAGTTTGTTAGGAGTTTCTGTTTTAAGTAAAATTGAATTCCTCTCTAGTTGTAGTAACTATAGTAGGAATATTTAATATATTTTATTTCCATTTGTTTAAAGTTGATGTAGCCTATATAGTCACCGTTAGAAATTTTTCGGTGTAAAATTTTTTCCAACCATCGTCTTTTTTCTTCACCTTTTACATATGTATATTTTAGAACACTTTGCTTCTCTTTCCTTTTTTATTGATAAACATTTAAAATCAAATGGTGGTTTTGTAATGAAATTGTTATACTCATTATTGTTGAAAGCGGATGTTTTCTTTTTGTAATGAAAATCAATCGAATTAGTTTTGAAACCTTACACGTCTATTAAAACCATTTTTTTCATTCATATTACTTAATTTATAAGACTTTCTATTATTCGATCATCAGTAAAAATGCAGCAGCTGAGGTCCTTGCTTGCTGTTTCAAATTAAATTTCTATATCAATCGACCCGCTTTTGAATAAATGGAGCTTTTATCTTAAACTCTGATGCAGTTACAAGCGCTTGAAATTCTTTCATATACGAGTAGTAGATACATATCATATAGATACATATCATATAGAACTGCATAACTTTCACGTTTTAATTTTATATTAAGATCATTATATGGATATGAGACTAAATCTAAAGGTACTTTTAAATTAGTCAAATCACAATGAACAAACTTATTTTCTTCTTGAAAAGCGATCAACAGAAAACGAAGTCGTTTTCTGTGAATTTTGGTGTATCCTCTCGACGGTTCCTCTAGTGTACAAGATGACTTTGCATGTCGGAATTTCCGACTGTCTTTTGTCGGCTTTATAGGTAATTAAATGTTAAAATTTTAATTGCCCAAATTGTACTACTTGATAATGGTACTATCTTTACATTAATAGGCTATATGTTTATTTTATGAAGGGTGATCGTCAATGCCTTTTATGGTTTTTTGTAATTGTTTTATTTTTAAGTTTTTTTTTCTCTCATTGTATTAAAGTTTAGCGTATTGTATACGTATTTCTGCTATGTTTAAGTATGCTTTGTCTTCATGTGAGACAGGCTTTATATATCATGTGGTCAGTCAGTCTCTTGTTTTATTTATTTTTTTCTTCTGATGTATAACTACTCTTTTTGATTTTACTACTTGAAATAGAGAACATTAATATAATTTTTAAATCCATTATTTTTAATGAAAATATATAAATATGTGAGTGTGTACATATGCAAGTATATGTATGTATGTAGAAATTAATTTACATACCAAGAAATACATGTTTAATAAACAAGTATTACACCAAATCGATCTTCAAAAACTCAGTCACCTCTACCATGAATTCAGCCTACGTGTTTTCATATAGTGTCAGAAACATTGGAATATCTACGTTTGAAGGAATTTTTGCTTCAAATATTTCTACATGCAGAATTTTGTTTGGACAGTTTCGGAGAAGAAACAATTTCCCCATTCACCCGTAGTGGCCTTAATTTTTAAAAGACGTGACGCAAGCGTCCGAGATGTAGTGGTGTTTCAGTTAAAAATCTATACTATTAGAATTTACGATTTCGATCTTTTTATTCTTTTACACAGTAAATACATATTTATGTATTTCATTTAGCATAGAATCATAATATTTCTTTACTTACAAAATTATGTGACGTGAGGAATTCGTTTAAATTTGCATGCTTTCAATATTTTTTCTGTAAATTTATTTAATACTCATACAAATACAGATATAAGGTAAGATTTGCTTACATTGCATTTTACAATTTATGTATGCTTCAGCATGATTCCAGTTGAAGTCCATATTTATTCAGTAAGTTTGTTTGATACTAATTCATAAAGATTGGAAATCTAAGTCCAATTTATGTAGTTTATCTATATTTTCTAAAGATTTGATAGCTATAGAAATGAATAGAGTGAAGATCTATGGGCATATTTTAAAATTTCGCTTGCTAGAGCTTTCGAAATGGAAAATGTACAATTTTCACTATAAAAAGTGATAATATTATGTGTTACTGAATATTACACTGTGTTGTAATTTATTTTGAACGCTTAAGTTTTCACAATATTTCATACAGGCCAACAAGTTTAGAGAATTTCCAGTATATTAAGTTAATTATCTTAAGACCTATCAGTCCTAATCATTCCTTCAAAAATACAAACCAAACTAGATTTTTCCTGTTTAATTTTATTTTTTACTTTCATTAAATTTCAACATTTTGTTCAGCTTTAAATTATTATATTTAGCAGCTTTTTCTCATTTGTTGAGTTAACTTTAATCGGAAACATTTAAATAGTGATATGAACTTTTATATTGTATACGAGTACATTAAGTAATTCTTTGTATATTTCAATACACTTATATGAACCATCATCACATAATTCCTTTGGATGATCTATTAAATCATTCTACTATTGATGCTTTCATATTAAGTAATGTTTAATCTTCTACTTATGCATGAATTTTCCAGTGTCTATTAAAAAATTCTTTACAATCATCCATTTGCCAGTTTTTTGGTACTCGTAACATTTCAAAAATATTTTCCACAGCCTAGTTTTTTTCGAATGCAACTTTTATTTTCAACGGTATTGACCATAGAAACTTTGAGAATGAATCATTTACAGTCTACAATAATCAATAATTTCTATTTTCTGTAGAATAGTTTCCCATTTCACCTAAATTAGCTCCATAAAAGATCAACTATTTCTTTATTACATATCTACAATGCACAAACAATTTTCGAGATTTATTATAGAGTTCGTTTACTAAATTTCTTTTTAAAGACATTGAGTTGTTTTAAAGTTTTTTGGGAGAGTGTTGTGATCTACTTGATGCACTTTCAGCTATTTATACTATCATGTAGTTAATTTTCCAATCTATAAATTTTATCGTTCAGCTGTTCAATTTGTTTTTTCAAAAGATGATTTAATTTTTAGTATGTATTTTTTCAATTTTATAACTATCTTCTATCTCAAATTGTATTTCACGTTGTACTCTATCAATTTGCATTTTAAAAAAAAAAAAAAAAAAAAAAAAAAAAAAGATGATTTTTACTCATAGACTTCCAATTCTGAAAACACTTATACTCATTTATCAGTCTTGGAAGGAAGAATTGAATTAGATACAAATTATGGCCGACATAAAGATTTGAATAATGAATGGAAGTTTGCTGATAGTAACCTAAAACTAAATGAAGATAAAATAAAAGTTGATGGTCAAATATAGGCTCTAACAGTATATTTATTTTCTTTAGTGATTGATAATAAAACATGGAAATACTATGAGAAATTTGATTTTGAAAACTATATAAAATATATAATTTCTACTAATACATGGATAGAGAATCATCATCATTCACTGACGGATAATGATATTATCAGTAAATTGTTTTTGGAAACTCAAAACGATAAACTATAGGACAAATTAATAATATAGCTTAAGGAATTAATATAATTCAAGAATATATTAAAATGCAAATTGATAGAGTACAACGTGAAATACAATTTGAGATAGAAGATAGTTATAAAATTTAAAAAATACATACTAAAAATTAAATCATCTTTTGAAAAAACAAATTGAACAGCTGAACGATAAAATTTATAGATTGGAAAATTAACTACATGATAGTATAAATAGCTGAAAGTGCATCAAGTAGATCACAACACTCTCCAAAAAAAACTTTAAAACAACTCAATGTCTGTAAAAAGAAATTTAGTAAACGAACTCTATAATAAATCTCGAAAATTGTTTGTGCATTGTAGATATGTAATAAAGGAATAGTTGATCTTTTATGGAGCTGATTTAGGTGAAATGGGAAACTATTCTACAGAAAATAGAAATTATTGATTATTGTAGACTGTAAATGATTCATTCTCAAAGTTTCTATGGTCAATACCGTTGAAAATAAAAGTTGCACTCGAAAAAAACTAGGCTGTGGAAAATATTTTTGAAATGTTACGAGTACCAAAAAACTGGCAAATGGCTGATTGTAAAGAATTTTTTAATAGACACTGGAAAATTCATGCATAAGTAGAGGATTAAACATTCCTTAATATGAAAGCATCAATAGTAGAATGATTTAATACATCATCCAAAGGAATTATGTGATGATTGTTCATATAAGTGTATTGAAATATACAAAGAATTACTTAATGTACTCGTATACAATATAAAAGTTCATCTCACTATTTAAATGTTTCCGATTAAAGTTAACTCAACAAATGAGAAAAAGCTGCTAAATATAATAATTTAAAGCTGAACAAAATGTTGAAATTTAATGAAAATAAAAAATAAAATTAAACAGGAAAAATCTAGTTTGGTTTGTATTTTTGAAGGAATGATTAGGACTGATAGGTCTTAAGAAAGATAATTAACTTAATATACTGGAAATCCTCTAAACTTGTTGGCCTGTATGAAATATTGTGAAAACTTAAGCGTTCAAAATAAATTACAACACAGTGTAATATTCAGTAATACATAATATTATCACTTTTTATAGTGAAAGTTGTACATTTTCCATTTCGAAAGCTCTAGCAAGCGAAATTTTAAAATATGCCCATAGATCTTCACTCTATTCATTTCTATAGCTATCAAATCTTTAGAAAATATAGATAAACTACATAAATTGGACTTAGATTTCCAATCTTTAAGAATGTATATGTGTATGAATTAGTATCAAACAAACTTACTGAATAAATATGGACTTCAACTGGAATCATGCTGAAGCATACATAAATTGTAAAATGCAATGTAAGCAGATCTTACCTTATATCTGTATCTGTATGAGTATTAAATAAATTTACAGAAAAAATATTGAAAGCATGCAAATTTAAAAGAATTCCTCACGTCATATAATTTTGTAAGTAAAGAAATATTATGATTCTATGCTAAATGAAATACATAAATATGTATCTACTTTGTAAAAGAATAAAAAGAGCGAAATCGTAAATTCTAATAGTATAGATTTTTAACTGAAACTATGGACAAAAGCATGCTAAGACATGCATGTTAGAAAAATATAAAAACCTGATAGAAGGTGATGAGGACCTTTTTTAAGTGAGAAATCATAATATCTGAATCCGATACAACTCAAACTACATCACCAACAATAACTTCAAGGGGTCAACCAGCAAATCTGATGTAGAAATATTTGAAGCAAAAACTCCTTCAAACGTAGATATTCCAATGTTTCTGACACTATATGAAAACACCTAGGCTGTATTCATGGTAGAGGTGACTGAGTTTTTGAAGATCGATTTGGTGCAATACTTGTTTATTAAACATGTATTTCTTTGTATGTAAACTAATTTCTACATACATACATATTTGCATATGTACACACTGACATATGTATATTTTCAGTAAAAATAATGGATTTAAAAATTATATTAATGTTCTCTATTTCCAGTAGTAAAATCAAAAAAAGTGGTTATACATCAGAAGAAAAAAATAAATAAAACAAGAGACTGACTGACCACCTGATATATAAAGCCTGTCTCACATGAAGACAAAGCATACTTAAACATAGCAGAAATATGTATACAATACGCTAAACTTTAATACAATGAGAGAAAAAAAACATATCATATAGAGCATCAAATAAAAGGCATAGACGATCACCCTTCATAAAATAAACATATAGCCTATTAATGTAAAGATAGTAACATTATCAAGTAGTACAATTTGGGTAATTAAAATTTTAACATTTAATTACCCATAACGCCGAAAAAGGACAGCCAGAAATTCCGACATACAAAGTCATCTTGAATACTAGAGGAACCGTCGAGAGGATATACCTAAATTCACAGAAACCGACTTCGTTTTCTGTTGATCGCTTTTCAAAAACAAAATAAGTTTTTTCATTGTGATTTGACTAATTTAAAAGTACATTTAAATTTAGTCTCATATCCATATGATGATCTTAATATAAAATTAAAAAATGAAAGTTATGCAGTTCTATATGATATGTATCTATATGATATGTATCTACTACTCGTATATGAAAGAATTTCAAGCGCTTGTAACTGCATCAGAGTTTAAGAGAAAAGCTTTATTTGTTCAAAAGCGGGTCAATTGATATAGAAATTTAATTTGAAACAGCAAGCAAGGACCTCAGCTACTGCATTTTTACTGATGATCGAATAATAGAAAGTCCGGAAAGTCTTATAAATTAAGTAATATGAATGAAAAAATGGTTTTAATAGACGTGTAAGGTTTCAAAACTAATTCGATTGATTTTCATTACAAAAAGAAAACATCCGCTTTCAACAATAATGAGTATAACAATTTCATTACAAAACCACCATTTGATTTTAAATGTTTATCAATAAAAAAGGAAAGAGAAGCGAAGTGTTCTAAAATATACATATGTAAAAGGTGAAGAAAAAAGACGATGGTTGGAAAAAATTTTACACCGAAAAATTTCTAACGGTGACTATATAGGCTACATCAACTTTAAACAAATGGAAATAAAATATATTAAATATTCCTACTATAGTTACTACAACTAGAGAGGAATTCAATTTTACTTAAAACAGAAACTCCTAACAAACTTTGTAGTAAGTAAATACATCTAAAAATTAAAAGAACTTTTTTTAATTTCAAATAAAAAAAACTATGGAGATATTTCAAATCCATACACAAAAGACCACGCAAATATTTACAACAGCAATTAAAGACCGCACATGACAAAAAAAAAATGTACTTAAACAGGGAGCCACAGACTTATTTGTATGTAAATACATACATACCTAAAATCAATTTGTAGATCCATATGTACATAAGTACACATATTATCAAATTTCTTACCCATGCTCAAGTATTTATTGAATTTTAACA
Source organism: Nowickia ferox (assembly GCA_936439885.1). Lineage (NCBI taxonomy): Eukaryota > Metazoa > Arthropoda > Insecta > Diptera > Tachinidae > Nowickia > Nowickia ferox. The sequence goes on from OW387023.1 coordinate 55,958,641, forward strand.
ATCACACTTACATATCTACATCATGAAAACGTACAAAGCGTTCTCCAAGCTATTGACGCTTGAAAACGAAAGTCGAAGTAGACAAATGTACTTAAATAAACAAACTTATCACAGACCAGCCAAACTCTATCGCGCATACACACATACACACAAAATCGCCACGATCGTACACAAGAATTTTGCAAAATCTGAAATTATTATTTATACAAATATAAACAAATTTCTGACCGACAGACTTTAACACTTTACACATTTAAGCTTGATAAAATATAAAGCAGTGTCATCCTCCACATACTAGAATTAGGGAAGTTCAGATATATGATAATTTTTTCTAGCAAAAAATTTTCATATGAGAAACAATTTATTTCTACGTACATATAAATACTAGGTTGAGAAAATCACATACACAAACACATACTAAAATTCATCTACGAAAAATTAAACCTATTTCAATAACGCCCCTCCCCTCACAAATCACAGTCGGCCTTAAATTCTTACAGATATACATACACAAAATCTCAAGGTAACATACAATCTATCAATCTCAACAACGTAAATCACGATCAGCCTTAAACTCATATAGACATACATATACACAAATACGTATACATATACATGAACACCTTCACCTCACCACTCATTAATCATGATCAGCCTTAAACTCCTACAGGTATACACACAAATTGCGCGGTTATATATTATATGAACACTTCGCTCCTCATAAATCACGATAAGCCTTAAATTTCCTGCAGATATACATACACAAATTCTCAAGGTCACATACAATCGATCAATCTCAACCAATCCCGATCAGCCTTAAACTCCTATAGACACACATGCATAAAAATTTCTACAGACATATACATATATACATACATATACACACACATATGCACATTCTATCTATCTATGACAACAACATCCTCCCCACCTCAAATCACAATCAGCCTTAAACTCCTACGAACATACATATACACAGATTCCCGCGGATACGTATTACATGAACACTCTCACCTCGCCTTTCATAAAATACAGACAGCCTTAAACTCTTACAGACATACATACATACATGTACACAGATTCCCACGGATAGATATTACAAAAACTCCCCGCCATCCACCAGTCGATCTACCTCAAATACACCCCGTCCGCCACCGAACACAGCTTGGCTTAAATTCCAACAAGCATAAACGTCACCGAATTCCCCCGGTTACATATTACAAAACACCCTCACCTACCCAAATCACGGCCAGCCTTAAGGTCTCGCAATCTAGACACACCCCGCAATTCACCAATCACAGCCAGACATCAATTCCTACAGCTAGACAAACCCACAAATTTTCCGTCGGCATTAGGAAAAATAATTTCCATGATTTTCCCGTCGGCATTTGAAAAAAATAAACATGTTTTCCCGTCGGCATTTGAAAAACATAATCATGCATTGCCGTCGGCATTAGGAAAAATAATCATGTTTTGCCGTCGGCATTTGAAAAAAATAATCATGCATTGCCGTCGGCATTAGGAAAAATTAATTTTCACTATTTCACCATTGGTATTAGGAAAAATCATCTCATGATTTTGCCGTTGGTATTAGGAAAAATTATTTTCATGATTTTCCCGCCGACATATATGTATACTTATGAAATCTTAATCTTATGAAACCCCTTAATCCACCCCACAAACATACATACATATAAATTCCCACTGTCATAAAAAACCAGACTTATTGAACCGCCCTTGTATGTAGTAATAAAAAAAAAACTCCTTATGTAAACAAAAAACACCTTATGTAAACAAAAAATTGGATTTTTTATTTTAGTATATTTTACTTTAATGTAACAATTGTAGAAAATAGCTTTTGCGAATATAAAGCAAAAACTTATAGAAAGACCTGCATTCACGTGCCCCGATTTTTTCCTATACCTTCATATTGCAAACTGATGCTAGCGATTTTGGTGGGTGTTGATGTGTATATGAATTTCATCATATACAGTAATACCACCAGAGAAATTAGATTTGATGACTACTACGCGATTCTCATGTGAATCGTGGGGATGTGTGTATGTGTCTGTGTGTGTGTATATATACATACATGAATTTCATCATATGTCGTAATACCAACAGAGCAATTTGATGACTACTACACGATTCTCATGTAACATATACATAGAAAAAATAGACAAGAATTATGTTCAACAAAACCATGTTATTGAAAAAAAATTTAATTTCAACAATATTTTTCATTAATTTAATACAATATTTAACAATTATTTAATTTAATTTCTTTGTGTTGGTGTTTATCTTGCTTGTCGATTGACCCAACGCGGTCATGTGCTATTGTTGTTGTATTTTTTGATTGCTCGTGTTTTATACGTGTGAATTCCGACAAGAAGCCGGAAAACGTCGTGGATTGTTTTTTTTTCACTCAACAAAGTTATTTTTAAATTATATCAACGCAAAGCGCACATGTAGAAGAAACATAGAAATCATGTTTGCGTGTATTCATTATTTGCATAATCAAAACTATTTGCTCTTTAGCTGAGCGGTAAGCACGTTAGTCTATTAGTCAAGAGATTGCCGGTTCGACTCATCCCAAACACATTTAGTTTCGAAGGTTGTGTGGAAAAATAAATAACTTTAAAATTTAACAAGAAACCAAATTCTAAATAAAAATTAAAAAAAAACTAGCAAAAAACACACATTAGAATTTGAAAAAACAAATTCATTAAAAATTTTTGTTTTTCGTTAACAACTCAATTGTCAATAACACAATCATTTTAATTGGAAATAATTGAGTTGATTTTGTTTTCTGATGTTACAAATGTGTGTTTGTATTTACAAAAATCGTTGTAGGTGCCTTTTTAAATAATATTTTAATTGTATTCACAAATAAATTAATTGTATTTACAAATCTTTTTTTTTCTGTGTTATTTGCATACTCAAAACGATTTGATCTTTAGCTGAGCGGTAAGCACGTTAGTCTATTAGTCAAGAGATTGACGGTTCGACTCATCCCAAACACATTTAGTTTCGAAGGTTGTGTGGAAAAATAAATAACTTTAAAATTTAACAAGAAACCAAATTCTAAATAAAAATTAAAAAAAAATTAGCAAAAAACACACATTAGAATTTGAAAAAACAAATTCATTAAAAATTTTTGTTTTTCGTTAACAACTCAATTGTCAATAACACAATCATTTTAATTGGAAATAATTGAGTTGATTTTGTTTTCTGATGTTACAAATGTGTGTTTGTATTTACAAAACTTGTTGTAGGTGCCTTTTTAAATAATATTTTAATTGTATTCACAAATAAATTAATTATATTTACAAATCTTTTTTTTCTGTGTATAAGTAGAAAAAATACTTTACAGAACTACTGCATATATTTTCTCATACTTGTACAATTCCAATTCACAACCCAGCTAAAAGAATATGTATGGAGCATATATGATATCCCATATATGGTTCGGAATCGAAAAATGAGGGTATATGGACATGTATGATAATATATATTCATAAATTTTCATACATGTATGTATGTGTAAATATTTCTTATACAGTATGCAGAGTTCAAATTCATACTCCCTTGATTCAAAAAAGCGAGTAGTAGGGAACTGGGGGTTCTAGGACAATTAAAATTGTGAAATTTTCAAATTTTAATTACCCAAATTTTAAAATTCTTGGAAATTTGATACCTACGAGGGTGGTTCAATAAGTCCGTCCGATTTTTTGTTTACATAAGGAGTTTTTTGTTTACATAAGGAGTTTTTTGTTTACATAAGGACTTTTTTTTATTATTACTACATAAGTCTGGATTTTTATGACCGTGGGAATTTATATGTATGTATGTTTGTGGGGTGGATGAAAGGGTTTTATAAGATTAAGATTTCATAAGTATACATGTATGCCGACTGGAAAATCATGAAAATGATTTTTCCTAATACCAACGGGAAAATCATGAGATGATTTTTCCTAATACCAATGGGGGGGAGTTGTGAAACTTAATTTTTCCTAATGCCTACGGCAATGCATGATTATTTTTCCTAATGCCGACGGCAATGCATGAAAGTTTTGCTAATGCCGACGGCAATGCATGATTATTTTTTTCAAATGCCGACGGCAATGCTTGATTACTATATTTCTTAATGCCGACGGGAAAATGATTTTTCCAAAGGTAAAATTGGCAGTGTTGCCAGACTGTATAAATTTGTTATCGTAATACTATATCAGTAATATCAGAGAAAATATATTTGATGACTACTACGCGATTCTCATATGAATCGTTGGAATGTGTATGTGTGATTTCCTCACGCTAATAAATTATTTATCATACCGACATTTTATTTATAAAATGTTCTCATGTATGTGAACCCCCTAATAGTCCAGCTTGATTGTCGCTGGTAATTGTATATTGTGTTTATTTGTTTAAGAAATATATTTGTATGTATGTATGTATGAATGTATAAATGTATGTATGTATGTATGAATATATAAATGTATGAAGGTATGTATGTATGTATGTATGAATGTATAAATGAATGTATGAATGTATAAATGTGCGATCGTGGGAACTTGTGCGTGGAATATTTTATTGAATACATATATATTTTGCAACGTAGTCATTTTCTTTGTCTTCAATTCTTTTAAAGCAGAGGAACAGAGAAACAAAATGCAAACATTTGCAAGTAAGCAAAAAAGTTAACTTCTCCTCCTCCCCACCTCCTTCTATTCCCTTTATGTAGTTTGTATTTGAAATAAGAAAACACTTGTACATTCTTTTATTTTGTATACATTTATTGTTTAAAATTTTTTTAAATTTTATAATAATACATACATTAATATTTTAAAAAGTAAAAAGATCATTTAAAGCAAGACATTTCTTTTGTTAGTAAAATAGCATTTTTTAATGCGCATACACCAAATTTATGATAATTACAATAAAAATATTCTGGATACTTGATTTCCATTTGTTTAAAGTTGATGCAGCCTATATCCTCAACGTTAGAAATTTTTCGGTGTAAAATTTTTTCCAACCATAGTCTTTTTTCTTCACCTTTTACGTAAATTTTAGAACATCTTACGTTGGCTTTTAAAAAATTGCAAACGCTATGAAATGAAACTGATCCAGCAGTCCAGCTTAGGTGATGATAGTTTTTTGTTAGCCACTTTGCTTCTCTTTGCTTTTTTATTGATAAGCATTTAAAATCAAATGGTGGTTTTATAATGAAGTTGTTATATTCATAATTGTTGAAAACAATCGCTACTTTTTTTGCGATGAAATCGTTTGAATTAGTTTTGAAACCTTGTACGTCTATAAAAATTATGTTATTTTCCATGTTATTCAATTTATAACACTTTTCGAACTTGTCCTTTGATGGGTATACATTCTATTATACGATCATGAATAAGAATGCAGTAAGCTGATGTCTTTGCTGCAATATTAGTTGCTGTTTCAAATTCTATTTTTAAATCAATCGGTCCATTATTGAGTGATTCATTCTGATGACTGACATCTACTACAATAATAGGAGCTTTTGTCTTAAACTCTGATGCAGTAAGAAGCGGTTGAGATTCTTTCATATAGTAGCTTTGTTGGAATCTTAGATACATATCATATAGAATTGCATAACGTTCATTTTTAAATTTTATGTTTAGATCAGCATACGGGTATGAGACTGAATTTAAATGTACTTTTAAATTAGTCAAATCACAATGAACAAACTTATTTTCTTGTTGAAAAGCAATCAACACAAAACGAGGGCGTTCTCTATTTGCAGCCAGTTTAACATTCCAAATATGGTTAGTTCCTGTGTTTAATTGGCGATTAATATGACAATCCCAACTGCGAAATGCCATGGGTATAGAAGCACCATTGTTAATAATTTTAATCATATTCAATTTGCTAAGGTCAGATAATTGAACATGAGGTATTCTCCATGAGATGAGTGAAATTGTAAGTTTAGCTTTTTCAGTAGAAACACTCGAGCGTACAAGATCTTCGTCGTTCTTATTGCGCAAGAGTATCAATTCATGTTTTCCATTTAATATAACTTTGTTGTAGTCTTCAGCGAATCCTAGAAGCATTTTTAGAGGTACATAGAAATTGAAAAATCCATTTGCAAGAGTGACATAGTCAATTTTGTTCCATCCAGCATTTTGCCTCACATTGCTTTCGTTTGGTGATAGGAAACCCAAGTTCTTTATGGTGCTCGTGGCTCCTAAATATCTTGTATGATCAATTTCAATTCCATTGAGCTCATAGCGAATTTCATCAAATAGATATGCCACAAAGTTGTTTTTAATATAAAGTTCTCCGAAGAAGAAGAAGATTTGGAGTTACATATTATCATCAGCAACAAATCCTTCTACATAAATGTAGCTCTCACTGAGTAGCACGTACAAATCTTGATTTTGTATTGAAATTCTTATTTCATCATTATTGTTGTAAGATTGTAAGTATGGTACATATGTATGATAGTCCTTTTTGATTATATTCTCATCAGAGAAATGTTTATCTAAGACATCTATTATTGAACTCATTTTGTCTTCAATTTAAAATTCAAGGACTTTAGAAAATTTTTATTTGATGTTGTTAGTGCTTTCTGTTGAAGTGGTCGCTTTAATGTTCTTGTTGTTGTTACTGCTTTATTTTTCAATGTATTTGTGTTGTATATTAGCATTATTTAGTTGACCTCAAATGTATTCGTATTGTAATTTCCTCTCCTCGAAAATTAATTAAATCACCGTGTTGATCAACTACTCGCAGCGTTAGGTAACTTATCTCTCTGGTGTTCACAGGTAAATAGATGAGATTTCTTGGAACCTCATCTATTTTATAGCCTGGAGGCACATTAATCGGAAATTCATGAAGTGTGTGCGACTTGGTATTAATAGCAATACTCCTTTCAATTCGCAAGAGATTCACTTTAAAAATATTGACTGGAAGATCTGAGTAATAATATTTGTTTGGTGTTAGGATTTTGCTATTGAATCCTAAAAGTTTTCCAATTGTGTTGTCTTTATTAAAATATACAGGATCTTTGGAACTATTAACTTTAACTTGCATTGTATTGTTATTGGCTTCAATAAAAATCTTATTTTCTGGACAGAGTCTTCTGTATTGCTCTTGTATAAAATCTACAATATCATTCAATTCGTAAGATCCAATTGGTATTTCAATTATATGTTCCCCTATATGAAACATATTGTTGTAGGTGTCTACATTTGGAATGCTGTTGTATGAATGAAAATCAGTTAGAGCACACTCATATGCACCATGTAATTCAATAGGAGGAAAGTAACTAGCAGATAATTCTGATGAGTTAGAGCTCAGAGTAATTGTTATTGACATTATAACTGTCTGATTACAATTAAATAAAGTTTAGTACAACATATGGTTTATAAGCATGATTTACATATTTATTTCATTTTCTTATTTTAGAATTAACATTAGTTTCTTAATGTTACTGCTATTGTTGTTGATGACGGTATTCAGCTATAATATTTCGTTCTTACTTATCCAAGAATTGTGTTGATTAGAAAATCCCAACCATTTAACGTATGCCTCCTTTCCTTTAGTTTTAAGAACATTTTCAACTAGATATGTATTTGGATATCTAGTTTTCGAAAGTTCTTCAGTATAGAATCCACCTTTAATAGGATTACCAAGATAATCTTCTAATATGAATGTTGTAGGATTTGTATTTTGAACTCTTGTAATTGTGAAAATTTCTGTAGTCCAATTTGGAGTATAACCTTTTTCAAATGTATGCTTATATTTGCTTATGCGTACATGATCTCCAACATTAAATTTCGACATTTTGTACATCTTCAAATGACTGTATACTGTATTTAGTAGCTTTTCCTCATTTGTTGAGTTGACTGTAATCGGAGACATTTTGATGGTACGGTGAACTTTTCTATTCTATGCATTAAGTAAATTTTTATATATATCAATCCACTTATATGAACCATTAAAGCTAAATTCTTTCCACATCATTCCTTTCAATGTTCTGTTAAATCGTTCTACTATTGATGCTTTCATACTGCTATATGTTGAGTAGTGATTAATGTTGTATTTATCCATTAATTTTCCAAAGTGTTTGTTGAAAAATTCTTTACCATCATCTGTTTGTAAGTTTTTTGGTACTCATCCTAATTCAAAAATATTTTCCATCGCCTTGGTTGTTTCGAGTGCAGTTTTAGTTTTTAGTGGTACTGCCCATGCAAATTTTGAAAATGTGTCAATTACAGTTAACAATAATCGATAATTTCTGTTTTCTCTAGAATAGATCCCCATTTCAACTAAATCAGCTTGCCAAAGATCATCTATTCCTTTCATTACAACTCTACGACGCATAAAAACTTTTCGAGCTTGCTTATGCAGTTCGTTTACTAAATTTCTTTTTGAAGACATTAAGTTGTTTTACAGATTTTTTGGAGAGTGTTGTGATCTACTTGACGCATTTTCAGCTATTGATACAAACATGTAATTTTCCAATCTATAAATTTTCTCATTAAGCTGTTCAATTTGTTCTTCAAATGATGTTTTAATTTGTAGAATGTCTTTTTGAATTTTATAATTTTCTTCTATATCTAATTTTATATCGCGTTGTAGCTCCTCAATTTGCATTTGAATATCTTCTTGAATTATATTATTATCTTCCTTAAAGTATGTTAATAATTTCTCTTCTAATTTTTCGATTTGAATTTGCAGAAACAATTTATTGATAACATCGTTTTCCTCCAGAGCTTTTGCAACATTTTTGATTCTTTTGTTTTGGACATCAATGTTGTTGTTCGTATCCATAAAGAACCCCAGCAGTTTAGGTGCATTTTTCAAAGAAATTATACTGCTAGTATCGTTTAAATAGTGTCCAAATTTATCAACAGACATGCTTTATATACTTTATTAAAGTTAATGTATTATATTTGCTTCACGTAGTTCTTCAATAATTGATACAATCGTTATTGTGATTAGTATGACCTGCACCTTGTGATGCAAGCAGTAGTCGAAGACGATCTACTGACTCATTTGGATCGTCCCAGTATATATAGTTTGGCTTATGGGCGTTAAATTCCATCATTCCATTGGCTTAGATCCTGTTGATTCGGCTAAATTCTTTTGATTTTTATCGTCAATAAATTTCTTAATAATATGTTTATATTTATATCCTCTAGTACCCTTAATTTGACCATCAGGTTTATAGTCCCTTCTATATGCATTAGTAGTAATTAAAATCTTTTTATAGATTTCGAGTTCAAATTTATCATAATTTTTTGGTATTTTATGAAACATTAGAGAAAATAGTCCTGGTGTTAGAGCCCATATTTGACCACCAACTTGTATTTTATCTTCATTAAGTTTGAGGTTACTATCACCAAATTTCCATTCATTATTGAAATCTTTATGTGGACCATAGTTTGTATCTAATTCATTTTTTCCTTCCAATACTGATAAGTCAGTATAAGTATCTTCTGTATTGGAAGTCTGTGAGTAAAAATCATCATCATCATCCTCATCATGATTCTCAGTATTAGCATCATTAAACAAGATGGTATTATCGAATATTGTTCCTTCTGCTAATTTCTTTGGTGTACTTGTCTCTATCTTGACTGATGTTTTTTCAGGTTTAAAACTTGTATTATTTTCAACTTCTTTCTTCATTTTACTTTCTTCTTTTATGGGAATTCTTTTAATATTTTTAGAACTATTTATGAATTCTTTGAGTGGTTCTGTTATTGGTTTAAATGTATCTCTTAGTTGTTCACGTGTATCTATTTCACCAGTTTTTATACTACGAAGTTTTTTCTTCAAGACATTTCTTGTGGAAACCAACTGTTTTAAAATTTTCTCATCCATGCTTAATAATAGTAAATAACAGGTATCAGCTATTAGATCAGGTATTAGCTTATCAGGACCTGGTCTGGTTTTCAGATCAGCTTATTAGGACCTGGTCTGGTTTTCAGATCAGCTTATTAGGACCTGATCTGGTTTTCAGATCAGCTTATTAGGACCTGGCCTGGTTTTCAGATCAGCTTATCAGGACCTGATCTGGTTTTCAGATCAGCTTATTAGGACCTGGTCTGGTTTTCAGATCAGCTTATCAGGACCTGGTCTGGTCTTCAGATCAGCTTATATGGACCTGGTCTGGTTTTCAGATCAGCTTATCAGGTATCAGATGAGGTTATAGCAAATAGATGTATCAAGTTTAAAGTTAGATTAATAACTAAAGGTAATTTTTTATGAGTAGTTGCTTATATAGTTATGAAATAGTCAAATTGCTTCCTGTAGCGACCATCGTTTAATTCGTTATCTTTGCTTATCATCAAAAATCCATATTTATCCTTCCAACATTCTCGACAAATTTGTGGAAACTTTTCATAGCTCATATCGCTGGCAACATGATCCTTATAAACATGCTTCATATTTGTCTTCATATGACTTAAACATGCACAGTCTTGTCTTCACATAAATTAAACATGCACAATCTTGTTTTCTTTGAGAGGTTCTCTACAAGAGAAATTGAATTTCACAATATTGTGAAATTCCATTAGATATTTTTATAAAGAGACACAATTAAGATAATCGGATAAGTCCTTATATTTTTTACTACTTACAAGTTTCTGTTATTTTCTATTCGAACAGATGATTCCTAATTTTCCTTTTGAAAAAAATAATGCTAAACAAGGAATTTTTAATAATTTAATTTTTATTTATTTTGATTACAATGATGGAAACATTTCATAATATCCATTTATTAAATGTTCTAAAATACTTTTACGAAGAAAATATATGGTACACCTGCACGTGTCAGGTCCTTCCTCGCAATTCGGATCATACCACGGACAGTTTGCAAAATGCCCTTCTGTATTGTCTTCATCTTCCATGACGCCATATTGTTCATTTTCCTCCAGCATATTTTGAAAGAATTTGATCATCTCCCAATGATCATATAACCAGAAGCTTTCAAAATCTGTTAGAAATTTATTTAATGTTCTTCTAATTTGGCTCATTTTCTTATTTGCTGGTGAATGAATGATGATGACGATTGTTTGAAGGTTCCTTTGATACTAATTTGCTCCCTAAATTTTTAAAGCAACATCTCCTGATCTTTAAAATATCTATACTAGCATCTCTATTCCATACTTCTTTTTAACCCTCTATCTCTCTCTCTCTCTTTATACCTTTTCTCTCTATAACTATCTCTTTCTCTCTATCACTATACCCCACTTATTCCCCATAAATATTTTCGATTAGCCTTCTTGAAGTCATCACCAATACTTTTCAGTTCATTTTCAATTAAACATTCAAAGTGATAAGAACTAAATAAAATAATGGACTCCACCAAAAATCTAACATCAAGATTTAATTCTCTGAAAAACAAAACATTAATTCATATAAAGGAGCTTGAGACATCAATTAAATACAATATTCAAAATGTAAAACGTGTAACAACCAAATATGGACCCACACTAAAAGTTGAATTGGAAAACATCATTATGTTTCTGCCTAAACGATACAACAGTTTAACCGATGATGAAATTAAGGATCTCTCGAGCGGATCATATGACTTAAGCAGAGAAGGTGAACAAAACTTAATCCTTGAGAGTGAGCTGAGTGAATTTTTGATTCAAAATTCACAGTATCCTATTTGGCAATAAAATACATTAATTCCGTATTAAATTATAAATAAAGAGACATTAAAGAGTTTTGTAAAATATAAATGTTTGTGTTTTATTTAATATTTTCAGTTATTTCATAAAGAAATTTAAGACATAAATGACCACAGGTAAATGTATTAAAATTCTGATGTTGATTATAGTTGTATTTAATATTTGCACCAAGATATTTGACTACTTCCGAAGGAGGTTGTAAGTTTCCAAAGCTGTCGAAATATTATTTTTCATTGCTGTTTTTATAATATGCTACCCAATGTGTACCAGGTCCTGTTGATACATCTAAATTGATTATTCCACATTCAATTTTCTTTGTTCGTTTTGGTAGAGTATTCAACATGAAAACTCCTCTAAAATATGGAATATTTATAGAGAAACGTCTTAGGTCCACATCAGATAGTGGTCTGTTGGGTAGCATCTTTAAGAGTTTTTTGATTCTTCTTTATGAACTAAGCCATAACCCTTTTTATATGGTTTTAAGTAAAGTCCTTTTCCAACTGCTATAGATTCCAAAGCTCTATTATGTCTACTTGCTTCATCAAGTTGATTTTTTGCATTCCTTGTTGCATTAACAGCCTTAGCTATAGCAGCACCTCCAGTTGTTAGACTACCAATTGCACCCAGAGCAGTTAAAATCGATATTAGAGGTAAAAAACCACCAATTTTTGGAACACGCATTACACGTGGTACTATAATTTGAGACTTTCTTCCTTTTAATGACTTGTTAATAGTTTTTCGTGCAATTTTAATAGCTGTGTTAATATCTAATGGTTTTTCTTTTTTTAGTATTTTTGTTGCAGCTCTAACTGATGTTCTAAATAGTGTTTTAACATTTAGTTTGTTCTTTTTAACATTTTTCTTTTTCTCCACACCCATACCAAATTTTGTTTTGGCTTTCATTGCGTTAGTAACCATATATGCAAATGCTTTTTCAGCAAGACTACTATCTTTTGATAAAACTCGATCCCAAGCGGAGTTTTCAAGTATTTTATCAGCTTTATGTCTAGTACTTAAATCCTTATTTTTGGAATAAGCAATATCGTGATTTTTACAAGCAGAGTCCAATAAATTAATACCTCTATCACCACGATTTAAACGTTTTTGTAGTTTTGTTCCAGGTCCACAGTACTGATATCCAGGAAGATGAAGTTCAACAGGTAGAGAGTTTATTATTTTGTCTACTATACCTCCTCCTCCAACGAAGGTGTTTTTATGACTAAACGTCCTCTGATATTGTACAACCATATTATCTAGTTTTTTCTATATAAGAGGTAATATTTATAAAATGCATTTAGTCACAAAAATGCGGTTAGTAAAACAACATAAAAATATTTTAGTTCGTAATATTGATGATTCAGCGAACATCAGTTCAAAAATAAAGCATAGCCCTCTCTTACCAAATTCTATTCGTGCTCTAATAGTGGGACCATCAAATTGTGGAAAGACTAATGTTATGATTGGCTTGCTAGAAAGTCCTAATGGACTCACGTTTGAAAACATCTATTTCTACTCAAAATCTCTCTATCAACCTAAATATGAATACCTGAAGAAACTAATTTCATCAATTAAAGGTATGGGGTATTTTACATTCACCGATAATGAATCAGTTATTCCACCTGACGAAGCTAAAACTAATTCAGTTATGATATTTGATGATGTTGCATGTGAAAAGCAGAATAATATATGTAAGTACATATTCTTGTATGGGGCGACATAGGGATGTTGATTCATTCTACCTGTGTCAAACTTATACCAGAATTCCCAAGCATTTAATAAGAGACAATGCAAATGTTATTATAATGTTTAAGCAAGATGAGACAAATATGAAGCATGTTTATAAGGATCATGTTGCCAGCGATATGAGCTATGAAAAGTTTCAAGAAATTTGTCGAGAATGTTGGAAGGATAAATATGGATTTTTGATGATAAGCAAAGATAACGAATTAAACGATGGTCGCTACAGAAAGCAATTTGGCTATTTCATAACTATATAAATAACTGTTCATAAAAATATACTTTAGTTATTAATCTAACTTTAAACTTGATACATCTATTTGCTATAACCTCATCTGATACCTGATAAGCTGATCTGAAAACCAGACCAGGTCCTAATAAGCTGATCTGAAAACCAGACCAGGCCTTGATAAGCTGATCTGAAAACCAGACCAGGTCCTAATAAGCTGATCTGAAAACCAGATCAGGTCCTGATAAGCTGATCTGAAAACCAGACCAGGTCCTAATAAGCTGATCTGAAAACCAGACCAGGTCCTGATAAGCTAATACCTTATCTAATAGCTGATACCTGTTATTTACTATTGTTAAACATGGATGAGAAAATTTTAAAACAGTTGGTTTCCACAAGATATGTCTTGAAGAAAAAACTTCGTAGTATAAAAACTGGTGAAATAGATACACGTGAACAACTAAGAGATACATTTAAACCAATAACAGAACCACTCAAAGAATTCATAAATAGTTCTAAAAATATTAAAAGAATTCCCATAAAAGAAGAAAGTAAAATGAAGAAAGAAGTTGAATATAATACAAGTTTTAAACCCGAAAAAACATCAGTCAAGATAGAGACAAGTACACCAAAGAAACTAGCAGAAGGAACAATATTCGATAATACCATCTTGTTTAATGATGATGATTTTTACTCACAGACTTCCAATACAGAAGATACTTATACTGACTTATCAGTATTGGAAGGAAAAAATGAATTAGATACAAACTATGGTCCACATAAAGATTTCAATAATGAATGGAAATTTGGTGATAGTAACCTCAAACTTAATGAAGATAAAATACAAGTTGGTGGTCAAATATGGGCTCTAACACCAGGACTATTTTCTCTAATGTTTCATAAAATACCAAAAAATTATGATAAATTTGAACTCGAAATCTATAAAAAGATTTTAATTACTACTAATGCATATAGAAGGGAGTATAAACCTGATGGTCAAATTAAGGGTACTAGAGGATATAAATATAAACATATTATTAAGAAATTTATTGACGATAAAAATCGAAAGAATTTAGCCGAATCAACAGGATCTAAGCCAAAAGGTAGTTATTTAGGTGATGGAATGATGGAATTTAACGCCCATAAGCCAAACTATATATACTGGGACGATCCAAATGAGTTAGTAGATCGTCTTCGACTACTGCTTGAATCAGAAGGTGCAGTTCATACTAATCACAATAACGAGATTGTATCAATTATTGAAGAACTACGTGAAGCAAATATAATACATTAACTTTAATAAAGTATATAAAGCATGTCTGTTGATAAATTTGGACACTATTTAAACGATACTAGCAGTATAATTTCTTTGAAAAATGCACCTAAACTGCTGGGGTTCTTTATGGATACGAACAACAACATTGATGTCCAAAACAAAAGAATCAAAAATGTTGCAAAAGCTCTGGAGGAAAACGATGTTATCAATAAATTGTTTCTGCAAATTCAAATCGAAAAATTAGAAGAGAAATTATTAACATACTTTAAGGAAGATAATACTATAATTCAAGAAGATATTCAAATGCAAATTGAGGAGCTACAACGCGATATAAAATTAGATATAGAAGAAAATTATAAAATTCAAAAAGACATTCTACAAATTAAAACATCCTTTGAAGAACAAATTGAACAGCTTAATGAGAAAATTTATAGATTGGAAAATTACATGTTTGTATCAATAGCTGAAAATGCGTCAAGTAGATCACAACACTCTCCAAAAAATCTGTAAAACAACTTAATGTCTTCAAAAAGAAATTTAGTAAACGAACTGCATAAGCAAGCTCGAAAAGTTTTTATGCGTCGTAGAGTTGTAATGAAAGGAATAGATGATCTTTGGCAAGCTGATTTAGTTGAAATGGGGATCTATTCTAGAGAAAACAGAAATTATCGATTTTTGTTAACTGTAATTGACACATTTTCAAAATTTGCATGGGCAGTACCACTAAAAACTAAAACTGCACTCGAAACAACCAAGGCGATGGAAAATATTTTTGAATTAGGACGAGTACCAAAAAACTTGCAAACAGATGATGGTAAAGAATTTTTCAACAAACACTTTGGAAAATTAATGGATAAATTCAACATTAATCACTACTCAACATATAGCAGTATGAAAGCATCAATAGTAGAACGATTTAACAGAACAATTAAAGATTTACTTAATGCATACAATAGAAAAGTTCACCGTACCATCTAAATGTCTCCGATTAAAGTCAACTCAACAAATGAGGAAAAGCTACTAAATACAGTATACAGTCATTTGAAGATGTACAAAATGTCGAAATTTAATGTTGGAGATCATGTACGCATAAGCAAATATAAGCATACATTTGAAAAAGGTTATACTCCAAATTGGACTACAGAAATTTTCACAATTACAAGAGTTCAAAATACAAATCCTACAACATTCATATTATAAGATTATCTTTGTAATCCTATTAAAGGTGGATTCTATACTGAAGAACTTTCGAAAACTAGATATCCAAATACATATCTAGTTGAAAAGGTTCTTAAAACTAAAGGAAAGGAGGCATACGTTAAATGGTTGGGATTTTCTAATCAACACAATTCTTGGATAAGTAAGAACGAAATATTAAAGCTGAATGCCATCATCAACAACAATAGCAGTAATATTAAGAAACTAATGTTAATTTTAAAATAAGAAAATGAAATAAATATGTAAATCATGCTTATAAACCATATGTTGTACTAAACTTTATTTAATTGTAATCAGACAGTTATAATGTCAATAACACTTACTCTGAGCTCTAACTCATCAGAATTATCTGCTAGTTACTTTCCTCCTATTGAATTACATGGTGCATATGAGTGTGCGCTAACTGATTTTCATTCATACAACAGCATTCCAAATGTAGACACCTACAACAATATGTTTCATATAGGGGAACATACAATTGAAATACCAATTGGATCTTACGAATTGAATGATATTGTAGATTTTATGCAAGAGCAATACAGCAGACTCTGTCCAGAAAATAAGATTTTTATTGAAGCCAATAACAATACAATGCAAGTTAAAGTTAATAGTTCCAAAGATCCTGTATATTTTAATAAAGACAACACAATTGGAAAACTTTTAGGATTCAATAGCAAAATCCTAACACCAAACAAATATTATTACTAAGATCTTCCAGTTAATATTTTTAAAGTGAATCTCTTGCGAATTGAAAGTAGTATCGCTATTAACACATATATGAATAACTCCAAATCGCATACACTTCATGAATTTCCTATTAATGTGCCTCCAGGCTATAAAATAGATGAGGTTCCAAGAAATCTCATCTATTTACCTGTGAACACCAGAGAGATAAGTTCACTAACGCTGCGAGTAGTTGATCAACACGGTGATTTAATTAATTTTCGAGGAGAGGAAATTACAATACGAATACATTTGAGGTCAACTAAATAATGCTAATATACAACACAAAAACATTGAAAAATAAAGCAGTAACAACAACAAGAACATTAAAGCGACCACTTCAACAGAAAGCACTAACAACATCAAATAAAAATTTTCTAAAGTCCTTGAATTTTATATTGAAGACAAAATGAGTTCAATAATAGATGTCTTAGATAAAGTTTTCTCTGATGAGAGTAGTAGGGAACTGGGGGTTCTAGGACAATTAAAATTGTTAAATTGTGGGCTGAAATTGTAAAATTGTGGCTGAAATTGTGAAATTTGGGTAATTAAAATTTTAAAATTTTAAAATTCTTGGAAATTTGATACCTACGTGTGTGTATGTGTGTGTGTGTGTGTTTTCGGCGGCGCTTTGATGTTTTTGTTTACATAAGGAGTTTTTTGTTTACATAAGGAGTTTTTTTATTATTAATACATACGAGGGCGGTTCAATAAGTCAAGATCTTTATGACCGTGGGAATTTATATGTATGTATTTTTGTGGGGTGGATTAAGGGGTTTCATAAGATTAAGATTTCATAAGTATACATATATGCCGACGGGAAAATCATGAAAATGATTTTTCCTAATACCAACGGGAAAATCATGAGATGATTTTTCCTAATTAATTAATTTTTCCTAATGCCGACGGCAATACATGATTATTTTTTTTTCCAGTGTTGCCAGACTGTAGAAATTTGTGTATACATATATATATGTATGTATATATGTAAATATGTAACTATCAGAGAAAATATATTTGATGACTACTACGCGATTCTCATATGAATCGTGGGAATGTGTATGTGTGATTTCCTCACGCTAATAAATTATTTATCATACCGACATTTTATTTATAAAATGTTCTCATGTATGTGAACGCCCTAATACTTGTGTATGGGTGGTCCAGCTTGATTATCGCTGGTAATTGTATATTGTGTTTATTTGTTTAAGAAATATATTTGTATTTATGTATGTATGAATGTATAAATGTATGTATGTATGTATGAATATATAAATGTATGAATGTATGTATGTATGAATGTATAAATGAATGTATGAATGTATAAATGTGCGATCGTGGGAACTTGTGCGTGGAATATTTTATTGAATACATATATATTTTGCAACGTAGTCATTTTCTTTGTCTTCAATTATTTTAAAGCAGAGGATTTTCAACTAAGTACAGTCATCAGCAGATTAACAAAAAGTAAAAGTTATGAATGCCGCAAGGCTACTGCTACTAATTTTCGTATAAATACGCCAACTTTTATAACCAACACATCAGTACTTTATTATATTTACAAGTAGTATCATCAGCAATTGTGTTAAATTCAAATAGAAAATCCATAAACTAATTAAAAATGAGTTCTTCAGGATATATGTGTAATAGATGTAATAAGGTATATAAATACCAAAAGTCCTTTTTGGACCATGTTAAATATCATAGTATGCAGGATCAAGAGATCGTAAGTCGGGACAGAAATCAAGAGCAACCGCAGACATCTCTTCAAAATCATCAACAGCAGCTAAATACATTTCATCATCAGCAACAACCCTCTTTACAGTACCCCCAATATCAACTACCAATGAATCATCAACAATACGGTATGCCCAACTGTTACCCTACATCAATGTCATGGAATAATCAGTTTTTGGGATCAGGAGTACCAATGCAATATGAGTATCCAAGTTACAATTATAATCCCGTCACACCAGATAATCAAATGCATCAGTATTCCAATTTGATGCAATGGCAACCTCTTACTTATCATCAACAAGAGCAGCAGCAGCAACAACAACAACAACAAGCTCAACAACAAGGTGTGGATATCCTTGGAGGGACCTTATACAACGATGCTATGGACATAAGTTTGCCGGAAAGTGATGGAGAAGTAGATGTAGAAGAAATAGGAGAAGAAACTCTGCCAACTCCAATGAGTACTTCCCATGTCAGGACAGAAGAAAATAATGTGAGATATTATAAAATATCGAAAGCCTTCAAAAATCATATCGCCACATATGCAATTCTAAATAAAAAAGACCAACTTCTCTTGGAAGAGTTTATTAAGGAAAACAAAAATATTTTTATGGAGAGACTTCAAATGAATTTAACTAAACATACAATAATTAAATTTCATGTGAGTATTGTGGCGGAGTATATAAAAATTGTGGGAGAGGAATTGGAGTTGTGCATAATATCACATGTAGCCAAAATGAGTTTACTGACAAAGGCAGACAATATAGAAGAAATACTACTTAAACAGGTTGAGGAGATTTCAACCAAAATGTCTGAATTTGAAGAGCGAGATTCTGGTTGGACCTTATCACGCATAGTCCGAGCAGAAATCAACATCAACAAATCGTCGCTCGTCAAAGGGTCGAATTGGATATCCACACCTCAAAAATTAGAAGGAACAAAAGCTTGCATCAATATAGAAAACAGCGATGCATATTGTTTCAAGTGGTGTCTGATTGCTGCAATGGATACGACGAAATACGATCGGCCAAAACGTTGTAGTTCTTATAACATCCCTGACATTGCTGCAGAAACGATTGTTACGCGAAATGGTGTAGCGTTAAATTTCAAAAATTTAACGTACCCATTAGCACTAAACAAAATCAAGGAGTTCGAGGTGAATAATCCGGCAATAAGTGTGAACGTATTTGGATATGATGAGGGAGCAGATCAGATTATTGGTCCTTATTATGTGACCAAGGACGAGAAAGTGAACCACGTCAACTTACTACTTTTAGAGAATGCTGCAGGTCATCACTACATATTGATAAAGAATATATCAAGGCAAGTTAAAAAATATACAACTTTTTATTTTAAGGATACATATACCTGTTTATATATTTTATACTATGTACATTTTACTTATAAACTTTTATTTATTTTTTTATCATTCACAGACTTTTACGGAATCAAATAACGCAGCACAAAAGTAAATTAGTTTTCTACAATAGCTGTCTCCATTACACCCACATCGAAAATGGTATGACAAATCATAAGGCGGAGTGCGGTAAAATTGTTACAACTATGCCATCAGGTCCGGATGCAATTCTGAGCTTCAAGGGACATCAAAGAAAAATGGATGTACCCTTCGTGGTATATGCGGATTTCGAATGCATCTTGGAAGAAGTTAGTAATAGTGTAAGTAATAAAACTAGTCTAGTCAAAAAGCACACTCCTTGTGCATTTAGCTATTATATTAAGTGTCTCCATAGCAATAAGTTAGATAAATTAAGGATATATACAGGAAAAGATGCCTCAAAAAAATTTGTATCATATTTAATTAAAGATTTTGAGGATATATACAATAGTCACTTAGTAAATAATAGACAAATGGATACTTTATCCCCTTCTGATATTTATAATTTTTATAGTGCGGTGAATTGTCATATTTGTCAAAAATTTCTAGGTAAAGATCGCGTTAGAGATCATTGTCACATTAGTGGTAAATATAGAGGTGCAGCCCACAATAACTGTAATTTAAATTACCAAATCCCCAAGTTTATACCAGTTTACTTTCACAATTACTCAAATTATGACTCACATCTTTTTATTAAAGAACTAGGTGAAATTTCAATGCAACTGAAAGTACTCCCTCTCAATAAGGAACTTTATATATCCCTCTCCCAATTTACAGAAATGAGCGACGGTCATAAGCTTGAAATAAGATTTCTCGATACAATACGGTTTATGGCTGAGAGTTTGGAATCATTAGCCTGCAATTTGTCGGATAATGATTTCAGCACTATTTCAGTCAGAAAAAGAATTTCAGCTTATTAAGAAAAAATTAGATGAATGTCAGCTGCCTTCACGCAGTGATTTCTTTAATAAGTTGAACAATAGTGTTCGTTATAGGAATACTCACATGCTGTAGAGGTATGGAATACTTTTGGTTGCAAAACTATGAAAGATTACATGGAACTTTACTTAAAAACAGATGTCCTCTTACTGACAGATATTTTCGAGAACTTTAGAAAAGTTTGTAAAGGTATTTATGAGCTCGATCCATGCCAATATTATACAGCACCTGGCCTGTCCTGGGATACAATGCTCAAATACACAAAAATTGAATTAAAATTATTGACAGACATAGACATGTACAATTTTATGAAAAAAGGTATACGTGGAGGGATCGTACAGTGTAGTCAAAGATATTCGAAAGCGAATAACAAATATTTAGAAGATTTCGATAAAGAGAAGCCCTCAGAATTTCTTGTCTATTTAGACGCTAACAATTTGTATGGTTGGGCGATGTCGGAATATCTTCCTCATGGTGGGTTCAGATGGTTATCGCAAGACGAGCTGAATCTGGACCCAAACAGCATAGCTGACAATGGAACAGACGGTTATGTATATGAGGTCACTTTGGATTATCCCTCTCATTTACACGACTTGCATAATGACCTTCCTTTTTGCGCTGAAAATAAAAAAGTTATGCAAGCGAAGTATAGCAAGTAGATAACCGATTTCTCTACAAAGCAATCATACGTGATACACTTTAGAGTTCTGAAACAGTGCTTAGAATATGGCTTAGTTTTAAAGAAAACTCATCGTATTCTAGCATTTAAACAATCTCCATGGTTAAAAGGCTATATTGACCTAAATACCAGACATAGGGCCACTGCTAAAAATGCTTTTGAAAAATTTTTTTCAAACTACTTAATAATGCAGTGTATGGTAAAACCATTGAAAATGTGGATAAGAGGAGAGATGTTAAAATTGTTAATAGTTAGTTAGATATCAAAACCAAATTTTCATAGTTTATCTATATTTTCCGAAGATCTAGTAGCAATCGAAATGACTAGAGTCAAAACCTGCTACAATAAACCAATTTACTTAGGATTTTGTGTACTCGAGCTGTCCAAATGGAAAATGTATAATTTCCATTACGGGTACATGCAACCTAAGTTTAAGACAAAACTCTCATTGAACTATATGGACACGGACTCTTTTATATATTCAATAAAAACGGACGACTTTTACGCTGACATCAAAAATGACATACAAGAACAATTTGATACATCGGACTATCCTACAGACAATATTTATAATTTTCCACTAGTAAATAAAAAAGTCATTGGTATGATGAAGGATGAAAATTGCGGTAAAATAATGACAGAATTTGTTGGGCTGCGATCACAAATGTACTCATTCAGTGTACAAAATCAAAATGACGTTAAAAAATCGAAGGGGGTAAAGAGAGCCATATTAGATAAATATAGTTTAGCTACTTATAAAAATTGTTTATTTAATAAGACTAATGTGTATGATAATATGTTAACATTTAAATCTAAGCTACATCAGATATATACTAGTCAACTAAATAAGGTAGTCTTAAGTTATGGAGACGATAAGAGAAAAATTAGATCAAATAACATTAATACATATGCATGGTATCATTTTCGTATTAAGGAAACTAACCCTGAATACGAACTTGATATGTTGCTAGATGAGATTGCTAGAATGCAAGAAAATTGTTAAAATTAATTAATTTTTAGTTAATTTTTAAATTGTAAATAAAATCATATTCATTAAGAAAAATTGTTGTATATAAAATCCTATTCATTAAGAAAAATTGTTGTATATAAAATCATATTTATTTAATAAGAAAAATTATTGTAAATAAAATCCTATTTATTTGTTAAGAAAAATTATTGTACATATCTATATGAATTTTTAAGAAAAAATTTTAAATAAAATATTGAAAAAATAATGAAATGGTGTTTATTTCTTTATTGGCTTTACTTCGTTGGATCAAACAGTTTTTGTTTTTGCTTATTTGTAAATTCTTGTTTTCATATTGCTTAAACATGCAAAGTCTTGTCTTCATATGACTTAAACATACACAATCTTGTCTTCACATAAATTACACATGCACAATCTTGTTTTCTTTGAGAGGTTCTCTACAAGAGAAATTGAATTTCACAATATTGTGAAATTCCATTAGATATTTTTATAAAGAGACACAATTAAGATAATCGGATAAGTCCTTATATTTTTTACTACTTACAAGTTTCTGTTATTTTCTATTCGAACAGATGATTCCTAATTTTCCTTTTGAAAAAAATAATGCAAAACAAGAAATTGTTAATAATTTAATTTTTATTTATTTTAATTACAATGATGGAAACATTTCATAATATCCATTTATTAAATGTTCTAAAATACTTTTACGAAGAAAATATATGGTACACCTGCACGTGTCAGGTCCTTCCTCGCAATTCGGATCATACCACGGACAGTTTGCAAAATGCCCTTCTGTATTGTCTTCATCTTCCATGACGCCATATTGTTCATTTTCCTCCAGCATATTTTGAAAGAATTTGATCATCTCCCAATGATCATATAACCAGAAGCTTTCAAAATCTGTTAGAAATTTATTTAATGTTCTTCTAATTTGGCTCATTTTCTTATTTGCTGGTGAATGAATGATGATGACGATTGTTTGAAGGTTCCTTTGATACTAATTTGCTCCCTAAATTTTTAAAGCAACATCTCCTGATCTTTAAAATATCTATACTAGCATCTCTATTCCATACTTCTTTTTAACCCTCTATCTCTCTCTCTCTCTTTATACCTTTTCTCTCTATAATTATCTCTTTCTCTCTATCACTATACCCCACTTATTCACCATAAATATTTTCGATTAGCCTTCTTGAAGTCATCACCAATACTTTTCAGTTCATTTTCAATTAAACATTCAAAGTGATAAGAACTAAATAAAATAATGGACTCCACCAAAAATCTAACATCAAGATTTAATTCTCTGAAAAACAAAACATTAATTCATATAAAGGAGCTTGAGACATCAATTAAATACAATATTCAAAATGTAAAACGTGTAACAACCAAATATGGACCCACACTAAAAGTTGAATTGGAAAACATCATTATGTTCCTGCCTAAACGATACAACAGTTTAACCGATGATGAAATTAAGGATCTCTCGAGCGGATCATATCACTTAAGCAGAGAAAGTGAACAAAACTTTAATCCTTGAGAGTGAGCTGAGTGAATTTTTGATTCAAAATTCACAGTATCCTATTTGGCAATAAAATACATTAATTCTGTATTAAATTATAAATAAAGAGACATTAAAGAGTTTTGTAAAATATAAATGTTTGTGTTTTATTTAATATTTTCAGTTATTTCATAAAGAAATTTAAGACATAAATGACCACAGGTAAATGTATTAAAATTCTGATGTTGATTATAGTTGTATTTAATATTTGCACCAAGATATTTGACTACTTCCGAAGCAGGTTGTAAGTTTCTAAAGCTGTCGAAATATTCTTTTACATTGCTGTTTTCATAATATGCTACCCAATGTGTACCAGGTCCTGTTGATACATCTAAATTGATTATTCCACATTCAATTTTCTTTGTTCGTTTTGGTAGAGTATTCAACATGAAAACTCCTCTAAAATATGGAATATTTATAGAGAAACGTCTTAGGTCCACATCAGATAGTGGTCTGTTGGGTAGCATCTTTAAGAGTTTTTTGATTCTTCTTTATGAACTAAGCCATAACCCTTTTTATATGGTTTTAAGTAAAGTCCTTTTCCAACTGCTATAGATTCCATAGCTCTATTATGTCTAGTTGCTTCATCAAGTTGATTTTTTGCATTCCTTGTTGCATTAACAGCCTTAGCTATAGCAGCACCTCCAGTTGTTAGACTACCAATTGCACCCAGAGCAGTTAAAATCGGTATTAGAGGTAAAAAACCACCAATTTTTGGAACACTTATTACACGTGGTACTATAATTTGAGACTTTCTTCCTTTTAATGACTTGTTAATAGTTTTTCGTGCAATTTTAATAGCTGAGTTAATATCTAATGGTTTTTCCTTTTTTAGTATTTTTGTTGCAGCTCTAATTGATGTTCTAAATAGCTTTTTATCATTTAATTTGTTCTTTTTAACATTTTTCTTTTTCTCCACACCCATACCAAATTTTGTTTTGGCTTTCATTGCGTTAGTAACCATATATGCAAATGCTTTTTCAGCAAGACTACTATCTTTTGATAAAACTCGATCCCAAGCGGAGTTTTCAAGTATTTTATCAGCTTTATGTCTAGTACTTAAATCCTTATTTTTGGAATAAGCAATATCGTGATTTTTACAAGCAGAGTCCAATAAATTAATACCTCTATCACCACGATTTAAACGTTTTTGTAGTTTTGTTCCAGGTCCACAGTACTGATATCCAGGAAGATGAAGTTCAACAGGTAGAGAGTTTATTATTTTGTCTACTATACCTCCTCCTCCAACGAAGGTGTTTTTATGACTAAACGTCCTCTGATATTGTACAACCATATTATCTAGTTTTTTCTATATAAGAGGTAATATTTATAAAATGCATTTAGTCACAAAAATGCGGTTAGTAAAACAACATAAAAATATTTTAGTTCGTAATATTGATGATTCAGCGAACATCAGTTCAAAAATAAAGCATAGCCCTCTCTTACCAAATTCTATTCGTGCTCTAATAGTGGGACCATCAAATTGTGGAAAGACTAATGTTATGATTGGCTTGCTAGAAAGTCCTATGGACTCAAGTTTGAAAACATCTATTTATACTCAAAATCTCTCTATCAACCTAAATATGAATACCTAAATAAACTAATTTCACCAATTAAAGGTATGGCGTATTATACATACACAGATAATGAATCAGTTATTCCACCTGACAAAGCTAAAACTAATTTAATTATGATATTTGATGATGTTGCATGTGAAAAGCAGAAAAATATAGGTACATATTTTTGTATGGGGCGACATAGGGATGTTGATTCATTCTACCTGTGTCAAACTTATACCAGAATTCCCAAGCATTTAATAAGAGACAATGCAAGTATTCTTATAATGTTTAAGCAAGATGAGACAAATATGAAGCATGTTTATAAGGATCATGTTGCCAGCGATATGAGCTATGAAAAGATTCAAGAAATTTGTCGAGAATGTTGGAAGGATAAATATGGATTTTTGATGATAAGCAAAGATAACGAATTAAACGATGGTCGCTACAGGAAGCAATTTGACTATTTCATAACTATATAAGCAACTACTCATAAAAAATTACCTTTAGTTATTAATCTAACTTTAAACTTGATACATCTATTTGCTATAACCTCATCTGATACCTGATAAGCTGATCTGAAAACCAGACCAGGTCCTAATAAGCTGATCTGAAAACCAGACCAGGTCCTGATAAGCTGATCTGAAAACCAGACCAGGTCCTAATAAGCTGATCTAAAAACCAGATCAGGTCCTGATAAGCTGATCTGAAAACCAGACCAGGTCCTGATAAGCTAATACCTGATCTAATAGCTGATACCTGTTATTTACTATTATTAAACATGGATGAGAAAATTTTAAAACAGTTGGTTTCCACAAGAAATGTCTTGAAGAAAAAACTTCGTAGTATAAAAACTGGTGAAATAGATACACGTGAACAACTAAGAGATACATTTAAACCAATAACAGAACCACTCAAAGAATTCCTAAATAGTTCTAAAAATATTAAAAGAATTCCCATAAAAGAAGAAAGTAAAATGAAGAAAGAAGTTGAAAATAATACAAGTTTTGAACCTGAAAAAACATCAGTCAAGATAGAGACAAGTACACAAAAGAAACTAGCAGAAGGAACAATATTCGATAATACCATCTTGTTTAATGATGCTAATACTGAGAATCATGATGATGATGATGATTTTTACTCACAGACTTCCAATACAGAAGATACTTATACTGACTTATCAGTCTTGGAAGGAAGAAATGAATTAGATACAAACTATGGTCCACATAAAGATTTCAATAATGAATGGAAATTTGGTGATAGTAACCTCAAACTTAATGAAGATAAAAAATACAAGTTGGTGGTCAAATATGGGCTCTAACACCAGGACTATTTTCTCTAATGTTTCATAAAATACCAAAAAATTATGATAAATTTGAACTCGAAATCTATAAAAAGATTTTAATTACTACTAATGCATATAGAAGGGACTATAAACCTGATGGTCAAATTAAGGGTACTAGAGGATATAAATATAAACATATTATTAAGAAATTTATTGACGATAAAAATCAAAAGAATTTAGCCGAATCAACAGGATCTAAGCCAAAAGGTAGTTATTTAGGTGATGGAATGATGGAATTTAACGCCCATAAGCCAAACTATATATACTGGGACGATCCAAATGAGTTAGTAGATCGTCTTCGACTACTGCTTGCATCACAAGGTGCAGTTCATACTAATCACAATAACGAGATTGTATCAATTATTGAAGAACTACGTGAAGCAAATATAATACATTAACTTTAATAAAGTATATAAAGCATGTCTGTTGATAAATTTGGACACTATTTAAATGATACTAGCAGTATAATTTCTTTGAAAAATGCACCTAAACTGCTGGGGTTCTTTATGGATACGAACAACAACATTGATGTCCAAAACAAAAGAATCAAAAATGTTGCAAAAGCTCTGGAGGAAAACGATGTTATCAATAAATTGTTTCTGCAAATTCAAATCGAAAAATTAGAAGAGAAATTATTAACATACTTTAAGGAAGATAATAATATAAATCAAGAAGATATGCAAATGCAAATTGAGGAGCTACAACGCGATATAAAATTAGATATAGAAGAAAATTATAAAATTCAAAAAGACATTCTACAAATTAAAACATCCTTTGAAGAACAAATTGAACAGCTTAATGAGAAAATTTATAGATTGGAAAATTACATGTTTGTATCAATAGCTGAAAATGCGTCAAGTAGATCACAACACTCTCCAAAAAATCTGTAAAACAACTTAATGTCTTCAAAAAGAAATTTAGTAAACGAACTGCATAAGCAAGCTCGAAAAGTTTTTATGCGTCGTAGAGTTGTAATGAAAGGAATAGATGATCTTTGGCAAGCTGATTTAGTTGAAATGGGGATCTATTCTAGAGAAAACAGAAATTATCGATTTTTGTTAACTGTAATTGACACATTTTCAAAATTTGCATGGGCAGTACCACTAAAAACTAAAACTGCACTCGAAACAACCAAGGCGATGGAAAATATTTTTGAATTAGGACGAGTACCAAAAAACTTACAAACAGATGATGGTAAAGAATTTTTCAACAAACACTTTCGAAAATTAATGGATAAATACAATATTAATCACTACTCAACATATAGCAGTATGAAAGCATCAATAGTAGAACGATTTAACAGAACATTGAAAGGAATGATGTGAAAAGAATTTAGCTTTAATGGTTCATATAAGTGGATTGATATATATAAAGATTTACTTAATGCATAGAATAGAAAAGTTCACCGTACCATCAAAATGTCTCCGATTACAGTCAACTCAACAAATGAGGAAAAGCTACTAAATACAGTATACAGTCATTTGAAGATGTACAAAATGTCGAAATTTAATGTTGGAGATCATGTACGCATAAGCAAATATAAGCATACATTTGAAAAAGGTTATACTCCAAATTGGACTACAGAAATTTTCACAATTACAAGAGTTCAAAATACAAATCCTACAACATTCATATTAGAAGATTATCTTGGTAATCCTATTAAAGGTGGATTCTATACTGAAGAACTTTCGAAAACTAGATATCCAAATACATATCTAGTTGAAAATGTTCTTAAAACTAAAGGAAAGGAGGCATACGTTAAATGGTTGGGATTTTCTAATCAACACAATTCTTGGATAAGTAAGAACGAAATATTATAGCAGAATACCATCATCAACAACAATAGCAGTAATATTAAGAAACTAATGTTAATTTTAAAATAAGAAAATGAAATAAATATGTAAATCATGCTTATAAACCATATGTTGTACTAAACTTTATTTAATTGTAATCAGACAGTTATAATGTCAATAACACTTACTCTGAGCTCTAACTCATCAGAATTATCTGCTAGTTACTTTCCTCCTATTGAATTACATGGTGCATATGAGTGTGCTCTAACTGATTTTCATTCATACAACAGCATTCCAAATGTAGACACCTACAACAATATGTTTCATATAGGGGAACATACAATTGAAATACCAATTGGATCTTACGAATTGAATGATATTGTAGATTTTATACAAGAGCAATACAGAAGACTCTGTCCAGAAAATAAGATTTTTATTGAAGCCAATAACAATACAATGCAAGTTAAAGTTAATAGTTCCAAAGATCCTGTATATTTTAATAAAGACAACATAATTGGAAAACTTTTAGGATTCAATAGCAAAATCCTAACACCAAACAAATATTATTACTCAGATCTTCCAGTTAATATTTTTAAAGTGAATCTCTTGCGAATTGAAAGTAGTATCGCTATTAACACATATATGAATCGCATACACTTCATGAATTTCCGATTAATGTGCCTCCAGGCTATAAAATAGATGAGGTTCCAAGAAATCTCTTCTATTTACCTGTGAACACCAGAGAGATAAGTTACCTAACGCTGCGAGTAGTTGATCAACACGGTGATTTAATTAATTTTCGAGGAGAGGAAATTACAATACGAATACATTTGAGGTCAACTAAATAATGCTAATATACAACACAAAAACATTGAAAAATAAAGCAGTAACAACAACAAGAACATTAAAGCGACCACTTCAACAGAAAGCACTAACAACATCAAATAAAAATTTTCTAAAGTCCTTGAATTTTAAATTGAAGACAAAATGAGTTCAATAATAGATGTCTTAGATAAACCTTTCTCTGATGAGAATATAATCAAAAAGGACTATCATACATATGTACCATACTTACAATCTTACAACAATAATGATGAAATCAGAATTTCAATACAAAATCAAGATTTATACGTGCTACTCAGTGAGAGCTACATTTATGTAGAGGGGTTTGTTGCCGATGATAATCGCCCTAAATCTTCTTCTTCTTCAGAGAACTTTAAATTAAAAAACAACTTTGTAGCATATCTATTTGATGAAATTCGCTATGAGCTCAATGGAATTGAAATTGATCATACAAGATATTTAGGAGCCACGAGCACCATAAAAAACTTGGTTTCTCTATCACCAAACGAAAGTAATGTGATGCAAAATGCTGGATGAAACAAAATTGACGATGTCACTCTTGCAAATGGATTTTTCAATTTCTATGTACCTCTCTAAAAATGCTTCTAGGATTCGCTGAAGACTACAACAAAGTTATATTAAATGGAAAACATGAACTGATACTCTTGCGCAATAAGAACGACGAAGATCTTGTACGCTCCAGTGTTTCTACTGAAAAAGCTAAACTTACAATTTCACTCATCTCATGGAGAATAGCTCATGTTCAATTATCTGACCTTAGCAAATTGAATATGATTAAAATGATTAACAATGGTGCTTCTATATCTATGGCATTTCGCAGTTGGGATTGTCATATTAATCCACAATGAAACACAGGAACTAGCCATATTTGGAATGTTAAACTGGCTGCAAATAGAGAACGCCCCCGTTTTGTGTTGATCGCTTTTCAACAAGAAAATAAGTTTGTTCATTGTGATTTGACTAATTTAAAAGTAAATTTAAATTCAGTCTCATACCCGTAAGATGATCTAAACATAAAGTTCAAAAATGAACGTTATGCAATTCTATATGATATGTATCTAAGATTCCAACAAAGCTACTATATGAAAGAATCTCAACCGCTTCTTACTGCATCAGAGTTTAAGACAAAAGCTCCTATTATTGTAGTAGATGTCAGTCATCAGAATGAATCACTCAATAATGGACCGATTGATTTAAAAATAGAATTTGAAACAGCAACTAATATTGCAGCAAAGACATCAGCTTACTGCATTCTTATTCATGATCGTATAATAGAATGTATACCCATCAAAGGACAAGTTCGAAAAGTGTTATAAATTGAATAACATGGAAAATAACATAATTTTTATAGACGTACAAGGTTTCAAAACTAATTCAAACGATTTCATCGCAAAAGAAGTAGCGATTGTTTTCAACAATTATGAATATAACAACTTCATTATAAAACCACCATTTGATTTTAAATGCTTATCAATAAAAAAGCAAAGAGAAGCAAAGTGGCTAACAAAAAACTATCATCACCTAAGCTGGACTGCTGGATCAGTTTCATTTCATAGCGTTTGCAATTTTTTAAAAGCCAACGTAAGATGTTCTAAAATTTACGTAAAAGGTGAAGAAAAAAGACTATGGTTGGAAAAAATTTTACACCAAAAAATTTCTAACGTTGAGGATATAGGCTGCATCAACTTTAAACAAATGGAAATCAAGTATCCAGAATATTTTTATTGTAATTATCATAAATTTGGTGTATGCGCATTAAAAAATGCTATTTTACTAACAAAAGAAATGTCTTGCTTTAAATGATCTTTTTACTTTTTAAAATATTAATGTATGTATTATTATAAAATTATATACAAAATAAAAGAATGTACAAGTGTTTTCTTATTTCAAATACAAACTACATAAAGGGAATAGAAGGAGGTGGGGAGGAGGAGAAGTTAACTTTTTTGCTTACTTGCAAATGTTTGCATTTTGTTTCTCTGTTCCTCTGCTTTAAAAGAATTGAAGACAAAGAAAATGACTACGTTGCAAAATATATATGTATTCAATAAAATATTCCACGCACAAGTTCCCACGATCGCACATTTATACATTCATACATTCATTTATACATTCATACATACATACATACATACCTTCATACATTTATATATTCATACATACATACATACATTTATACATTCATACATACATACATACAAATATATTTCTTAAACAAATAAACACAATATACAATTACCAGCGACAATCAAGCTGGACCACCCATACACAAGTATTAGGGGGTTCACATACATGAGAACATTTTATAAATAAAATGTCGGTATGATAAATAATTTATTAGCGTGAGGAAATCACACATACACATTCCCACGATTCATATGAGAATCGCGTAGTAGTCATCAAATATATTTTCTCTGATATTACTGATATAGTATTACGATAACAAATTTATACAGTCTGGCAACATTGGCAATTTTCCCTTTGGAAAAATCATTTTCCCGTCGGCATTAAAAAATATAGTAATCATGCATTGCCGTCGGCATTTGAAAAAAATAATCATGCATTGCCGTGGGCATTAGCAAAAATTATCATGTATTGCCGTCGGCATTAGGAAAAATAATCATGCATTGCCGTAGGCATTAGGAAAAATTAAGTTTCACAACTCCCCCCCCCTTGGTATTAGGAAAAATCATCTCATTATTTTCCCGTTGGTATTAGGAAAAATCATTTTCATGATTTTCCAGTCGGCATACATGTATACTTATGAAATCTTAATCTTATAAAACCCTTTAATCCACCCCACAAACATACATACATATAAATTCCCACGGCATAAAAATCCAGACTTATTGAACCGCCCTCGTATGTAGTAATAATAAAAAAAAACTCCTTATGTAAACAAAAAACTCCTTATGTCAACAAAAAATCGGACGGACTTATTGAACCACCCTCGTAGGTATCAAATTTCACAAATTTCCAAGAATTTTAAAATTTGGCTAATTAAAATTTGAAAATTTCACAATTTTAATTGTCCTAGAACCACCAGTTCCCTACTACTAAAGCGCACTGATGTGAAATAAATTAAATTACTAAAATTACATTTTTATAAGATTTTGTACAGGGATGTTGTATTTAATGAAACATTTGTTTTGTCAAATAATTTAAACCAACTAAAAGACATTTTATTCATTAATTTAAGAGAAAAGGTGAAATGATTATTTAAAAAATATATAAAATTTAATTTAAGAAACCAAATTAAAAGCTACTGTAATTGTAAAACAAAAAAATAATCCGTTTTTATGCATTAAACACATTCACCACAGCAAGGTACAGACTGCAAAATGTCAAGGATAGAATACACATGTTTATATGAGAGTGATTCTTTTGAAGACAGCAAGGTAACAGGACGGCAGGTTGTAGTCCAATAAACTAATTTCTATTTCTTTGGCTACAATGAGAAAATTCAGTGTTGCCAGTATAATACAAAATGATGAATGAATGATATCGTACAATTATTTCATATTATTTAACAGAAACGATATCCAAAAATTTATGTAAAGCATAAATTGATTAAAACATTTTGAAAGAGTAATTTAATTTTTTAAATGCGAAATATTTGAAGGTGGCAATACTTATACTGGTGCAGATGGTGCTGCTGCCATCTCCAAAATAGTAAAGTAGAGGCGACAAATGCTGTTAGCAGCATTTGAAGTTGTGTGTTCGTGGTGAATGTGTTTAATGCATCATGCTAACACTAGTTTTCAATATAATTTTTTCCAGTAATATATACTTTGTTTCTTAACAGTGTCTATAGTATTCCGTAATTTTCTATAAAATTATTTTTTTTAATACGTATATTTATTTATTGTATCTTCAAAAATTAACTAACAATAAGTATTCAAATCTTAAATCTAAATATAATTATTAGGCCCGACCAGTGTCGGACATAAGCTAGTGATAGTAGTTAATAATACATAAGAGTCGTGCAAAGCAAAAAAAAAATATTTTCAAGCAGTTTCATCTGGAGTGTTAAGTATTAGAGCTCTTGTGTCCCTTTTTTTTAAGCGAATGTGTCCAGTGAAGTTCAAAATATTACGAGCAAGTGGATTAGGGTGCGACTCGAGTTTTGTTATATATTTGCCTGCGTATTTTGCAATTTCTTCAGTCACTTGTGGCATATTTAAATCACGATGTAAATTGGAGTTTCTTATGTACCATGGAGCCGATGTTATTAACCGTAAAATTTTGTTTTGCCTTTGTTGAATTTTCTCTACGTTTGAAGTTGCAACAGTGCCCCATAGCTGAATTCTCTAGCATCATATAGGTTTCAAAAGCGACTTGTATATCAAAAGTCTACAATCTAGACTCAGGGTGAAATTTCTATCAATCAGCCAATGTAACTGAGTTAATTTTAGCTTAATTAGTATTGCTTAGATTTAATGTGGTGTTTCCACGTAAGCCGTCGGTCAAGGTGAGTAGTAGGGAATTGCCAATCCTGCCGCAATTAAAATTGCGAAATTTTGAAATTTTTATTACCCAAATTTTAAAATTCTTGGAAATTTGTGAAATTTGATACCTACGAGCGGGGTTCAATAAGTTCGTCCAATTTTTTGTTTACGTTAGGAGTTTTTTTGTTTACATTAACTGTTTTTTTGTTTATATAAGGAGTTTTTTTTTATTACTACATACGAGGGCGGTTCAATAAATCAGGTTTTTTATGACCGTGGGAATTTATATGTATGTATGTTTGTGGGGTGGATTAAAGGTTTCATAAGATTAAGATTTCATAAGTATACATATGTATATGCCGACGGGAAAATCATGAAAATGATTTTTCCTAATACCAACGGGAAATTCATGAAATGATTTTTCCTAATACCAATGGTAAAATAGTGAAAATAAATTTTTCCTAATGCCGACGGCAATGCATGATTATTTTTTTTCAAATGTCGCCGTGAAAACAAGTTTTTTTTTTAAATGCCGACGGGAAAACATATTAATTTTTTTCAAATGCCGACGGGAAAACATGTTTATTTTTTTCAAATGCCGACGGGAAAATCATGAAAATGATGTATATAATGTATATGTAGCAGTTTAAGTCTGTCCTTGATTTGGGGTAGGCGGGGGGGGGGGGGGGTGTTATTGTAATATTTATCTATAGGAATTTGGGAGTTTATATGTTTGTAGAAATTTTTGTGCATATATGTCTCTAGAAGTTTAAGGCTGATCGTGATTTGCATTGTTGAGATTGATCGATTGTATGTGACTTAGAGAATTTTTGTATGTATATCTGTAGGAAATTTAAGGCTTTTCGTGATTTATGAGGGGCGAAGTGGTCATGAAATATATAACCGCGCAATTTGTGTGTATATATGTAGGAGTTTAAGGCTGATCATGATTAATGAAAGGTGAGGTGAAGGTGTTCATGTATATGTATACGTATTTGTGTGTATGTATGTCTATATGAGTTTAAGGCTGATCGTGATTTCGGTTGTGAGATTGATAGATTGTATGTTACCTTGAGATTTTGTGTATGTATATCTGTAAGAACTTTAGGCTGACTGTGATTTGTCAGGGGAGGGGCGTTGTTGAAATAGGTTTAATTTTTCGTAGATGAATTTTAGTATGTGTGTGTGTATGTGATTTTCTCACCATAGTATTTATATGTACGTAGAAATAAAATGTTTCTCATATGAACATTTTTTGCTAGAAAATATTATCATATATGTGAACTTCCCTAAACCTAGTATGTTTTTCATATTGGAGGATGAGATTGCTTTATATTTGATCAAGCTTAAATTTGTCCAGTGTTAAAGTCCGTCGGTCAGAAATTTGTTTATATTTGTATAAATATTAATTTCAGATTTTGCAAAATTCTTGTGTACGATCGTGGCGATTTTGTGTGTGTATGTGTGTATGCGCGATAGAGTTTGGCTTTAAAGAAATGAAAAACGCTTTGAAATGAAACTGATCCAGTAGTCCAGCTTAGGTGAGGATAGTTTTTTGTTAACCACTTTGCTTCTCTTTCCTTTTTTATTGATAAACATTTAAAATCAAATGGTGGTTTTAAAATGAAATTGTTATACTCATTATTGTTGAAAACATCTGCTACTTCTTTTTGTAATGAAAACCATTCGAAACCTTACACGTCTATTAAAAATATTTTTTTCATTCATATTACTTAATTTATAAGACTTTCCGGGCTTTCTATTATTCGATCATCAGTAAAAATGCAGTAGCTGAGGTCCTTGCTTGCTGTTTCAAATTAAATTTCTATATCAATTGACCCGCTTTTGAATAAATGGAGCTTTTATCTTAAACTCTGATGCAGTTACAAGCGCTTGAAATTCTTTCATATACGAGTAGTAGATACATATCATATAGATACATATCATATAGAACTGCATAACTTTCACGTTTTAATTTTATATTAAGATCATTATATGGATATGAGACTAAATCTAAAGGTACTTTTAAATTAGTCAAATCACAATGAACAAACTTATTTTCTTCTTGAAAAGCGATCAACAGAAAACGAAGTCGTTTTCTGTGAATTTTGGTGTATCCTCTCGACGGTTCCTCTAGTGTACAAGATGACTTTGCATGTCGGAATTTCCGACTGTCTTTTGTCGGCGTTATAGGTAATTAAATGTTAAAATTTTAATTGCCCAAATTGTACTACTTGATAATGGTACTATCTTTACATTAATAGGCTATATGTTTATTTTATGAAGGGTGATCGTCAATGCCTTTTATGGTTTTTTGTAATTGTTTTATTTTTAAGTTTTTTTCTCTCTCATTGTATTAAAGTTTAGCGTATTGTATATATATTTCTGCTATGTTTAAGTATGCTTTGTTTTCAAGTGAGACAGGCTTTATATATCAGCTGGTCAGTCAGTCAGTCTCTTGTTTTATTTATTTTTTTCTTCTGATGTATAACTAATTTTTTGATTTTAATTTTTTTTTTTTTTGAAATAGAGAACATTAATATAATTTTTAAATCCAATATTTTTAATGAAAATATATACATATGTGAGTGTATACATATGCAAGTGTATTCATATCTACATACATATATGCGAGTATATGTATGTATGTAGAAATTAGTTTACATACAAAGAAATACATGTTTAATAAACAAGTATTGCACCAAATCGATCTTAAAAAACTCAGTCACCTCTACCATGAATACAGCCTAGGTGTTTTCATATAGTGTCAGAAACATTGGAATATCTACGTTTGAAGGAGTTTTTGCTTCAAATATTTCTACATCAGATTTGCTGGTTGACCCCTTGAAGTTATTGTTGGTGATGTAGTTTGAGTTGTATCGGATTCAGATATTATGATTTCTCACTTAAAAAAGGTCCTCATCACCTTCTATCAGGTTTTTATATTTTTCTAACATGCATGTCTTAGCATGCTTTTGTCCATAGTGACGCAAGCGTCCGAGATGTAGTGGTGTTTCAGTTAAAAATCTATACTATTAGAATTTACGATTTCGCTCTTTTTATTCTTTTACAAAGTAGATACATATTTATATATTTCATTTAGCATAGAATCATAATATTTCTTTACTTACAAAATTATATGACGTGAGGAATTCTTTTAAATTTGCATGCTTCGGAATGCTTTCAATATTTTTTCTGTAAATTTATTTAATACTCATACAGATACAGATATAAAGTAAGATCTGCTTATATTGCATTTTACAATTTATGTATGCTTCAGCATGATTCCAGTTGAAGTCCATAGTTATTCAGTAAGTTTGTTCGATACTAATTCATACACATATACATTCTTAAAGATTGGAAATCTAAGTCCAATTTATGTAGCTTATCTATATTTTCTAAAGATTTGATAGCTATAGAAATGAATAGAGTGAAGATCTATGGGCATATTTTAAAATTTCGCTTGCTAGAGCTTTCGAAATGGAAAATGTACAATTTTCACTATAAAGAGTGATAATCAAGGCACATCAAACAGGTACATGCATTAGGTGCAACTCTGCGTTTTCACAAAGTAACTGTCAGTTTCACAAAGTTATTGTCAAAATTTTAAAGTATTTGTCAAAAAATGTAAACATCAAGCAAGCCAAGAATTAATTGTCAAACAGCAAGAAGACCAAGACAAAACGTGTTGCAATAATCCAAGCAATGCAAATTAAATAAATAAATTCAATAAAATAAATAAATTTGATATGCATAAAATTCTCACAACTTATCTGTGGCAAACAATGAAGCTTTGGTGGAGGAATACGGCACCTATATCATTCCTATATTTCCGCCTAGAACCTCCATGGCTATTTAGAGGTCGCGGAGAACATCCCAAAATGGGTATGATTAAAAGACGGATACGTGCTGAAGATGTATTTATTAACTGCGGTAAAGACTCGAAAATATCCGGGCCTCCCGCAGGACATCGCTGGGAAGAAGTTATACACAACAATACTGTCACCTGGTTGGCTTCGTGGGTCGAAAATGTCCAAGGTCAGGTTAAATACATCATGTTAAATCCTTCGTCCAAACTAAAAGGTGAAAAACACCACATTAAATATGAAACAGCTCGTAAATTGGCAAAATCTATTGATAAAATTCGTGCAACATATCGCGATGAATGGAAATCAAAAGAAATGTGTGTTCGACAACGCGCCGTTGCTCTCTATTTTATTGACAAGTTGGCCTTGAGAGCTGGTAATGAAAAGGATGAAGACCAGGCTGGTACTGTTGGTTGCTGTTCGTTACGTGTCGAACACGTTAGTTTGCACAAAGAGTTAAACGGCAAAGAGAACGTTTTAGTCTTCGATTTTCTTGGTAAAGATTCCATGCGCTATTATAACGAAGTTGAGGTGGAAAAACGAGTCTGCAAAAATTTAGAATTGTTTATGGAAAACAAGAAGACAGGAGACGATTTATTCGACCGTTTGAATACACAAGTTCTTAATGAGCATTTAAAAGAACTGATGGAAGGTAGTTATTTGATTTTCAACATATTTTGGATATTATGCTCTTATTTATTATCTTAGGTCTCACTGCCAAAGTGTTTCCTACGTATAACGCTTCGATAACATTACAAAATCAAATAAATCTTTTAACTAAGGACGATATGACTGTATCAGAAAAACTTTTAGCCTACAATAGAGCTAATCGTGCGGTAGCCATTTTATGTAACCATCAACGTTCAGTACCCAAGAGTCATGAAAAATCTATGGAAAAACTAAAAGAAAAAATAAGACAAAAACGTGAAGCCATTGATGACTGTGAAGCTGAATATGATGTAACTAAAATTATTATAAAGTTATGATATTGTTCTAAACTATAGCATTAAATTTCAGGACCTTAAAAGACAAGCAAAACGAGGTTCTGTGAAAGAACGCATAAACGCTGATAAGA
Source organism: Nowickia ferox (assembly GCA_936439885.1). Taxonomy (NCBI): domain Eukaryota; kingdom Metazoa; phylum Arthropoda; class Insecta; order Diptera; family Tachinidae; genus Nowickia; species Nowickia ferox. The sequence continues at coordinate 55,997,743 of OW387023.1, forward strand.
AGGGAAAACAATTGGAACGTTTAAAAGAGCAACTAAAAAAAATGGAGCTTCAAGAGACTGATAGGGATGAAAATAAAACTATTGCTTTGGGCACCTCTAAACTGAATTATTTGGATCCACGTATATCTGTAGCCTGTAGGGCTATTCATATGGCTGATGAAAACTATGTTTTCTAAATTTATTACACAAGAATTTGTTTCATACACATCCATAGAAAAACCCACAATAAACTACATGGAAAAACACTACATCAGTAAAAATAAAAACAACTACATTTAGACCATCGTAATCTTCATCGACTCACATTTTATTGAGTTTTTATGAATATATATATACATCAATATATGCATGTATGTATGTGTATTTATTTGGTTTTTAACTAAATTATAATTTATTCAGAGAACTGAGACAGAAAAACTAAAATATACAATTAATTTAGTGTTTAACATTAAAACATTAAAATTAAACAAACTTCTCTTAAATTCTTTGCCACAGATCTCACCCCATTTGTTTCTTGTATCATCATCTCTTGGCACCGCAAACATACTGCCAGCTCCAGTACCAATCTTTTTATAACAAGCAGCACACTTACGCATTTTTTGGTTTAATAAAGTTTTTGTTTACTTGAGACAATTTTAAGTTTTTACTGCAAACACAATTTTTTTAATGCTTTTATTGTTTTTTTATTAATTAGTAATTTCAATTCTTATTGAAATTCACTAGAGTTCAATTAATTCTTTAAAAACTTGAATTCTTCACTTTTCACTTTCTTTATATTTATTTCTTTTAAAAACTTTATTAATTCTTTTTGTATCAAAAGTAGAGTTTTTTCTGCCTTGCTTTCAGCATTCAAACTTTTCTCAGAAAATGTTCGTTACTTTCGGCGCATACTTTGTAAACAAAAAGTCAGCTGATGAGCACTTTGCCTCTTGCATGTACCTGTTTGATGTGCCTTGAGTGATAATATTATGTGTTACTGATTTATTTTGAACGCTTAAGTTTTCACAATATTTCATACAGGCCAACAAGTTTAGAGAATTTCCAGTATATTAAGTTAATTATCTTTCTTAAGACCTATTATTCCTAATCATTCCTTCAAATATACAAACCAAACTAGATTTTTCCTGTTTAATTTTATTTTTTACTTTCATTAAATTTCAACATTTTGTTCATCTGCAAATTATTATATTTAGCAGCTTTTTCTCATTTGTTGAGTTAACTTTAATCGGAAACATTTAAATAGTGAGATGAACTTGTATATTGTAAACGAGTACATTAAGTAATTCTTTTTATATTTCAATACACTTATATGAACCATCGTCACATAATTCCTTTGGATGCTCTATTAAATCATTCTACTATTGATGCTTTCATATTAAATAATGTTTAATATTCTACTTATGCATGAATTTTCCAGTGTCTATTAAAAAATTCTTTACAATCTTCCATTTGTAAGTTTTTTGGTACTCATAACATTTCAAAAATATTTTCCACAGCCTAGGTTTTTTCGAGTGTAACTTTTATTTTCAACGGTATTGACCATAGAAACTTTGAGAATGAATCACTTACAGTCTACAATAATCAATAATTTCTATTTTCTGTAGAATAGTTTCCCATTTCACCTAAATCAGCGCCATAAAAGATCAACTATTCCTTACATTACATATCTACAATACACGAACAATTTTCGAGATTTATTATAGAGTTCGTTTACTAAATTTCTTTTTAAAGACATTGAGTTGTTTTAAAGATTTTTTGGATAGTGTTGTGATCTACTTGATCCACTTTCAGCTATTTATTCTATCATGTAGTTCATTTTCTAATCTATTAAATTTTTTGTCGGGCTGTTCAATTTGTTTTTTTAAAAGATGATTTACTTTTTAGTATATGTTTTTCAATTTTATAACTATTTTCTATCTCTAATTGTATTTCACGTTGTACTCCATCAATTTACATTTTAATATATTCTTGAATTATATTAATTCCTTAAGCTGTATTATTAATTTGCCTATAGTTTATCGTTTTCAGTTTCCAAAAACAATTTACTGACAACATCATTCTCTGTCAGTGAATGATGATGATTCTCTATCCATGTATTAGTAGAAATTAAATATATTCTATATAGTTTTCAAAATCAAATTTCTCATAGTATTTCCATGTTTTATTATCAATCATTAAAGAAAATAAAGGTAATATTAGAGCCTATATTTGACCATCAAACAAACAAGTCATAGTTCCCGTCTACCAAATTATATTTGCGCAAAAATAGTTTGTCTGTCAAATTGTAAAAAAAAAAATAAAATAAAAAATAATATGTTATCATTGGCTTGCTAAAAAGTCTTAATGGACTAAAATTTTAAAACATCTACATATTAATACTCAAAATCTCTATCAACCCCAATATGGATACTTAAAGATATTACATAATTTCATTCATTAAAGGAATGGGATATTACACATTTACAGATACTGAATCTGTTATTTCTCCTAGCAAAGCTAAAAGTAATTCCGATGTGATATTTAACGATGTTACGTGTGAGAAACATATTTTTGTATGGAGTGAGATAAGAATGTTGATGCATTCTGCTGATGTCAAACTTATACCAGAATCACCAAACATTTGATACTAGATAATTATAATGAAATTATAATGTTTAAGTAAGATGAGACAAATATAAAGCATGTTGGAAGGATAAATATGAATTTTGATTATAAGCAACGATATTGAATTAAACGATGATCGTTATAGAAAAAAAGAGAATTTGACTACATAAAAGTTTACTTTTTCGTTTTTCATCTGACCTTAAACTGCATTTATCTAAATGTTATATATGGGCAGCTACTTGTAAACTGATAACCCAATCTGAATCAGATAAGCTGATCTGAAAACCAGACCAGGCCCTGATAAGCTGATCTGAAAACCAGACCAGGTCCTGATAAGCTGATCTGAAAACCAGACCAGGTCCTGATAAGCTGATCTGAAAACCAGACCAGGTCCTGATAAGGTGATATGAAAACCAGATCAGGTCCTGATAAGCTGATCTGAAGACCAGACCAGGTCCTATTAAGCTGATCTGAAAACCAGATCAGGTCCTGATAAGCTGATCTGAAAACCAGACCAGGTCATGATAAGCTGATCTGAAAAACAGACCAGGTCCTGATAAGCTGATCTGAAAACCAGACCAGCTACCTGATAACCTGATCTGATAGCTGATACCTGATCTAATAGCTGATACCTTTTATTTGCTAAACATGGATGAGAAAATTTTAAAACAGTTGGTGTTGACAAGAAATGTCTTGAAGAAAGAGCTTCGTAGTATAAAAACTGTTGAAATAGATACATGTGAGCAACAAAAGATAAATTTAAACCTATAACAGAACCTCTCAAAGAATTCATAAATAGTTCTAAAAAAATTTAAAGAATTCGCAAGAAAAAAGAAAGTCAAATCATGATAGAAGCTTTTTTGACTTCAACTGGAATCATGCTGAAGCATACATAAATTGTAAAATGCAATGTAAGCAGATCTTACTTTATATCTGTATCTGTATGAGTATTAAATAAATTTACAGAAAAAATATTGAAAGCATGCAAATTTAAAAGAATTCCTCACGTCACATAATTTTGTAAGTAAAGAAATATTATGATTCTATGCTAAATGAAATACATAAATATGTATCTACTTTGTAAAAGAATAAAAAGAGCGAAATCGTAAATTCTAATAGTATAGATTTTTAACTGAAACACCACTACATCTCGGACGCTTGCATCACTATGGACAAAAGCATGCTAAGACATGCATGTTAGAAAAATATAAAAACCTGATAGAAGGTGATGAGGACCTTTTTTAAGTGAGAAATCATAATATCTGAATCCGATACAACTCAAACTACATCACCAACAATAACTTCAAGGGGTCAACCAGCAAATCTGATGTAGAAATATTTGAAGCAAAAACTCCTTCAAACGTTTCTGACACTATATGAAAACACCTAGGCTGTATTCATGGAAGAGGTGACTGAGTTTTTGAAGATCGATTTGGTGCAATACTTGTTTATTAAATATGTATTTCTTTGTATGTAAACTAATTTCTACATACATACATATTTGCATATGTACACACTGACATATGTATATATTTTCAGTAAAAATAATGGATTTAAAAATAATATTAATGTTCTCTATTTCCAGTAGTAAAATCAAAAAAAGTGGTTATACATCAGAAGAAAAAAATAAATAAAACAAGAGACTGACTGACCACCTGATATACAAAGCCTGTCTCACATGAAGACAAAACATACTTAAACATAGCAGGAATATGTATACAATACGCTAAACTTTAATACAATGAGAGAAAAAAAACATATCATCTAGAGCATCAAATAAAAGGCATAGATGATCACCCTTCATAAAATAAACATATAGCCTTTTAATGTAAAGATAGTAACATTATCAAGTAGTACAATTTGGGTAATTAAAATTTTAACATTTAATTACCCATAACGCCGAAAAAGGACAGCCAGAAATTCCGACATACAAAGTCATCTTGAATACTAGAGGAACCGTCGAGAGGTAGGTATATCCTCACATATACCTCATTCACAGAAAACGACTTAGTTTTCTGTTGATCGCTTTTCAAGAAGAAAATAAGTTTTTTCATTGTGATTTGACTAATTTAAAAGTACATTTAAATTTAGTCTCATATCCATATGATGATCTTAATATAAAATTAAAAAATTAAAGTTATGCAGTTCTATATGATATGTATCTATATGATATGTATCTACTACTCGTATATGAAAGAATTTCAAGCGCTTGTAACTGCATCAGAGTTTAAGATAAAAGCTTTATTTGTTCAAAAGCGGGTCAATTGATATAAAAATTTAATTTGAAACAGCAAGCAAGGACCTCAGCTACTGCATTTTTACTGATGATCGAATAATAGAAAGTCCGGAAAGTCTTATAAATTAAGTAATATGAATGAAAAAAATGGTTTTAATAGACGTGTAAGGTTTCAAAACTAATTCGATTGATTTTCATTCCAAAAAGAAAACATCCGCTTTCAACAATAATTAGTATACCAATTTCATTATAAAACCACCATTTGATTTTAAATGTTTATCAATAAAAAAGGAAAGAGAGGCAAAGTGTTCTAAAATATACATATGTAAAAAGTGAAGATAAAAGACGATGGTTGGAAAAAATTTTACTCCGAAAAATTTCTAACGGTGACTATATAGGCTACATCAACTTTAAACAAATGGAAATAAAATATATTAAATATTTCTACTATAGTTACTACAACTAGAGAGGAATTCAAGTTTACTTAAAACAGAAACTCCTAACAAACTTTTAAGTAAGTAAATACATCTAAAAATTAAAAGAACGTTTTTTTAATTTCAAAAAAAAACTATGGAAATATTTCACATCTATACACAAAAGACCAGGCAAATATTTACAACAGCAATAAAAGACTGCAAATGACAAAAAAAATGTACTTAAACAGGGAGCTACAGACTTATTTGTATGTAAATACATACATACCTAAAATCAATTTGTAGATCCATATGTACATAAGTACACATATTATCAAATTTCTTACCCATGCTCAAGTATTTATTGAATTTTAACAATCACACTTACATATCTACATCATGAAAACGTACAAAGCGTTCTCCAAGCTATTGACGCTTGAAAACGAAAGTCGAAGTAGACAAATGTACTTAAATAAACAAACTTATCACAGACCAGTCAAACTCTATCGCGCATACACACATACACACACAAAATCGCCACGATCGTACACAAGAATTTTGCAAAATCTGAAATTAATATTTATACAAATATAAACAAATTTCTGACCGACGGACTTTAACACTGGGCAAATTTAAGCTTGATCAAATATAAAGCAATCTCATCCTCCAATATGAAAAACATACTAGGATTAGGGAAGTTCAGATATATGATAATATTTTCTAGCAAAAAATGTTCATATGAGAAACATTTTATTTCTACGTACATATAAATACTATGGTGAGAAAATCACATACACACACACATACTAAAATTCATCTACGAAAAATTAAACCTATTTCAACAACGCCCCTCCCCTGACAAATCACAGTCAGCCTAAAGTTCTTACAGATATACATACACAAAATCTGAAGGTAACATACAATCTATCAATCTCAACAACGTAAAGCACGATCAGCCTTAAACTCATATAGATATACATATACACAAATACGTATACATATACATGAACACCTTCACCTCACCACTCATTAATCATGATCAGCCTTAAACTCCTACAGGTATACACACAAATTGCGCGGTTATATATTATATGAACACTTCGCCCCTCATAAATCACGATAAGCCATAAATTTCCTACAGATATACATACACAAATTCTCAAGGTCATATACAATTGATCAGTCTCAACAATCCAAACCACGATCAGCCTTAAACTCCTACAGACATACATGCACAAAAATTCCTACAGACATATACATATACACACACATATGCACATTCTATCTATCTATCACAACAACATCCTCCCCCACCTCAAATCACAATCAGCCTTAAACTCCTACGAACATACATATACACAGATTCCCACGGATACGTATTACATGAATACTCTCACCTCGCCTTTCATAAAATACAGACAGCCTTAAACTCTTACAGACATACATACATACATGTACACAGATTCCCACGGATACATATTACAAAAACTCCCCACCCTCCACCAGTCGATCTACCTCAAATACATCCCGCCCCCTCACAAGCACAGCTTAGTTTAAATTCCAACAAGCATAAACGTCACCGAATTCCCCCGGTTACATATTACAAAACACCCTCACCTACCCAAATCACGGCCAGCCTTAAGGTCTCGCAATCTAGACACACCCCGCAATAGACAAACCCACAAATTTTCCGTCGGCATTAGGAAAAATAATTTCCATGATTTTCCCGTCGGCATTTGGAAAAAATAAACATGTTTTCCCGTCGGCATTTGAAAAACATAATCATGCATTGCCGTCGGCATTAGGAAAAATAATCATGTTTTGCCTTCGGCATTTGAAAAAAATAATCATGCATTGTCGTCGGCATTAGGAAAAATTAATTTTCACTATTTCACCATTGGTATTAGGAAAAATCATCTCATGATTTTGCCGTTGGTATTAGGAAAAATTATTTTCATGATTTTCCCGCCGACATATATGTATACTTATGAAATCTTAATCTTATGAAACCCCTTAATCCACCCTACAAACATACATACATATAAATTCCCACTGTCATAAAAAACCAGACTTATTGAACCGCCCTTGTATGTAGTAATAAAAAAAAAACTCCTTATGTAAACAAAAAACACCTTATGTAAACAAAAAATTGGATTTTTTATTTTAGTATATTTTACTTTAATGTAACAATTGTAGAAAATAGCTTTTGCGAATATAAAGCAAAAACTTATAGAAAGACCTGCATTCACGTGCCCCGATTTTTCCTATACCTTCATATTGCAAACTGATGCTAGCGATTTTGGTGGGTGTTGCTGTGTATATGAATTTCATCATATACCGTAATACCACCAGAGAAATTAGATTTGATGACTACTACGAGATTCTCATGTGAATCGTGGGGATGTGTGTATGTGTCTGTGTGTGTGTGTATATATACATACATGAATTTCATCATATGTCGTAATACCAACAGAGCAATTTGATGACTACTACGCGATTCTTATATAAAGTATATAAGTAGAAGAAATAATGTAGATTGTCATCATTCTGCTCTGATATCTCAACAAGTGACAACCTATTTTCCCAACCAAAATTTTTAAAGTGATTGAAATCCAAACACTATAAAAGTGCTAGAACCAACTACTGTTTGTTAAACAAGTTTGTAGTGTATAAAAAATAATTAAATAAATTGTTTATAACTAAAATAAATTGCTTATAAATAAAATAATTAAATAAATTGTTTATAAATAAAATAATTAAATTAATTAATAAACAAATAAAAAATTAAATAAAATGAATACTACAAATTGAACCATCTGCAATAAAGTCTTTATGACTCAAACAAAACTAAATCAGCATATGGAAACGCACTCATATGCTAACCAATCGGAGGTTATGCTTGGAACTAGTAAGCTAAGTCTTCAAAACAAATATTGTGAGGATTGTGATGAGATGATTCCATCAAATGGTTGTATGGCTCATGTCAGAACCATAAAACACAAAAACAGCTGTAAGCAAGAACAGATTAACGATTTTCTCACTAGAAGAATAAGTAACTTCAATGGGAGGATCGAGACATATATCCTCCTCAACAAAAATATGGGTGTCTTGTTTCCGGAGGAGTTTCTCGCATCTACCAAGAGCTCCATAGTACAACAACTCAATGAACGTAGTAGGATACATACTACGTTTAAATTTAATATGGAGCTGACATGTGATTATATGAAAATGTTGAATGATGAGATGAATGTTTCCCAACTTGTACATATTTCGAAAATGATGTTGGTGACTTTGTCTGATGACATAGAGGAGATGTATAAGTAACAAGCAGAGGAGCTAAGAGCCAAAATGGAAGAATTTCAAGAGAGGGATAGCGGATGGACCTTGATTTCAATAAATTCTCTTGAAGTTAAGATAAACAAGGCGTCCATAATAAGAGGATCGAATTTTATCCCTCTCCCAAAAAATATTGCAGCCAAGCATGCATCCATAAATATCGAGAACTCTGATGTTTAATGCTTTAAATGGTGTCTCATTGCGGCTTTGTACAAAAATAGCGGTCTGAATGCTAAACAACGGAAAAACTTTAAAAACTATAATATAACAAACATTTCTGACGAGAATATTAATTTAGGAGCAATTGTGTTAAATTTTGAAGGCCTAGAGTTTCCACTCCCTTTGAAGCAGATAAAACAATTCGAAAATCAAAATGGTCTGAGCATCAATGTATTTGGCCATAATGGCACATCGCTTATAGGACCATACTACATAAAAAAAGGAGAAAAACACATTCATATTAATGTCTTATTGCTCCAGTCTAATGAAAACTTCCACTATGTACTCATCAAGGATATATCAAAGTAAGTTTCATTTGTGCATTTATGAAAAATCTACTTTCATCTCTATTTAAAAAGTTACTTCTTATTGTTATATTTATTTATATCGTATTGGTATTTTCTATATTTTCTTCAGACTCCTTCGATCCAGCATAACATCACACAGAAGTAAGATCATGATATGCAACACCTCCCTATATCATAAACATGATGATTATGCGTATAATAATCATAAAAGTGTTTGTGGGAAAAAAGTCATCAGAATACCAGAAGATGAATCTATTATCAAGTTTAAGAACTACTGCAAACAGTTAGATGTAGAGTCTATTTTAGAAAAAGTTGATAATGCTGTAAGTAAAAGTACAACAAATGTACAGAAACATCATGCTTGTGCATTCGGTTATTTTATTAATTGTAGTTTCAAGAGAGAAAATAATTTATATAGACATTATTTTGGTGAAGATTCGGCGAATATATTTATCAAAAAAATTGTTGAAGATTGTACAGATATTTATTTAAATTATTTACTTAAAGTTAAGAAAATGTTCATAACCCCAATAGAAATAGCTCAATATAATAATACAAAAAATTGTCATATATGTAAGAAATATTAAATAACGATAAAGTTAGAGATCATTGTCATCTTACGGGCAATTATCGTGCGGCAGCTCATAGCGAATGTAATTTGAATTATAAAACACCTCAGTTTATACCGGTTATTTTACATAATCTTTCCGCCTATAATATGCACCTATTATTCAAAGAACTTTCTTCTATAAAATATTCTACAATAAAAGTGATTCCCCAGAACACAGAGAGTTATATTTCTCTTTCAATTTTCATCAGATTAGATGAAAAATATGGATTCGAAATAAGATTTATAGACTCGTTTAGATTTATGGCTTCGAGTTTAGATACGTTAGCGAAAAATCTTGATAGCAATGATTTTAATACTATTCGGTCATGTTTCGTTGATGAAGCTCATTTCAACCTGATTAGAAGAAAGGATGTATTTCCATACTCTTACATGGATTCCATGACTAAGTTTAAGGAAATTAAGTTAAAATCAATATTCTAACGAATGAATAATGTGATGTAGTCGAGTATGAACATGCTCAAAAAATATGGAGAGAGTTTAACTGTAAAACCCTCCTTGACTATACTGAACTCTACTTAAAGACAGATGTTCTTCTTTTAACCGACGTGTTTGTTTTAGAAAAATTTGGACCCCTGCCACTATTATAGAGCACCAGGCTTATCTTGGGATGCAATGTTGAAAATTACAGAAGTTTCACTGGAACAGTTCACTGATTCCGAAATGTATATGTTTATTCAAAACGGAATTAGAGGTGGACTAGTTCAATGCTCGCAAAGATATTAGAAGGCAAATAACAAATATTTGGAAGATTTTGATGCATCAAAACCATCTGAATTTCTTGTATATTTAGACGCTAACAACTTGTATGGCTTGGCGATGTCGGAATATCTTCCTTGCGGTGAATTTGAGTGGGTATGTGATACTGATTTTGATGTTAAAAAAATTTCTGATACTGCAGAGTATGGGTACATTTTGGAAGTGGATATAGATTATCCCGATTCAGTGCATGATCTACATAATGATTTGCCATTTTGTCCCTAAAATAAGGCTCTGCAGGGATCCAAAATCAAAAAATTAGTTGCAGACTTACACTCAAAAACAAATTACACCATACACTATAGAATTTTAAAACAAGCCATTTCAAATGACCTCATCTTAAAACAGATCCATAAAATACTCAGACTTAAGCAATCCCCTTGGCTTAAAAAATATATCGACTTAAACACATTTCATAGGACAAATGCTAAAAATAATTTTGAAAAAGATTTCTCCAAACTTTTAAACAATGCTGTTTACGGGAAGACAATGGAAAACATTAAAAAACGTAGGGACATTAGAATTGCGTCATCTTGGGAAACGACAAACAGGAATCATTTAGGTCTCAGAGCATTAATTGCGAAACCAAATTTTAAGCAGTTGACAAAATTTTCAGATGATATGTATGCGGTAGAGTTAGAAAAATGAAACCACTATATGATAAACCCATATATGTTGGTTTCACAGTACTGGAGTTATCGAAGTGGAGAATGTATGACTTCCATTGTGGCTTCATGAAGCCTAAATTTGTAGAGAACATTTCTCTCAACTATATGGATACTGACTCATTTATTTATTCAATTAAAACTGATGATTTTTACGATGACATCCGTAATGATATTACTTTGAATTTTGATACGTCAGAATATCCTATATATAATCAATTTCGTTTACCGCTACTCAATAAGAAGGTTTTGGGAATGATGAAAGATGAAAACAATGGGGATATAATCACAGAGTTTGTTGGTTTAAAAGCAAAAATGTATTCTCTGGCGACTCTTCGCTCGGAATCTGTTAAAAAATCAAAAGGGGTCAAAAAGTCTGTAATTAAAAAGTTGTCCATTAATGATTACAAAAGTTGCTTATTCGAATCCAAAATTATCTCGGATGAAATGTTTTTGTTTAGATCTAAAACACATCAACTATATACCCAAAAACTACATAAAATAGCACTTAGCTTTTCTGATGATAAAAGAAATATAATGAAAGATAAAATAAAAACGCGCGCTTGGGGACATTACATAGACCGAAACAATGAAACAATGGATGTAGAATAGAATGATTCCTACTAAATTGCATGTAAGATAACAACGAGAATTTAATTTTGTACTAATTGTATTTATTTATTAATGTATTTATATAATTATTTATTAATTTATTTATTATTTACTTATTTGTTTATGAATGTATCTTATTAATTTTAGTATATTATTCACCCAAAAGCATGTTAAAATTGAATGGTTTAAAACTTTTATCTTTTTACCTATACCTAAATTATTTGTAAATAAAAATAAAGTATTAGATTAATGATGTTTTTTTTGTTTTTATATCTGTATATTTTTATTTATACATAGAGTTGAATTTGTATTAGTACTAAGATTTTTAAGAAAAACTGTTAAATAAAATATTGAAAAAATAATAAAATATGTAAATGGTTTTTATTTCAGATTAAATTTACTAAATAGAAATTTTAACTACAAATGTCTACATATTTATCATTTGCTTATCTATTGGCTTTACTTCACTAGATCAAAAAATTTTTCGTGAAACAATTTTAAATGTTTAGTTGAACTATAGTGAATTTTAGTCAGAAATAATTTCTTAGTCGGGCTTAAGTTCAATAATTTAAATTCTTATTGAATGAAATATTTTTTATTAATTAATGTGAGTTTCTAAAGAAGAAAAGAAAAATTAAATTAGACTATAAGCTGGAGGAAATACCGATATTTTTCTGTGCAGCAACGCACGTCATCAGCACCCAAGTCTATCTACTGCGGTAGAGATTGTTATTAACATCAGCTATTTATCGCAAATTTTTAATGAAATGGAATATGAGAAATATTGTGTATACAATTATTGATTTACCTTTGGCAAACACTTTTGTAAGTATCACTATTCATTTTGTGTTTATCCGTTTTTTTTTTCATTTTTATATTCAGGTTAGCACGAAGTCATGTCACTCTACCTAAGTATGTTTAACTATTCTTGCTTATCTTTTACAATCATCACATTAATTATTTTTACTTATTCGATGTACCGTCGGTACATACCTGTAAGTATTATTGTAGTGGATATTATGTTTACATTTTTTTTGCTTTGTACAGTTGGTTTTACTTTCCAGTATATGAAACGGTGATTGCCAAGTGAACATTTATTTTTGTCACGTACCCATGATGATTTAAGTGAAACAATTTTAAATGTTTAGTTGAACTATAGTGAATTTTAATCAGAAATAATTTCTTAGTCGGGCTTAAGTTCAGTAATTTCAATTCTTATTGAATGAAATATTTTTTATTAATTAATGTGACTTTCTAAAGAAGAGAAGAAAAATTAAATTAGACTATAAGCTGGGGGAAATACCGATATTTTTCTGTGTAGCAACGCACGTCATCAGCACCTTTGTTATTTTTAACTCAAGTTTGAAAATATCTATTTATACTTAAAATATCTATATCAAGTCAAATATGAATATCTGAAGAAACTAATTTCATCAATTAAAGGTTCAATGATTCAATTATAATATTTAACGTTGTTGCACATGAGAAGCAATACGTATATATTTTTGTATTGGGCGAAATAAGAATGATGACTCATTCTGCTTGTGCTAAACTTGTAGCATAATTCCTAATACACACATGCATACATACATACATACATACAGGCAAACTTAAAAATGCAAATAAACATGAGGTGATCCATGTACCAATGTGAGTGGCCGTAACCTCTATGACTTCTTATTGACAAATCCAGACCTGTACTCTCTACGGACGGAGGGACCTACTCATATCAACAGGGTCATGTCTTCCTATATTGACATATTTATAACGACAGTTGACATTGTACCAGCAACAGGGGGACCTTTACGGACATTGGACTACGAGTCAGACCATAGAGCGGTGGAGTTCACTTTCCTCTCCACTGATTTTGTACCTTACGAGCGTCCGACTGTATTTAATTTTGACCGAATGAACATACGAAACTTTCGGAACAGACTATCGGGCAACCTTGATGGGATCGGACTACCAGTAGACAGGAATGTGACTAATGACGAGATTGATGAGTGTATTATATCTTTGGAGGATGCTTTCCAGGATGCTATGGAACACTCAATTCCAAGGGTAGTAGTGCGACATAGGGGGCTTTTGAAACTTCCGGAGTTCATCCTCAATTTCATAAGACAGAAAAAGAGGACTAGGAGGATTTTGCACAGATGTGGTGATCCAGGAAGGTGTAACATCCTTAGGGCAGAAGTTAGGAACCTTGACAGAATAATTCAGGGTGCGATTGCTGACTTTGAGCGCGAACATTGGACAGAGTACTTGAGCCGTATAAGAGTAGATAATAGGACTTTTAGGAAGGTTAAAGCGGCGGCGGGGATAAATTCCCGACCAATTGTCCGAAATCTGAAGGGTGCTGATGGGACGATTGTCTCTGACGAAGCTGGAAAGGCGAATATCCTGGCAAGTTCGTTCTTTCAGGTGCAACAGGATCAACCTGATGACTTTGGGGGTACTATGAGACAGGCTGTCTCTACCCTAGATAGGAATATACCTTTGACAACATTTGGACGGACCTTTACGGCGGACGGGATAGCTATGTTTGATGGTGACTTTGGCAGACTCAGCTTTGTTCGTCCTGCTGCAATTGGCGAGGCTTTGAGAAGGAGACCTAACAAGAGATCGAGTGGTGTGGACCGGGTGCCGGACTTTGTACTAAAGAAGACTGATGTTGTGGCATGGAAGTTTATTACAATAATATTCAACCATTGCCTAAACATCGGTTATTTTCCAAAGGCATGGCGAACGGCATTGGTGGTTCCGATTCTGAAGCCGGGACAGACCCGGGGGAGGCTGGGAATTATAGACCGATTTCTCTTCTGTCGTCTTTTGGTAAATTATTTGAGTACTTTGTTTTGGTGAAAATTAACGATGTTATTGAATCCAACAATGTGCTCGGGGATTTCCAATTTGGGTTCCGGAGGGGTCTTTCCACATCCCATGCCCTGATGGCTTTTACGGATCATATGACAAGGGGACTTAATAATAGATACCCGACGATGGCTGTAAGTCTTGACTTTGCAAAGGCTTTCGATACTGTTTGGCATGATGGGCTGGTCTATAAGCTCATGGAGCTGGGATTTGGAACGACCATAAGTAGAATAATTTCCAGTTTCCTTAGGGAACGCACATTTAGGGTGCGTGTTGGGAATACGGTTTCAGACATGCGTCCGATCACTGCAGGAGTACCGCAGGGCTCTCTAATGGCTCCTGTACTCTATAATGTTTTTGTTTCTGACATACCGCAACCTCCGACAGGGGATCTGCTTCTTTTATACGCTGACGATATCTTGATAGCGTCTACGGGTCCCAGAGCCAGCACGACAAATGAACGACTGAACAACTATTTGACAGTACTTGGACAATATTTCTCGACATGGAGACTTAATCTGAATTTACAAAAGACTGTAGCTGTGATGTTTAAGGGTAGGCGCAGATATCTTTACAATAATTGTAGAAAGTATGTGCCAATTGTTAGAATGGGTGAAGGTGTCATCAAGAATTCGGACCGAATGAAATACCTAGGGGTGATATTTCATGAGAATTTTGAATATCATCGGCACATTCATGCCATACTTGAGCGTAGTAAGAAGATTTATTCGGCATATCAGGGGATATTGAGAAGGAATGGGGGCCTTGACCGAAGAGTGCGCCTACTCTTGTACCGGCAGGTAATTCGACCCATTATCTCCTACGCCTTTCCAATCTGGTTTAGAATTTCTTCATCCCAGATGGATAGGCCTAGGAGGTGGGAAAGGGCTGTCCTGGTGGCTTGCCTGGGCTTAAGGCCCCAGTTGGTACATGACGGGGTTTTGCATAGGCCATCTTGTAGGTCTATTTACGGGTCGGTTGACTTCGGAAGGATAGATACTTATATGGTAGGGAACGCCATTAAGTTTCTTGTAAGTGCACGTGCTTCAGAGAACACTTTGATTAGGCGATGTTTTGATAGGACGGACAATCTGGTGGCCCTCGAGGACACTAGATACTTTTTGCCGGTAGATTTGTCAGGCCTTGAGGAGGCTGGTCTTCTCTATCAGGGTGCAGACCTCCTATTTTACCACCGGAGGCTCAATACACTGGACATTAATAACACGGTGTATATTACCGCCCAATAATGTCCGGGCGCTTTTGTATATATTTTTCTTCCTTTGTAAATCTTTTCCTATGTTTAGTTCGTAAGTTTTGTTTGTTTTATGTTTTTATATGAATTCCATTTTATGTTTTATTGTTTTTATTTTTAAGTGTTTTGTTTAGTATGTAAGAATTTCAATGGTCTCCCCTTTTACTCCCTTTTTTGGGGATTATTTTTGAATGTTAAATATATTTAAGATGACGTAGCTATGCTACTTATATTAATTAGCAAAGAAAAAGCCTTTGGAAAATACAAATAGTATGTAAGGAATATAATAAAAAATGTTAGTTTTTAAGAACTATTTAAAATGCAATAAGAATGGGAAATAAAGATTGAATTGAATTGAATTGTAGATTGTCTTCAGTATACTCTGATATTTCCACAAGTCACAACCTATTTTCCAAACCAAATTTTTAAAGGGTTTGAAAACAACAACAAACAACTACAAAAGTGTTAAAACTAATTATTGTTTGTTAAACAAGTTTATAGTGTATAAAAAAATAATTAAATAAATTGTTTATGAATAAAATAATTAAATAAATTGTTTGTAAATAAAATAATTAAATAAATTATTTATAAACAAAATAATTAAATAAATTATAAACAAATAAATAAATAATAAAAATAATTAAATAAAATGAATACCGCAAGTTGTCCCATCTGCAATAGAGTCTGTATGACTCAAACAAAAGTTAATGAGCATATAGAAACAAACACCTTTGCCAGTCAGTCGAAGGCTATGTTGGGAATTAATAAGCTAAATATTAAAAACAAATATTGTGAGGAATGTGATGAGATGGTTCCATTAAATGGTTATATGGCTCACGTCAGAACCATAAAACACAAAAATAGCCAACAAGAACTGATCAACGATTTTCTCACTAGAAGATTAAATAACTTCAATGGGAGGATCGAAACATATATCCTCCTCAACAAAAATGTGCGTGTCTTGTTTTCTGAGGAGTTTCTCGCATCTGCAAAGAGCTCCACAAAAAAACAACTAAATGAACGTAGTAGGATACATACTACGTTTAAATTGAATATGGAGCTCACATGTGATTATATGAAGATGGTGAATGATGAAATGAATGTTACTCAACTTGTACAAACCTCAAAGATGATGTTGGTGACCCTCTCTGATGACATAGAGAAGATGTATTGGGTGTTTTTTATTGAGGTATAGAACTTTAAGTTGGCATCACTTTTTTAACTGGCGGCCATTTTGTCAGCTGTCAAGTGATAAATATTTAGTTTGGTTTGCCATTTCATCATGAATAGGTTGACAAAAGAACAACGCTTGCAAATCGTGCAAATTTATTTCGAAAATAAGGGTTCAGTTCGCGGAGTTTACCGCAAGCTCCGTCCATTTTATGGTCGACATAATCGTCCATCAGAGCAATTAATTCGGTTAACCATGGATCGTTTTCGCACTACGTTTACTCTATGTGATAATACGCATCCGCAGAGACGTCGAACAGTGCGCACCGAAGAAACAATTGCCGCTGTAGAGCAAAGTGTTGAAGAGGACCCGAATGAATCGATTCGCCACCGTGCACAGCAATAACCGACTATTTTGTTCCCGAATTGGATGGCATGAATGTGGATGAGTTGTGGTTCCAACAAGACGGCGCTACATGCCACACAGCGCACGTCACAATCGATTTATTGAAGGAAACATTCGATGAGCGCATAATTTCGCGGAATGGACCTGTCAATTGGCCACCAAGATTATGTGAGCATAAAAGTATTTGGTCATATATTATATGTATTTGAAACATCAGATATAGGACCATACTATGTAACTGTTGGACGGTGGACAGCCTAGTAAATAAAACACATATTTCAGATTAACTTCAATTCGTAACTTGAGGTGATGTGATGCTTTAATCTATAATTTAATTATAATAAATTCAAGTACATAGTTTTGTTTCTTATTTAAATTTCTCTTACACTTGTGCTTTTTTAAACTAAATGAAAATTTACTAGTGTCCGGTCTCACAACGGAGTTTGCCAGTCACAAATGTAAAATTCACTACTAAATACAATTTTAAACAAATCCACAATTTAAATTTGTTTTATATACATATGATGAACTCAACAATTTGCGCAAGTAATATTTCCTTTCAATATGGCGAATATATGTATATTAAGTTTGTGTCAGACGACAGATATGTCAGGTGTTTTTTTTTCTTGTTTTCTGCTTGACGTTACCAGTGTTGTCAGATGATGTTTACCACAATACAGTGGAGTGATAAAGTAACTTTACCACGCAACATCCTCCCCTTCGTAAACTTCGTGTAGGCTGCATGGGGTTTACCCTTTTACATCTAACTTCGCCAACTTGACTACAGGTCGTGTGAAACTGCCACCCTTGGTTTTAACAACAGCGCTCTGTACCTGGTTATCTTTCGCGCGAAAAACGTCGATAACTACACCTCTCTGTCAACTGTTTCCTTTCGCATTTTCGTCGACGACAATCACGACGTAACCGATGGGAATATGGTCTGCCACACTCTCATGCCACTTAGCTCGCCTGGTCAAGCCAGGCAGATACTCCCTCAACCAGCGCTTCCAAAACTGGTCTGAGAATGCTCGAAAATTCTTGCTCAAACCCACCCCGCTATTGTTTGGTACAGCTCGCTCTCGCACACCACTCGAACAACTAATCAAAAAATGATTTGGCGTAAGTGCCTCACTATCAGATGTCTTTAACGGCACGTAAGTTAATGGGCGTGAGTTAATTATGTTTTCAACGTCTGCTAATGCTGCTCTTAAAACTTCTTCACGCAGGCCCACTTCAGGAAGTATATACATCAAAACTGACTTGACAGTCTTAACCATCCTCTCCCAACATTCCCCCATATGTTGGGAGGCAAGCGGGATAAATTGCATCTCAATTCGTGGATATTTGCACTCAAGCTCACCTGAAGAAATCGTCTGTACCTCGCTCAGCAGCACACGATTTGCGCCTCTAAAATTCGTCGCATTATCTGACAGAACACGTTGTGGAACTCCTCAGCGGCTGATAAATTGCTCAAACACCAACAAAAAGGAGTCGGTAGATAATGATGGCACGATTTCTATGTGTACAGCGCGCACAGTCATACACGTAAATAACACGCCCCTTCGTAAAATGAAATGGCCTTGTGAAGGCTGCCAATCGCTCAGGAGGCACATCGCCCAATTCAGGACAGCTCGGTCTCACCGCTCGATTTTTTGCAAACTTGAAATTTTTTCGCAATATCTTCAGCCAGAGTTCTCAGCCCACCTATTCGAAAACGCTGTCGCGTCTCATTTACGACAATTTCACTGTGATGATGATGATAGTTGCGGTGGTAAAATTCTGCTAGTAGAAATGTTATTGGATGCTTACGTGGCATGATTATTGGCTGTTTAACACTTGTTGCAACACCTTCAATTGCATCGATGCGTCCTTTCTCCCTGACTAGACCAAATTCATCTAATTAGGGGAAGCCTTTATAGATCGTACTTTTGTGGGGCACACGCTTGCCGCTACGCAGCAATTTTATCTCATCGTCATATTCATCTTCTTTTCATTTTCGTATTAAAACGTTTTCTATACTATCAATATCATTAAGGTTCATTAAGGCTTCGATACTTTCTGTCGGGAATGGTTTCTTACGAATACGGCGTAAGAACTTCAGTACGTTCCATTGTGTATTGCGATATTTCTCCCATTTACTAAATCTGGTAGGATCAGGCACAATTACAGCCAATGTGGACATAATGGGCTCCTTTTGTTTAATATCATTCAAAAATTCATTCGGCCAATGATCAGTTTTTGAGGCAATAAATCACAGAAAAGAGCTAGAATTTTGAAATTTCGTACAAATGATACTAATGAGTTTCTAAGTCTTCAGTAAAAATTTTAAGTCGATTGGGGGGTGCCACGCCCATTTTCAGTAGGTGAGTTATAGTGATACTATGGTTGAAGATAACTGGAAGATAATAAGTTTCTGATTTTGAATTAGGTCACTGTAAATGCTAACCCAAATTTAGGTAAACATTTAAGGCCAATCTGGGCGGTGCCACGCCTATTTTCAGTAGGTCAATTAAAGTGATACTATGGTTGAAGATAACTGGAAGATAATAAGTTTCTGATTTTGAATTAGGTCACTGTAAATGTTAACCAAAATATAGGTAAACATTTAAAGTCAATCTGCTTACAGCAGTTCCCACCTCTATTCACAGGATATATATGCATAGCGATATTTGACTCTTTGAATTAAGCGATATATACATCAATTCTGTTTCATGTAACTTTTATTTAACAATTAACTTCAAATCACAAAATAATTCATATCAATTCATTTCAGAAAATTACTTAAAAAACTAAAAGACTTCTTGCTGTGAACAGCTGTGTGAGTGTTTACAATATCCCGGGCATTTGGATTCAACAATACTTAACCAGTCTAAAAACAAAAAATTTAATTAATACATACAAAATATTGTGTTTTGTAATAAATTCTTACTTGAGTATTTTCCGTTTCATCAACTTCTAATTCGAAATTGAATCTGAAATATCTTTATTAATAGCTGCACTTGACGTACTTGGTAGTTGATACTCAGGAGTTTCAGGAATCTTTAAAAGAGAAATAACTACTCTTGGAAGCTGCAAACTTCTTTTTTTTAAAAGAAGATTTTTCAGATAAATACTTGATAATAATGGGTCAGAAGAAGGCCTAATGCTCGATCAGCCAAAGCAAGGAGAAGGAAAATGATGGAAATACAGCAAGGAGATTTTTTTTCAAATCCAGAAGCTGCAGCATCTATTACAGGTGTAGACTTGGAACTAATAAGACGATTCAACATTATATTACAAGTTCTAGCATGCAATAGAAAGATAAATTCAAAAAAATTTGGAGTACACCAAAAAAACAGCTATATTTTACAACGAAAAATACTCTTGGAGATCTGTCTGAAGAAGCGCAAGAAAAAAGAAACAAAGACTACAGATTCTTTCGCGAGCACAACACACGAAAAATTTCCAGATGCTGTACTAATGAAGACTTGATTACTATTTTATTATGCACATCAGATCCATATATGTTCAATATTCGACAAAAATGGAAAACAAGCACTATTGAATTATACCTAGAAGCTAAACTACTTCTAGAAGATCAAAGTCAAAGCTATTTAGAAGAAATATTTACTAAAACTTTTTAAATAATAGTAATTTTAATTTTTAAGTTTACAAATTTATTAAAATTTTGCGTACAATATTTATAATGTTTTTTTTTTGGATTTAAATAGAAACCTACGTCTTCTTCATTAAAACCTGTTTATCTAAGGAAAATTTATAACAATGTTTGCACTTTGGATGTTCGCTTCTTGATAAGCTAATTTTTAATTCAAACTTCTTCAATAACCAACCTTTGGCCCTTCGTTCTAAAAATTTCACTGGGGCCAAAGTTTTGCACTTTCTGAAAGAATTTAAGTTTTTAATAAGTATAAGTTCTAAATGTGTCACAAAATATAAGACTTTGTGCAAAACAAATCTTTTAAACAAGTTTTAATATCTCGCTTTTGTAACAAGAATCAGCTAAAACTTAAAATGCATTTTAAATCTATCATAACTACTTCTCTAACCGGTCGATTTTAAAGTTTTATATCTTAAACTTAAAGCCTATGGTCTCACCTAGTGAACAAAAAAACCGCAATACAAAAGTCCAATCCAGTCAAAAGTTATATATTTTTTACCGTCATCTCGCGAAATGGTCCACTGCGCGTCGGTGAGTTATTTGTGATCGATTCGGTGCAATAGTTGTTAATTAAACATGTATTTCTTTGTATCTAAACTAATTTCTACGTACATTTATACATATGTACATATATTCGAAATTCTACATACATTTATACATATGTACATATATTTGAATATATGTAGATATGTATTCATTAAATATGTACATACTCACATTTGTATGTACATATTTTCAATAAAAATAAGGTATTTAAAATTATATAAATGTTCTCTTTTTCTAGTAGTAAAATCAAAAACATAGTGACAGATTAGAAAAAAAGATAAATAAAATAGGAGACTAACTTATACATAAAGCCTGTCTGACATGCACACAAAGCACACTTAAACATAACAGAAATATGTATACAATACGCTGAACTTTAATAAAATGAGAAAAAACAATATCATCTAGAGCATAGAATAAAAGACATAGGCGATCACCCTTCATAAAATAAACATATACATATATATGTAAACATAGCATCAGTATCATTAACACAATTTGGGCAAATAAAATTTAATTACCCATAACGCCGACAGAGGACATTCAGAAATTCCGACATACAAAGTCATCTTGTATATAATAAGTTGGTACATGCCGTATTTTGTCGATGAATTTATAGACTCGCCTATTGAATGCTGCGAATTATATATTGTCCTAAGAAAACTAAAAGCAAATAAGGCCCCAGGGCAAGATGGCATTCCATACGAATTCTACAAATATGCTCCTCACTGTTTCTTAAAGGAATTATTATTTGTATATAATTGTATATTTCTCCGAGAGGATATTCCCTTGTTTAAAAATTGCGACCAAAATGTAGTCTCAAATAACAGAGGCTTATCGTTAATAGACACTATTTGTAAAATTTTTTAATAATATTCTACTGAATCGTCTATTAGATTGGCTAAAAAAAACAGTATTTTAAATGAATTTCAAGCGGGTTTTAGGGAAGACTATTCCACGGTGGATAACATATTTAATCTTTTCAACATTATAAATATAAACCAACTAACACACAAAAATACATATGCATTTTTCGTAGACTTCTCCTGCGCATTTGATATGATACCGAGAAACAGTTTGTTTTACAAATTATCGTGTTTAGGAATTTCTTCGAAATTTATAAGGGTATTAATGCTTTTATATGAAAACACTAAGAGCAAGATTTGGGATGGATCCACATTTTCTGAATACTTTCCAGTTGAACAAGGATGTATACTTAGCCTAGTACTGTTTTCATTATATATAAATGATTTACCTGATGTTCTTCCTGGTGGACTGAATGTTGCAAATGTAAATGTCAAAATATTGCTGTATGCAGATGACATTGTAATTTTATCAGACACACCGAATGGTCTGCAAGAAATGATCGATGCGCTACAAATATATTGTACAATTTGGTGCCTAAAAGTTAATTTAAGTAAATCTAAAATAGTTGTATTCCGGAAAGGCCCGAGAATCGCGAATGATATGATATGGCATTATGGAGAAGAAAACATTGAAATTGTTAACAGTTATACATATCTTGGAGTCATTTTGTGTTACAACCTATCGTTTAAACAGCACTTGCGCAATAAGCTTTCAATTTCTAAGATAGCTATTTCATCCACTTGGTCCAAATATATTAATCATCCAAAAATATCAAAAACAAATAAACTAAAATTTTTTAATGCCTGTTCAAAATCTATCATGTTTTTTGCTGCACAAGTTTGGGGATACGAAAGATATGATGATGTTCGATATTCCGTTTATTCATTAAAAAAATGCTTTACTTGCCTACAACGACAGTAGATTAGTAATGGGGACGATAGTCCAAGTTTGGGAATTCAAAACCGGGAAAAAACAAAAATTTTGGCAACCCTGTTACGAATGAGGGGATTTTGGGTATTTTTATACTGAGATTTCGTTAGGCTGGTTGTGTGTGTGTGTGTGAGTTTGATTCTTTATTTATGTGTATGTTTGTATACTTGTGTGCACAGCTTTTGTTGTTATTGTAGAGAAACGTTTTGCTTACAGCGGATGGATCTATAAATGGATGTTTGTATGTGTGTATGACAGTGTGTGTGTGTGTATGGGTATGTGAGTGTGTGTGTGTATTTACATGTTTGTTTGATGGGGTCCGATACTTTTGTTGTACTGGCAGACAATCATTATTATATCCAGTAGGAAATGTTGATGGTGAAAATATGCTGACTAGCTTTTCACTTTCACTTGTCACCAGTACTACTCTCTAACTATCCTCCGTACAATACTTTGTGCTATAGACATTTAGCATGTGCTTGTCATTGAAAATCTACTAATAACACTAAAACAATTGATTAGGTAGTGACTATGTAGTTCTTATGCGGTCATGAGACATACCAACCAGACAGTTAGTTACTAGTACATTTCTATAATTTACGTACATACAAATGTATGTATATTGACAAGTTATTGACAATTCCACCACAAATACACCATATCTGTTTTTTCTCCTTCTTTTATACTGATGGATAGAAGAAAACTTATTATCCCAAATTGTTACTAGAATTTTAGTGTTGACACAAAGACACTTGCTCCCAGTCTGACTGTAGGGTAGTGACAAGGGATCTGTGTATTCGTGTATATTCGTGTGTATTCGTGTGTATGTAGTGATTGTTATTTGATAGACTTTGGTTTGCTGTTTTGAGTTATCGTTGCTATGCGTATGTAGGGTTATTGTATGTATGCATTTATGTTTGCGATCTCTGGGGAAATAATCTAATAGCTGCAGAGAGTGGCAACCCTGTTGGAAGTGGACAGGGAATGTATTTGGTAATGTATGTATATGTTGTTGGATTCATGTATGTGATCGTATCCATTTTTGCTTTGAAGAATATCATTGCTTGTGTGAATTACATCAACACTTTTTCATGCATATTTACAAATTAATGTATATATGTTTTCAAGGCTATTGACGTTGCTATTCTTATGGAGATAGAAAATATTGTGTTGACATAGGTTTTATATCTACAAGTGAATTTCATATATTAAATGTTTTGAGTCCAATCAGGTTGATAAGAAGAGCTTTTGAAAAGGGATAATGATATTTTTATTTCAGTATATTTTACTTTAATGTAACAATTATAAAAACTAGGTTTTGGAGAAATACAGCAAAAACTTATAGAAGCTTTCACATGGCCCGATTTTTCTCGTACCTTTATATTGCAAACTGATGCTAGCGATTTTGTTCTGGATGTTGCTGTGTATATGAATTTCATCATATATCGTAATACCAACAGAGAATTGTGGAAATGTGTATGTGCGTGTGTATGTATATATATATATATATATATATATCTATATATATATATATATATGTGTGTGTGTGTGTATATGAATTTCATCATATGTCGTAATAAATTAGATTCGATGACTACTACGCGATTCTCATATAATGTATATAAGTAGAAGAAATAATGTAGATTGTCATCAGTCTGCTCTGATATCTCAGCAAGTGACAACCTATTTACCCAACCAAAATTTTTAAAGGGTTTGAAAACAACAACAAACACTATCAAAGTGCTAAAACTAACAACTGTTTGTTAAACAAGTTTGTAGTATATAAAAAATAATTAAATAAATTGTTTATAACTAAAATAAATTGCTTATAAATAAAATAGTTAAATAAATTGTTTATAAATAAAATAATTAAATTAATTAATAAACAAATAAATAATTAAATAAAATGGATACTACAAGTTGTACCATCTGCAATAAAGTCTTTATGACTCAAACAAAACTAAATCAGCATATGGAAACGCACTCATATGCTAACCAATCGAAGGCTATGCTTGGAACTAGTAAGCTAAGTCTTCAAAACAAATATTGTGAGGATTGTGATGAGATGATCCCATTAATTGGTTATATGGCTCATGTCAGAACCACAAAACATAAAAACAGTTGTCAGCAAGAACGGATTGGAG
The DNA here is from genome assembly GCA_936439885.1 of Nowickia ferox. Lineage (NCBI taxonomy): Eukaryota > Metazoa > Arthropoda > Insecta > Diptera > Tachinidae > Nowickia > Nowickia ferox. The sequence continues at coordinate 56,023,367 of OW387023.1, forward strand.
ATTTTCTCACTAAAAGAGCAAGTAACTTCAATGGGAGGATCGAGACATATATCTGTTAAAAAAAAACACTGCACACTTTAAGTCTGGCAACTCTCATTTTAATTGTGACTTTTCTTTTACCTTTTTTTATATATATAGTAACATAACCTTTTTTTCACTGAACTCACGTGTAATGAATTTTCTGAATTCTCAAATATATATACTTTTATATAATCTTTAAACTTATGTTTTTTCTTTATTCAACACTGAAGTAAAATTCAACAGGTTATGGGCCCAGTCGTCGCAACGTTGAATAAAAAAAAATTTTAATTGTCTAGATAATTAAATACGTAAAAGTCAATATTGCAACTGCATCAAGTAATGTCTTCAAATACAGATTTAAAGCTACAAGTGGAAAAACTAGAAGGGCCTGAAGACTGGGCGAAATGGAAATGGCACATCAACATGATGTTTCGTGCACACGCGCTTGAAGATGTTGTAAATGGTGTCAGAAAGTGTCCAAATCAAGGCACGACTTCTGAAAGCAAAGCAGCGCTTCAGAAGTGGCAGCAAGACGATGCAAAGGCTGCAAGTATTATTGTCAGCGCATTAAACAGAACAACAGCAGAATTAGTTTTAACTTGTACAAACGCAGCTGACATATGGAATAAACTATGTGCCCGTTTTGAGCGAAGTAGTACGCAACGTTTAAATATGCTGATTGAATCGTTTTTCCAAGCTAAACGTGATGAAAAGGAAGACATTAGTATCCATGTGGCGAAATTGCAGAAACTATTTGTAGATTTGAACAACGAACTAGATAATCATAAAGAAAATAAATTATCCGAAAGAATGCTGAATGGTCGAATATTATCAACACTCGGAAGAGAGTATGATAATTTCAAGGATTTATGGGATATTATTCCCACAGATCAACAAAAATTGAACCTTCTTATTGAAAAGTTATGTTCAATAGAAGCTCGTGAGTTACGAACCGATAAGGCCGAAATAAGTGAAGCAGCTTTTATTGCAAAAGATGCAAAAAGCAAAAACAAGCCAATAACAAGCAAAAACAAATGCAGCGATAAAATGGCTCGAACAAAACAAAAGTTCCCATGTAATAAATGTGGCAAAACTGGTCATTGGGCAGCAGAATGTTATTCGAATGTAAACGACAAAAGTAAAATTGATTTTAAAAGCAAAACAAATGCTTTTTTGGCTTATAGTTTAACAGCAAGTTGTAATGATAGCACTTCTGCAGATGTTTGGTGCTGTGATAGTGGCGCTTCTTGGCATATATCTTGTAGTAGGAACCATTTCGAAAAGTATGTTAATTTTGATACTCCTAAGGAAATATGTCTTGGCAAAAGAGGTGCTGTAATGTTGGCGTATGGACATGGTAATGTAAAAGTCAAAGTATTTTGCAATAACAAATGGGAAGAAGCAAATCTGATAAACGCCTGGTATGTACCTGATGCTAGTATAAATATATTTTCAGTGATAGCAGCAGCAAAAAATGGGTTTGTAGTTACATTTGATAAAAGCGCAATAAAAATAACAAGAACAGATAATCAACAAGTAGCAGCAACCGGGTATCTAGGTGACAAACTGTATATTTTAAACATGCGGGCTGTAAACTCGACACAGTCTGAAAAAGTAAGCCTCGCTAAAGAAAATAGTAGTCTGCAACTATATCATGAACGCCTTGCTCATCAAAATAAAGCTCATATAAAGCAAATTCTAAAACGTATGAATATTGAAATTACCGATGATACAGAAAGTCTTTGTGATGGGTGTGCGTTAGGAAAAATGCACAGATTACCATTTAAGACAAGACCTTATCAATCGGTGGAAACAGGTGAATTGATCCATGCAGATGTTAACGGGCCTATGCAAACTAATTCCTTAGGTGGAGCCAGATATTTTGTTTGTTTTAAAGACGATTATAGCAAGTTTAGAAAAATAGTTTTTCTTAAAAATAAAAGCGAAGTGTTTAAGAGACTTGAAATATTTTTGAATGAGGCCAGAGCAAATGGACATATTGTAAAAAGATTTCGATCTGACGGAGGGGGAGAGTTTGTGAATAGAAAGGTGGCCAATTTATTAAGTCAAAGAGGCATTGAACACATAATTACACCACCGTACACTCCACAGCTAAATGGCACAGCAGAGCGCGAAAGTAGAACCATAGTAGAAGCGGCTCGTTCAATGTTAAGTTCAAGTAAGCTGCCAAAATTTTTGTGGGCTGAAGCTTGTAACACCGCTGTTGACGTCTTAAATCTAACAGGTAAAACAAGAGTTGAAAAAAAATTTCCATACGAATTGTGGTATAAACGGAAAGTTCAGAATATAACACACTTAAAAGTATTTGGTACTGGCTGCTATGTGCATGTTCCAAAACATTTTAGAGAAAAATTCGACAATAAAGCAGTATACGGACATATGGTTGGGTATGTAAATAACAAGGACGGCTTTAGAGTTTGGCTTCCATCAAAGAACAAAATTATTTGCAGTCATGATATTTTATTTAAAACTGAAACAATTTGCAATACAAATCGTAATGCAGATATTGTTATTGATGAAAATATATCAGTAGAAGAAGCCAACTCTAACATTGTTAATGAAAAGATATCGGTAGAAGAGGCCAATCCTAATTTTGTTAAACAAAAAGTCAAAGTAAATTCAAATGAGAATATCCAAAATTCTGAAGAACCACAAGAAACCGTTGATCTACGACGCAGTAATCGTGACAAACGATCGCCGAACTGGATGAATGCTGAAGACTATATATTAATGTCAAACCTACCGTCAAGTGCCAAAGATTATAATCCTCAAACTTTTGTTGAAGCTACAACGTCACCACACAAGGAAGAATGGACAAATGCTATGAAAGACGAATTGAAGTCTTTACGAGAAAATGAAACATGGGATCTTGTGCAACGACCTGCCAATATAAATATTGTAAAAAATCGTTGGGTTTTTCGAGTGAAGCCCCAAGATGACGAAAAAGTCAGATTTAAAGCCAGATTAGTGGCAAAAGGCTATGTACAAAAACACGGAATCGATTATGATGAAACATTTAGCCCAGTAGCTCGTTATGATTCCATTAGAACACTTTTGGCCATTTGTGCAAATAAAAGAATGAAAATGAAGCAGTTTGACGTCAAAACGGCATTTTTGAATGGTAAACTTCAGGAGGAAGTCTATTTAGAACAGCCTGAAGGTTTTGAGGATGGTACTGATCGTGTTTGTCGATTGAATAAAAGCCTCTATGGCTTAAAACAAGCTCCACGTTGTTGGAACGAGCGTTTTATTAAGTTTATGAGAAAAACTGGTTTCAAAATCAGCACTGCAGATCCTTGTATCTTTTATAGAAACAACCGTTCAAGTATTTTGTATGCAGCCATTTATGTAGATGACGGCTCGTTAATTGGAAGCGATGAGAAAGAAATAAATAACTTTTTACAGCTTTTGCAAAGCGACGGGTCAGTAACAATTAATCAAGAGAGATATGTCAACAGAATTTTAGATCGTTTTCAAATGCATAACGCTAATGCGGTGCTTACTCCAGCTGGAAAGGAAGAAGTTGAAAATAGCCCCAAATTGAATGAAAATATCCCTTATCGTGAAGCCGTAGGAACCCTAATGTATCTCACAGTTGCAACACGTCCAGATATTGCTTTCAGCGTAAATAAAGCCGCAAGATGCATGGAGAATCCAACAGAAATGGACTGGAGTAATGTGAAGCGAATTTTCAAATACCTAAAAGGTACAAGTAAATACTGTTTAAAATATAAAAGCAGCGAAAAGCCACTTCAAGTTTATAGTGATGCTGATTTTGGCGGCGATAAAACCACACGAAGATCAACAACAGGCATTGTTGCAATATTAGGTGGAGGTGCTGTTTCTTGGTGCAGTCAGCTACAAAAAACGGTTTCCCTCTCAACAACTGAGTCTGAATTAATAGCAGCAAGTGAAGGTGCTAAGGAGCTAATTTGGATCAAACGGCTATTATTAGAATTGACAGATCAAGAACAACTTCCTACTCTTTATGTAGATAATGCAAGTGCTGTTAAGCTGACGAAAAATCCTGAATACCATAAAAGATCCAAACACATTGAAGTTCGATATTTCTTTGTTCGAGAAAAATATTTGAATAGAGAGCTAAGACTGCAACATATTGCCAGCGAAAACCAACTAGCTGACTTATTTACAAAACCTTTGGATGGAAATCGACTTAAGTTTCTCCGTTCGAATATTGGAATGCTATGCCCGGATAACACAGATTAGTATGCAGCGTTTTGGAGGAAGTGTTAAAAAAAAACACTGCACACTTTAAGTCTGGCAACTCTCATTTTAATTGTGACTTTTCTTTTACCTTTTTTTATATATATAGTAACATAACCTTTTTTTCACTGAACTCACGTGTAATGAATTTTCTGAATTCTCAAATATATATACTTTTATAAAATCTTTAAACTTATGTTTTTTCTTTATTCAACACTGAAGTAAAATTCAACAATATCCTCCTCAACAAAAATGTGGGTGTCTTGTTTCCGGAGGAGTTTCTGAAATCTACCAAGAGCTCCATAGTACAACAACTCAATGAACGTAGTAGGATACATACTACATTTAAATTTAATATGGAGCTCACATGTGATTATATGAAGATGGTGAATGATGAGATAAATGTTTCCCAACTTGTACATATTTCGAAAATGATGTTGGTGACTTTGTCTGATGACATAGAGGATATGTACAAGAAACAAGCCGAGGAGCTAAGAGCCAAAATGGAAGAATTTCAAGAGAGGGATAGCGGATGGACATTGATTTCAATAAATTCCCTTGAAGTTAATATAGACAAGGCGTCCATAATAAGAGGATCGAGCTTTATCCCTCTTCCAAAAAATATTGCAATGAAACGTGCATGCATAAATATCGAGAACAATGATATTTATTGCTTTAAATGGTGTCTCATTGCGGTTTTGTACACAAATAGCGGTCTGAATCCTAAACAACGGAAAAACTTTAAAAATTACAATATTACAAATATTTCTGATGAGAATATTAATACAGGGGAAATTGTATTAAATTTTAAAGACCTAGAGTTTCCACTCCCATTGAAGCAGATAAAACAATTCGAGAATCAAAATGATGTGAGCATAAACGTATTTGGTCATAATGGAACATCACTTATAGGACCATACTATGTAACGAAAGGAGAAAAACACATTCATATTAATCTCTTATTGCTCCAGTCCAATGAAAACTACCACTATGTACTCATCAAGGATATATCAAAGTAAGTTTCATTTGTGCATTTATGAAAAATCTGCTTTCATCTCTATTTAAAAAGTTACTTCCTATAGTTATATTTATTTATACCGTATTGGTATTTTTTATATTTTCTTCAGACTCCTTCGTTCCAGCATAACATCACACAGAAGTAGGATCATGATATGTAACACCTGCCTATATCATACATATGATGATTATGTGTATAATCATCATAAAAATGTTTGTGTGAAAAAAGTCATCAGAATGCCAGAAGATGAATCTATTATCAAGTTTAAGAACTACTACAAACAGTTAGATGTACCATTCGTAATCTACGCGGACTTTGAGTCTATTTTAGAAAAAGTTGATAATGCTGTAAGTAAAAGTACCACAAATGTACAGAAACATCATGCTTGTGCATTCGGTTATTTTATTAATTGTAGTTTCAAGAGAGAAAATAATTTATATAGACATTATTTTGGTGAAGATTCGGCGAATATATTTATCATAAAAATTGTTGAAGATTGTACAGATATTTATTTAAATTATTTACTTAAAGTTAAGAAAATGTTCATAACCCCAATAGAAATAGCTCAATATAATAATGCAAAAAATTGTCGTATATGTAAGAAAATATTAAATAACGATAAAGTTAGAGATCATTGTCATCTTACGGGCAATTATCGTGGGGCAGCTCATAGAGAATGTAATTTGAATTATAAAACACCTCAGTTTATACCGGTTATCTTGCATAATCTTTCCGCATATGATATACACCTATTTTTCAAAGAACTTTCTTCTATAAAATATTCTACAATAAAAGTGATTCCCCAGAACACAGAGAGTTATATTTCTCTTTCAATTTTCATCAGATTAGATGAAAAATATGGATTCGAAATAAGATTTATAGACTCGTTTAGATTTATGGCTTCGAGTTTAGATACGTTAGCGAAAAATCTTGGTAGCAATGATTTTAATACTATTCGGTCATGTTTCGTTGATGAAGCTCATTTCAACCTGATTAGAAGAAAGGGTGTATTTCCATACTCTTACATGGATTCCATGACTAAGTTTAAGGAAATTAAATTCCCTAGTAGAGAAGAGTTCTTCAATATTCTAACGAATGAAGAATGTGATGTAGTCGAGTATGAACATGCTCAAAAAATATGGAGAGAGTTTAACAGTAAAACCCTCCTTGACTATACTGAACTCTACTTAAAGACAGATGTTCTTCTTCTAACCGACGTGTTTGAAAATTTTAGAAAAATTTGTAGAGATATATACGATTTGGACCCCTGCCACTATTATACAGCACCAGGCTTATCTTGGGATGCAATGTTGAAAACCACAGAAGTTTCACTGGAACAGTTTACTGATTCTGAAATGTATATGTTTATGCAAAACGGAATTAGAGGTGGACTAGTTCAATGCTCGCAAAGATATTCGAAGGCGAATAACAAATATTTGGAAGATTTTGATGCATCAAAACGATCAGAATTTCTTATATATTTAGACGCTAACAACTTGTATGGTTGGGCGATGTCGGAATATCTTCCTTGCGGTGAATTTGAGTGGGTATGTGATACTGATTTTGATGTTAAAAAAATTTCTGATACTGCAGAGTATGGGTACAGTTTGGAAGTGGATATAGATTAACCCGATTCAGTGCATGATCTACATAATGATTTGCCTTTTTGTCCCCAAAATACAGCCCTGAAGGGATCCAAAATCAAAAAATTAGTTGCAGACTTACACTCAAAAGCAAATTACACCATACACTATAGAGTTTTAAAACAGGCCATTTCAAATGGCCTCATCTTAAAACAAATCCATAGAATACTCAGATTTAAGCAATCCCCTTGGCTTAAAAAATATATTGACTTAAACACATTTCATAGGACAAATGCTAAAAATAATTTTGAAAAAGATTTCTTCAAACTTTTAAACAATGCTGTTTATGGGAAGACAATAGAAAACATTGAAAAACGTAGGGACATTAGAATTACGTCATCTTGGGAATCATTTAGGTCTCAGAGCATTAATTGCGAAACCAAATTTTAAGCAGTTGACAAAATTTTCTGATGATATGTATGCGGTAGAGTTAGAAAAAATGGAACCACTATATGATAAACCCATATATGTTGGTTTCGCAGTAATGGAGTTATCGAAGTGGAGAATGTATGACTTCCATTATGGCTTCATGAAGCCTAAATTTGGAGAGAACATTTCTCTCAACTATATGGATACTGACTCATTTATTTATTCAATTAAAACTGTTGATTTTTACGATGACATCCGTAATGATATTAGTTTGAATTTTGATACGTCAGAATATCCTATAGATAATCAATTTCTTTTGCCGCTACTCAATAAGAAGGTTTTGGGAATGATGAAAGATGAAAACAATGGGGATATAATGACAGAATTTGTTGGTTTAAGAGCAAAAATGTATTCTCTGTCGACTCTTCGCTCGGAATCTGTTAAAAAATCAAAAGGGGTCAAAAAGTCTGTAATTAAAAAGTTGTCCATTAATGATAACAAAAGTTCCTTATTCGAATCCAAAATTATCTCGGATGAAATGTTTTTGTTTAGATCTAAAACACATCAACTATATACCCAAAAACTATATAAAATAGCACTTAGCTTTTCTGATGATAAAAGAAATATAATGAAAGATAAAATAAAAACGCGCGCTTGGGGACATTACATAGACCGAAACAATGAAACAATGGATGTAGAATAGAATGATTCCTACTAAATTGCATGTAAGATGACAACGAGAATTTAATTTTGTATTATTTGTATTTATTTATTAATATATTTATTTAATTATTTATTAATTTAATTTTGTACTAATTGTATTTATTTATTAATATATTTATTTAATTATTTATTAATTTATTTATTATTTACTTATTTGTTTATGAATGTATCTTATTAATTTTAGTATTTTATTCACCCAAAAGCATGTTTAAATTGAATGGTTTAAAACTTTTATCTTTTTAACAAAATACCTAAATTATTTGTAAATAAAAATAAAATATTAGATTAATGATGTTTTTTTTTTCTTTTTATATCTGTATATTTTTATTTATGCATAGAGTTGAATTTGTATTAGTACTAAGATTTTTAAGAAAAACTGTTAAATAAAATATTGAAAAAATAATAAAATATGTAAACGGTTTTTTATTTCAGCTTAAATTTACTACATAGAAATTTTAACTACAAATGTCTACATTTTTATATTTTGCTTATGTATTGGCTTTACTTCACTAGATCAAAAAATTTTTCTTTTTGTTTATTTGCAAATTTTCGTTGTTTGTTTTCATATCGCTTAAACATGCACAGTTTTGTTATCTTTGAAAGGTTCTACACAAGAGGAATTGAATTTCACAATATTATGAAATTCCATTAAATTTCATTAGATACTTTCTTCATGTTTGCTAATAGCAAATAGCAAAAAAGGTATCAGCTATTAGATCAGGTATCAGATCAGCTTATCAGTACCTGGTCTGGTTTTCAGATCAGCTTATCAGGACCTGGTCTGGTTTTCAGATCAGCTTATCAGGACCTGGTCTGGTTTTCAGATCAGCTTATCAGGACCTGGTCTGGTTTTCAGATCAGCTTATCAGGACCTGGTCTGGTTTCCAGATCAGCTTATCAGGACCTGATCTGGTTTTCAGATCAGCTTATCAGGACCTGGTCTGGTTTTCAGATCATCTTATCAGGACCTGGTCTGGTTTTCAGATCAGCTTATCAGGACCTGGTCTGGTTTTCAGATCAGCTTATCAGGACCTTGTCTGGTTTTCAGATCAGCTTATCAGGACCTGGTCTGGTTTTTAGATCGGCTTATTTGCTTCAGATTGGGTTATCAGTTTACAAGTAGCTGGGGGGGATGTTGCGTGGTAAAATTACTTTATCACTCCACTGTATTGTGGTAAAGATCATCTGACAACACTGGTAACGTCAAGCAGAAAACAAGAAAAAAAAACACCTGACATATCTGTCGTCTGACACAAACTTAATATACATATATTCGCCATATTGAAAGGAAATATTAGTTGCGCAAATTGTTGAGTTCATCATATGTATATAAATCAAATTTAAATTGTGGATTTGTTTAAAATTGTATTTAGTAGTGAATTTTACATTTGTGACTGGCAAACTCCGTTGTGAGACCGGACACTAGTAAATTTTCATTTAGTTTAAAAAAGCACAAGTGTAAGAGAAATTTAAATAAGAAACAAAACTATGTACTTGAATTTATTATAATTAAATTATAGATTAAAGCATCACATCACCTCAAGTTACGAATTGAAGTTAATCTGAAATATGTGTTTTATTTACTAGGCTGTCCACCGTCCAACAGTTACACAGAATGGTCCTATAACTGATGTTTCAAATACATACAATATATGACCAAATACTTTTATGCTCACATAATCTTGGTGGCCAATTGACAGGTCCATTCCGCGAAATTATGCGCTCATCGAATGTTTCCTTCAATAAATCGATTGTGACGTGCGCTGTGTGGCATGTAGCGCCGTCTTGTTGGAACCACAACTCATCCACATTCATGCCATCCAATTCGGGAACAAAATAGTCGGTTATTGCTGTGCACGGTGGCGAATCGATTCATTCGGATCCTCTTCAACACTTTGCTCTACAGCGGCAATTGTTTCTTCGGTGCGCACTGTTCGACGTCTCTGCGGATGCGTATTATCACATAGAGTAAACGTAGTGCGAAAACGATCCATGGTTAACCGAATTAATTGCTCTGATGGACGATTATGTCAACCATAAAATGGACGGAGCTTGCGGTAAACTTCGCGAACTGAACCATTATTTTCGAAATAAATTTGCACGATTTGCAAGCGTTGTTCTTTTATCAACCTGTTCATGATGAAATGGCAAACCAAACTATATATTAATCACTTGACAGCTGACAAAATGACCGCCAGTTAAAAAAGTGATGCCAACTTAAAGTTCTATACCTCAATAAAAAACACCCAATACATCTTCTCTATGTCATCAGAGAGGGTCACCAACATCATCTTTGAGGTTTGTACAAGTTGAGTAACATTCATTTCATCATTCACCATCTTCATATAATCACATGTGAGCTCCATATTCAATTTAAACGTAGTATGTATCCTACTACGTTCATTTAGTTGTTTTTTTGTGGAGCTCTTTGCAGATGCGAGAAACTCCTCAGAAAACAAGACACGCACATTTTTGTTGAGGAGGATATATGTTTCGATCCTCCCATTGAAGTTATTTAATCTTCTAGTGAGAAAATCGTTGATCAGTTCTTGTTGGATATTTTTGTGGTTTATGGTTCTGACGTGAGCCATATAACCATTTAATGGAACCATCTCATCACATTCCTCACAATATTTGTTTTTAATATTTAGCTTATTAATTCCCAACATAGCCTTCGACTGACTGGCAAAGGTGTTTGTTTCTATATGCTCATTAACTTTTGTTTGAGTCATACAGACTCTATTGCAGATGGGACAACTTGCGGTATTCATTTTATTTAATTATTTTTATTATTTATTTATTTGTTTATAATTTATTTAATTATTTTGTTTATAAATAATTTATTTAATTATTTTATTTACAAACAATTTATTTAATTATTTTATTCATAAACAATTTATTTAATTATTTTTTTATACACTATAAACTTGTTTAACAAACAATAATTAGTTTTAACACTTTTGTAGTTGTTTGTTGTTGTTTTCAAACCCTTTAAAAATTTGGTTTGGAAAATAGGTTGTGACTTGTGGAAATATCAGAGTATACTGAAGACAATCTAAAATTCAATTCAATTCAATCTTTATTTCCCATTCTTATTGCATTTTAAATAGTTCTTAAAAACTAACATTTTTTATTATATTCCTTACATACTATTTGTATTTTCCAAAGGCTTTTTCTTTGCTAATTAATATAAGTAGCATAGCTACGTCATCTTAAATATATTTAACATTCAAAAATAATCCCCAAAAAAGGGAGTAAAAGGGGAGACCATTGAAATTCTTACATACTAAACAAAACACTTAAAAATAAAAACAATAAAACATAAAATGGAATTCATATAAAAACATAAAACAAACAAAACTTACGAACTAAACATAGGAAAAGATTTACAAAGGAAGAAAAATATATACAAAAGCGCCCGGACATTATTGGGCGGTAATATACACCGTGTTATTAATGTCCAGTGTATTGAGCCTCCGGTGGTAAAATAGGAGGTCTGCACCCTGATAGAGAAGACCAGCCTCCTCAAGGCCTGACAAATCTACCGGCAAAAAGTATCTAGTGTCCTCGAGGGCCACCAGATTGTCCGTCCTATCAAAACATCGCCTAATCAAAGTGTTCTCTGAAGCACGTGCACTTACAAGAAACTTAATGGCGTTCCCTACCATATAAGTATCTATCCTTCCGAAGTCAACCGACCCGTAAATAGACCTACAAGATGGCCTATGCAAAACCCCGTCATGTACCAACTGGGGCCTTAAGCCCAGGCAAGCCACCAGGACAGCCCTTTCCCACCTCCTAGGCCTATCCATCTGGGATGAAGAAATTCTAAACCAGATTGGAAAGGCGTAGGAGATAATGGGTCGAATTACCTGCCGGTACAAGAGTAGGCGCACTCTTCGGTCAAGGCCCCCATTCCTTCTCAATATCCCCTGATATGCCGAATAAATCTTCTTACTACGCTCAAGTATGGCATGAATGTGCCGATGATATTCAAAATTCTCATGAAATATCACCCCTAGGTATTTCATTCGGTCCGAATTCCTGATGACACCTTCACCCATTCTAACAATTGGCACATACTTTCTACAATTATTGTAAAGATATCTGCGCCTACCCTTAAACATCACAGCTACAGTCTTTTGTAAATTCAGATTAAGTCTCCATGTCGAGAAATATTGTCCAAGTACTGTCAAATAGTTGTTCAGTCGTTCATTTGTCGTGCTGGCTCTGGGACCCGTAGACGCTATCAAGATATCGTCAGCGTATAAAAGAAGCAGATCCCCTGTCGGAGGTTGCGGTATGTCAGAAACAAAAACATTATAGAGTACAGGAGCCATTAGAGAGCCCTGCGGTACTCCTGCAGTGATCGGACGCATGTCTGAAACCGTATTCCCAACACGCACCCTAAATGTGCGTTCCCTAAGGAAACTGGAAATTATTCTACTTATGGTCGTTCCAAATCCCATCTCCATGAGCTTATAGACCAGCCCATCATGCCAAACAGTATCGAAAGCCTTTGCAAAGTCAAGACTTACAGCCATCGTCGGGTATCTATTATTAAGTCCCCTTGTCACATGATCCGTAAAAGCCATCAGGGCATGGGATGTGGAAAGACCCCTCCGGAACCCAAATTGGAAATCCCCGAGCACATTGTTGGATTCAATAACATCGTTAATTTTCACCAAAACAAAGTACTCAAATAATTTACCAAAAGACGACAGAAGAGAAATTGGTCTATAATTCCCAGCCTCCCCCGGGTCTGTCCTGGCTTCAGAATCGGAACCACCATGCCTTTGGAAAATAACCGATGTTTAGGCAATGGTTGAATATTATTGTAATAAACTTCCATGCCACAACATCAGTCTTCTTTAGTACAAAGTCCGGCACCCGGTCCACACCACTCGATCTCTCGTTAGGTCTCCTTCTCAAAGCCTCGCCAATTGCAGCAGGACGAACAAAGCTGAGTCTGCCAAAGTCACCATCAATCATAGCTATCCCGTCCGCCGTAAAGGTCCGTCCAAATGTTGTCAAAGGTATATTCCTATCTAGGGTAGAGACAGCCTGTCTCATAGTACCCCCAAAGTCATCAGGTTGATCCTGTTGCACCTGAAAGAACGAACTTGCCAGGATATTCGCCTTTCCAGCTTCGTCAGAGACAATCGTCCCATCAGCACCCTTCAGATTTCGGACAATTGGTCGGGAATTTATCCCCGCCGCCGCTTTAACCTTCCTAAAAGTCCTATTATCTACTCTTATACGGCTCAAGTACTCTGTCCAATGTTCGCGCTCAAAGTCAGCAATCGCACCCTGAATTATTCTGTCAAGGTTCCTAACTTCTGCCCTAAGGATGTTACACCTTCCTGGATCACCACATCTGTGCAAAATCCTCCTAGTCCTCTTTTTCTGTCTTATGAAATTGAGGATGAACTCCGGAAGTTTCAAAAGCCCCCTATGTCGCACTACTACCCTTGGTATTGAGTGTTCCATAGCATCCTGGAAAGCATCCTCCAAAGATATAATACACTCATCAATCTCGTCATTAGTCACATTCCTGTCTACTGGTAGTCCGATCCCATCAAGGTTGCCCGATAGTCTGTTCCGAAAGTTTCGTATGTTCATTCGGTCAAAATTAAATACAGTCGGACGCTCGTAAGGTACAAAATCAGTGGAGAGGAAAGTGAACTCCACCGCTCTATGGTCTGACTCGTAGTCCAATGTCCGTAAAGGTCCCCCTGTTGCTGGTACAATGTCAACTGTCGTTATAAATATGTCAATATAGGAAGACATGACCCTGTTGATATGAGTAGGTCCCTCCGTCCGTAGAGAGTACAGGTCTGGATTTGTCAATAAGAAGTCATAGAGGTTACGGCCACTCACATTGGTACATGGATCACCTCATGTTTATTTGCATTTTTAAGTTTGCCTGTATGTATGTATGTATGTATGCATGTGTGTATTAGGAATTATGCTACAAGTTTAGCACAAGCAGAATGAGTCATCATTCTTATTTCGCCCAATACAAAAATATATACGTATTGGTTCTCATGTGCAACAACGTTAAATATTATAATTGAATCATTGAACCTTTAATTGATGAAATTAGTTTCTTCAGATATTCATATTTGACTTGATATAGATATTTTAAGTATAAATAGATATTTTCAAACTTGAGTTAAAAATAACAAAGGTGCTGATGACGTGCGTTGCTGCACAGAAAAATATCGGTATTTCCCCCAGCTTATAGTCTAATTTAATTTTTCTTCTCTTCTTTAGAAAGTCACATTAATTAATAAAAAATATTTCATTCAATAAGAATTGAAATTACTGAACTTAAGCCCGACTAAGAAATTATTTCTGATTAAAATTCACTATAGTTCAACTAAACATTTAAAATTGTTTCACTTAAATCATCATGGGTACGTGACAAAAATAAATGTTCACTTGGCAATCACATTTTCATATACTGGAAAGTAAAACCAACTGTACAAAGCAAAAACAATGTAAACATAATATCCACTACAATAATACTTACAGGTATGTACCGACGGTACATCGAATAAGTAAAAATAATTAATGTGATGATCGTAAAAGATAAGCAAGAATAGTTAAACATACTTAGGTAGAGTGACATGACTTCGTGCTAACCTGAATATAAAAATGAAAAAAAAACGGATAAACACAAAATGAATAGTGATACTTACAAAAGTGTTTGCCAAAGGTAAATCAATAATTGTATACACAATATTTCTCATATTCCATTTCATTAAAAATTTGCGATAAATAGCTGATGTTAATAACAATCTCTACCGCAGTAGATAGACTTGGGTGCTGATGACGTGCGTTGCTGCACAGAAAAATATCGGTATTTCCTCCAGCTTATAGTCTAATTTAATTTTTCTTTTCTTCTTTAGAAACTCACATTAATTAATAAAAAATATTTCATTCAATAAGAATTTAAATTATTGAACTTAAGCCCGACTAAGAAATTATTTCTGACTAAAATTCACTATAGTTCAACTAAACATTTAAAATTGTTTCACGAAAAATTTTTTGATCTAGTGAAGTAAAGCCAATAGATAAGCAAAAGATAAATATGTAGACATTTGTAGTTAAAATTTCTATTTAGTAAATTTAAGCTGAAATAAAAACCATTTACATATTTTATTATTTTTTCAATATTTTATTTAACAGTTTTTCTTAAAAATCTTAGTACTAATACAAATTCAACTCTATGTATAAATAAAAATATACAGATATAAAAAGAAAAAAACATCATTAATCTAATACTTTATTTTTATTTACAAATAATTTAGGTATAGGTAAAAAGATAAAAGTTTTAAACCATTCAATTTTAACATGCTTTTGGGTGAATAAAATACTAAAATTAATAAGATACATTCATAAACAAATAAGTAAATAATAAATAAATTAATAAATAATTAAATAAATATATTAATAAATAAATACAAATAATACAAAATTAAATTCTCGTTGTCATCTTACATGCAATTTAGTAGGAATCATTCTATTCTATATCCATTGTTTCATTGTTTCGGTCTATGTAATGTCCCCAATCGCGCGTTTTTATTTTATCTTTCATTATATTTCTTTTATCATCAGAAAAGCTAAGTGCTATTTTATATAGTTTTTGGGTATATAGTTGATGTGTTTTAGATCTAAACAAAAACATTTCATCCGAGATAATTTTGGATTCGAATAAGCAACTTTTGTAATCATTAATGGACAACTTTTTAATTACAGACTTTTTGACCCCTTGTGATTTTTTAACAGATTCCGAGCGAAGAGTCGACAGAGAATACATTTTTGCTCTTAAACCAACAAATTCTGTGATTATATCCCCATTGTTTTCATCTTTCATCATTCCCAAAACCTTCTTATTGAGTAGCGGCAAACGAAATTGATTATCTATAGGATATTCTGACGTATCAAAATTCAAACTAATATCATTACGGATGTCATCGTAAAAATCAACAGTTTTAATTGAATAAATAAATGAGTCAGTATCCATATAGTTGAGAGAAATGTTCTCTCCAAATTTAGGCTTCATGAAGCAATAATGGAAGTCATACATTCTCCACTTCGATAACTCCAGTACTGTGAAACCAACATATATGGGTTTATCATATAGTGGTTCCATTTTTTCTAACTCTACCGCATACATATCATCCGAAAATTTTGTCAACTGCTTAAAATTTGGTTTCGCAATTAATGCTCTGAGACCTAAATGATTCCTGTTTGTCGTTTTCCAAGATGACGTAATTCTAATGTCCCTACGTTTTTCAATGTTTTCCATTGTCTTCCCGTAAACAGCATTGTTTAAAAGTTTGAAGAAATCGTTTTCAAAATTATTTTTAGCATTTATCCTATGAAATGTGTTTAAGTCAATATACTTTTTAAGCCAAGGGGATTGCTTAAATCTGAGTATTCTATGGATTTGTTTTAAGATGAGGCCATTTGAAATGGCTTGTTTTAAAACTCTATAGTGTATGGTGTAATTTGTTTTTGAGTGGAAGTCTGCAACTAATTTTTTGATTTTGGATCCCTTCAGGGCTGTATTTTGGGGACAAAATGGCAAATCATTATGTAGATCATGCACTGAATCGGGTTAATCTATATCCACTTCCAAACTGTACCCATACTCTGCAGTATCAGAAATTTTTTTAACATCAAAATCAGTATCACATACCCACTCAAATTCACCGCAAGGAAGATATTCCGACATCGCCCAACCATACAAGTTGTTAGCGTCTAAAATATATAAGAAATTCTGATCGTTTTGATGCATCAAAATCTTCCAAATATTTGTTATTCGCCTTCGAATATCTTTGCGAGCATTGAACTAGTCCACCTCTAATTCCGTTTTGCATAAACATATACATTTCAGAATCAGTAAACTGTTCCAGTGAAACTTCTGTGGTTTTCAACATTGCATCCCAAGATAAGCCTGGTGCTGTATAATAGTGGCAGGGGTCAAAATCGTATATATCTCTACAAATTTTTCTAAAATTTTCAAACACGTCGGTTAGAAGAAGAACATCTGTCTTTAAGTAGAGTTCAGTATA
This sequence comes from Nowickia ferox, assembly GCA_936439885.1. Lineage (NCBI taxonomy): Eukaryota > Metazoa > Arthropoda > Insecta > Diptera > Tachinidae > Nowickia > Nowickia ferox. Next base: position 56,040,472 of record OW387023.1, read on the forward strand.
GTCAAGGAGGGTTTTACTGTTAAACTCTCTCCATATTTTTTGAGCATGTTCATACTCGACTACATCACATTCTTCATTCGTTAGAATATTGAAGAACTCTTCTCTACTAGGGAGTTTAATTTCCTTAAACTTAGTCATGGAATCCATGTAAGAGTATGGAAATACACCCTTTCTTCTAATCAGGTTGAAATGAGCTTCATCAACGAAACATGACCGAATAGTATTAAAATCATTGCTATCAAGATTTTTCGCTAACGTATCTAAACTCGAAGCCATAAATCTAAACGAGTCTATAAATCTTATTTCGAATCCATATTTTTCATCTAATCTGATGAAAATTGAAAGAGAAATATAACTCTCTGTGTTCTGGGGAATCACTTTTATTGTAGAATATTTTATAGAAGAAAGTTCTTTGAAAAATAGGTGTATATCATATGCGGAAAGATTATGCAAGATAACCGGTATAAACTGAGGTATTTTATAATTCAAATTACATTCGCTATGAGCTGCCCCACGATAATTGCCCGTAAGATGACAATGATCTCTAACTTTATCGTTATTTAATATTTTCTTACATATATGACAATTTTTTGCATTATTATATTGAGCTATTTCTATTGGGGTTATGAACATTTTCTTAACTTTAAGTAAATAATTTAAATAAATATCTGTACAATCTTCAACAATTTTTTTGATAAATATATTCGCCGAATCTTCACCAAAATAATGTCTATAAAAATTATTTTCTCTCTTGAAACTACAATTAATAAAATAACCGAATGCACAAGCATGATGTTTCTGTACATTTGTGGTACTTTTACTTACAGCATTATCAACTTTTTCTAAAATAGACTCAAAGTCCGCGTAGATTACGAATGGTACATCTAACTGTTTGTAGTAGTTCTTAAACTTGATAATAGATTCATCTTCTGGCATTCTGATGACTTTTTTCACACAAACATTTTTATGATGATTATACACATAATCATCATATGTATGATATAGGCAGGTGTTACATATCATGATCCTACTTCTGTGTGATGTTATGCTGGAACGAAGGAGTCTGAAGGAAATATAAAAAATACCAATACGGTATAAATAAATATAACTATAGGAAGTAACTTTTTAAATAGAGATGAAAGCAGATTTTTCATAAATGCACAAATGAAACTTACTTTGATATATCCTTGATGAGTACATAGTGGTAGTTTTCATTGGACTGGAGCAATAAGAGATTAATATGAATGTGTTTTTCTCCTTTCGTTACATAGTATGGTCCTATAAGTGATGTTCCATTATGACCAAATACGTTTATGCTAACATCATTTTGATTCTCGAATTGTTTTATCTGCTTCAATGGGAGTGGAAACTCTAGGTCTTTAAAATTTAATACAATTTCCCCTGTATTAATATTCTCATCAGAAATATTTGTAATATTGTAATTTTTAAAGTTTTTCCGTTGTTTAGGATTCAGACCGCTATTTGTGTACAAAACCGCAATGAGACACCATTTAAAGCAATAAATATCATTGTTCTCGATATTTATGCATGCACGTTTCATTGCAATATTTTTTGGAAGAGGGATAAAGCTCGATCCTCTTATTATGGACGCCTTGTCTATATTAACTTCAAGGGAATTTATTGAAATCAATGTCCATCCGCTATCCCTCTCTTGAAATTCTTCCATTTTGGCTCTTAGCTCCTCGGCTTGTTTCTTGTACATATCCTCTATGTCATCAGACAAAGTCACCAACATCATTTTCGAAATATGTACAAGTTGGGAAACATTTATCTCATCATTCACCATCTTCATATAATCACATGTGAGCTCCATATTAAATTTAAATGTAGTATGTATCCTACTACGTTCATTGAGTTGTTGTACTATGGAGCTCTTGGTAGATGCGAGAAACTCCTCCGGAAACAAGACACCCATATTTTTGTTGAGGAGGATATATGTCTCGATCCTCCCATTGAAGTTACTTATTCTTCTAGTGAGAAAATCGTTAATCTGTTCTTGCTTACAGCTGTTTTTGTGTTTTATGGTTCTGACATGAGCCATACAACCATTTGATGGAATCATCTCATCACAATCCTCACAATATTTGTTTTGAAGACTTAGCTTACTAGTTCCAAGCATAGCCTCCGATTCGTTAGCATATGAGTGCGTTTCCATATGCTGATTTAGTTTTGTTTGAGTCATAAAGACTTTATTGCAGATGGTACAATTTGTAGTATTCATTTTATTTAATTTTTTATTTGTTTATTAATTAATTTAATTATTTTATTTATAAACAATTTATTTAATTATTTTATTTATAAGCAATTTATTTTAGTTATAAACAATTTATTTAATTATTTTTTATACACTACAAGCTTGTTTAACAAACAGTTGTTAGTTTTAGCACTTTGATAGTGTTTGGATTTCAATCACTTTAAAAATTTTGGTTGGGTAAATAGGTTGTCACTTGTTGAGATATCAGAGCAGACTGATGACAATCTACATTATTTCTTCTACTTATATAAGTTATAAAAAAATTTATTGTTTCATTTGAGTACTTGACTACAACTGAAGTCAAAGGTACAAAACTCTTTATTATAAAATAAATTCACATAAACAATTTTGTTCACTATGCAATTCTTTGAAATTTGCATTTACTTTTGGTAGTTAACAGGTAAGTATTGTAGTGTCAGCAATAAGAATATTATATTTCTTAACAGCTAATTAATATTAATTTTAATTGCGAAACATATTGCAATCGCGGTTTAAATTGGGTCACAAAAAAATATAAAAGAGAATAACGAAGAAAGATTAAATTGTTTGTTAAGCAGTTTATAAAAAATAAGGGTATTCAAAAAATATTTTGTCTGTTAACTCTTCCCTCCTCAGACGCAGACGTCCCCGTTTGCATAGGAAATTGGTTGACATGTTTCTAGACTATTGCATTCTGTGGTGTTCGTTTTTTGAATTTCGGAGTAGATCGGTGGAATACCAGTTTGGGTTAATTTGAGTTCATACTTTCTTTTTGCAGCGCATTTGAGAACTATGATAATTGTAATTATTGCGCATATTATTAAAGCAACTGAACTTTCCCATAGATTTATATTATTTCTTTTCTTGATCAATTGAATTGTGCGGCTGTTATTTAAATGTAATTCTTTAATAAGTTGAAGAGATAAGGTTTCTTCGAAGTAATGACTGGAATTCAATGAACTTAGAATGGCGGGTAGTGGTTTATAAAATTCCTTTTCGTAATGAGAGAAAGTTACGTTATCAACGGATATGGTAGCATTTTGGTATTGTACTACAAATGTTCCATGCATGTCAACTGGATTACCGTTTACAATTATTGAACCATTGTACTGATTAAATAGAAGTAGACCGTCTTGGATTATTTCCAAGGAAGGAATATCTAAATTATTGCTTTTTTTACAAGTGGATGGACTGCTCTTGAGGAGATTTGGTATACAACTTGTGCTGGTTATTTCTTCGATACTTTCCTTTTGACATAAGTTTTGTTCGTCATAGCTTTTACAGGGTTTTCTTACTTCAAATATTTTATTTTGGCAAGATATTATAGTTTGGTATTCCAATTTTATAATAAAATTTCCTGTCTTTATAGGTTTTATTAACATAATCTTTCACTGAGGTTTGTTGACTATAGGCAAATTTATTACATATAACAAAATTGAATTATTAGAGGCAACTTTAATATTGGCAAATTTTAAACATTGTTCCAAATCATTATAAGGAACATTTTGCTCGACAATTAACTCGCTTAAAATTTCCATTTCGTTATGAGAGAAAAGGAAAGGATTTATAATACTACCCTTCGACCAAAATAATGCTTGTTCAATATTAGTTAATTCTTCTTTAAGTATTTGCAATTCAAATTTAAATTTAAGTGCTGCGGTATTTCCTGTGTCGTATGTTTGTATGTTTTTAGTTATCTCGTTTGTCAAATTTGTCAGCTCGTTTAGTTTTCGTTCAAAGAGTCTGTTTATAACAATTTGGCTGTCTGTCTGTCGTAAGTTGTCATTTATTTTATCTGCCAAAATTTCAAAATCTGTCCGATCCGGGGAGCCTGCAATCCATTTCCATACCGTACCGATTTCGTTGATTGATCTTTTAAATTTTTTGAAGGGTCTAATTCGGTTTATCAGGTTGTGCACTTCCGCCATCTCGTGCTGAAGAAGAGGCATGAGGGGATTGGACTTCTTTATTTTAAAGTTGATGCGTTCACTTATAAGTCTTAGTTCCTGTTCATAAATCCGAATGTCTATTACATGTATTAGGTTAAACGTTCCGTTTTGTATTAGAGCTCGTCCTGTCTGAAACGTCATAATCTCGGAATTGGAGTAGTCGAGAATTTGTACTTCGGCCCTTATTGTTTGAAGAAGAAGTCTGCAAATGAGAAAAAGGTTATGGTTTTATCAAGCTTTTATGGACTATTCGATCAGATATAGTTTTAATTGTGTTATTGAAATTTTCGGCTACTTTTTCTTCTTTATATCTAGGTGATAGTTTAGTCCCTATTCTTTTATTAGTTTTTACATAGACTGTGTCTCCGGCGTAATATTGCTTGGGAGGTGTTCGATTTTTGTTATGAAATTCTAATTCTGCTTTTTGCTTATCTTTTAACTTTTTTATGAGTTTTATCCTGTCCTCCATGAGGTTTTCCGGTTTTATTCTTCCAAAAAATGCATCTACTGGTCTTTTTCCGGTAGTAGAATGTACGGAGTAATTGTACCTGCTAACAGATAGCTCAAGCAGCTCTTTAAAAGAATCGTGAATTTTTCCTGCTCTTACGCACCGCATAATTTCGGAGAGTGTTGAGTGGAACCTCTCGATTTGTCCGTTGACAGTGCTAGTGTATGGCGGAGCTTTAAATATTTTAATTCCAAATTGATTTTCCAGCATATGCTTTATTGGCGCAGACCCTAATGATTTTTCGTTATCTATGACTACTCTTTCGGGAGGTCCTAGGCTCACTAAAATTTCACGTAGTGGTTCTTTGATATCCTGTGTTGATCTTGATTTAATAATTTTTGCCATTGCATATTTAGAAAATTTGTCTATGGCTGTTAACACGGCATTTTGGTTAGTAAGATAAATGTCAAGATGAACTATTTGTCCAGGGTATTGTGGAATTGGTGTTTCATTAAGTAATGGTTTCGCTGGATGTCGTTCATATTTTTGTTCCTTACAAGTTTTGCACTGTTTAACGATTTTTTTTATTTTAGCATTCATTTGTGGGAAGTAAACTCTTTCAATTAGTTGGGTCTTGTTTTCGAGAGCATTGCGGTGTGCGCGTTGGTGTTCGTTGAGTATTTCTTTTTCCTGATCTCCTTCGTCTATTAAATCGTTGACAATTTTCCGAGCAAATTGTTGAAGTTTTCTGGATATATTTCTTGTATCTTTCCGATGATCGACTCAGTAGTGTTCAACCCATTTATGACTGAAGGATTTAAATACTTTTTAAGAATGGCTATTAGTTTCTCTTTTGTGTAGTTGATTTCATAAATGATGTGGCGATGGAAGGTGGGGAATGTTATTTGAAATTCGTATGAGGGGCTTTGTCCTAGTTTTAAGAAAATTTGATTTTTAAATACGTTAATTGGTTCATTAGCTATTGGGATGAGGTGGTGTGACGAGGCTTTATCGCTATGAGCTGTAGCAGTCATCGAGTTTATTTGAGGAGGTCGTGATAGGGCATCAGCAACAACGTTTGTTCGTCCCGGTTTGTAAAGTAGTTCGTAGTTGTGCTCTTCGAGCGTAGCTTTCCACCGTTTCATTTTATTGTTATTGTTTTTGTTGCTTAAGGCGTACGTCAGGGGCTGGTGATCGGGGAATATTTTTATTTTGGCTGAACCGTAAAGATAATTCCTTAGAGAGTTGAGGGCCCAGATGATTGCCAGCATTTCTTTTTCGTTGGTGGCATAATGTTCTTCTGCCTTGCTGATAGTTCTGGATATGAACATTATAGGTCGGTCATTTTGGGCCAATACAGCTCCTATGGCATATTCTGATGCGTCGGTTGTCAACTGAAATTCTTTCGTAAAGTCTGGATAGTGAAGCATTACTTCTTCGGTGAGTGCTGCTTTTATTTTGCCAAATGCTTCCATTGCTTCGTTGTTAAATTTTATTGGTGTTCTTTTTGAAATATTTTTGGACGCCTGTCCTCCTTCCCCCCTTAATAGGTTTGTCAGGGGTTTCGCTAGCTTAGCGTAATCCCTGACAAAGCGTCTATAATAACCTGAAAGTCCAAGGAAGGATCTTAAATCTTTTAGTGTTTTTGGTACGGGGAAGTTTGTGATGGCTTCCACTTTGGTGGGGTTTGTTTTTATTCCAGTTTCAGATACAATAAAGCCAAGAAATTCGACGCTATTTTTTAACAATTCGCATTTATCGACTTGAACTTTCATATTGGCGTCGCAAAGGGTTTTAAAAATAGTTTTTATGTCTTCAAGATGACTTTGTTTGTCTTTGAATATGATGATGTCGTCTATGTAGACGAAACATATTTTCCCAATGTGATTCCTCAAAATATCATCCAACGTCCGTTGGAAGATTGAAGGTGCGTTTTTTAGTCCAAATGGCAGACGAGTAAACTCGTATTTGCCATTGTTTACTGAAAAAGCGGTCTTCTCAATGTCAGATTCCTTTAAAGGAATTTGGTGAAATCCGCTTTTCAGATCTAGGACTGAAAAGTATTTATTCTCCCCCAATTGTGACAGTACTTCGTTTATTGCTGGTATTGAATATCTATCAGCAATGGTGACTGAATTTAGTTTGCGATAGTCAATCACCATTCTGAATTTCTTTTCATTGGATTGGTCTAATTTTTTTGGGACGATCCACACAGGGGAATTGTATGGGGATCGTGAAGGTCTTATAATAATGTCGCTGAGCAATTTTTCTATTTGTGAATTTATTTCGTCTTTAAGATGCATTGGATAGGGATATGATTTACTGTAGACCGGTGTATCGGAGGTCGTACGAATTTCGCCTGTTACCTTCGTGGTGTATGTCAATTTTTCGATCGGTTCGGTGAAGAGATCTGGGAATTGACATATTACATCTGAAAGTTCTTCTGTAGTTTGAATATCAAGGTGTCGTGTTTGAATATTAATTTTATTAATATCCTGAGACTGAAATTGTTTTAGTCGGAATTTTAGATTTTGGATTCGTAAAATATTGTGTTTGGTATCAATTATGGCTGATAATTCTTTAAGTGTGTCGTTGCCCAAAATGGCATCGAAGGACGCGAGTGAGGGGAGGATGTAAAACGTAATTGTGTTGTTAAGGCCGAAAAGGTTAGCATTTGTATGGTGTGTAATTTTTATATTGCCTGCGACAGAATTTGCAGTGAATGGTTTTTCATTTTTTACTGGTTTTGGTACAATTTCGGATTTTATGTAATTTTTATTGGAGCCGGTGTCTATAAGTATTTTAAGCACTTTCCCGTTCCTCATTCGACATTTTAGGTACGGTAATGAGGAACTCCTCATTCTAAAAAATGAATATCACTAAGGTCTGTGATTACGTCATCGTCCGTATCTATAGTTGCCATGTTGCTTTGGTATTCCAGTGAGTCTTCTTTGTATTGGTCGTTATCTTCTGTCAGGAAGTCCTCTTCTAATTGATAGTTATTTTCTTCTGGTAGATGGTCTATAGGTTGTGTTTTTATATGGTAGTTGCGCTGAACTTTATTCGGTGGTCCGTATTGATTTGATAATTGCGACTGCTGAGGCATTTTCCATTTTCTATTTTCGTTCGGCCTATTCATATAATTTACTTGTCTTGTTCTCATACTTTCGTCTATTTCCATAGGTTCCGGGCGTGGAATTTGTTTTGGTGGTCGTGGAGGCAATATATGGCCGTGTTGCTGATAGTTTCTCTGATAGTTTCCTTGGTTTAATGTCGTTTGTTGCCTTTGTATGAAATGTGGTGTGAATTGGGGTTTTTGTGGATATTGGGGAGAGTATGATAGGTGAGGTGCAAATTGTTTTGGTGCCTGCTGTATTGTATGTCTTTTAGGTGGTAGCATTGGTAGTGGTCCTTGATGTCTTATGTGACTTCCTAATAATGACTTCCTATTTGTTTGATTGTCCAATTTTTGGCAGAGATACAACGCGTGAGGGAGATCCTTGGGCTCTCGAACACCGAGTAATCTTGGTAGATCGCCTTTCAGGCCCCTAATAAATGTATCCAACGCTTTATCTCTATATGTTTGGGTCAATAATTTAATTGATTCATTGCTCGCTTCCATGCACGAAATTTTGTTAAGGATTAGAGTCAGGTGTGCATAAACTGCTTGATAAAAGTCATTTATTGATGAACTACCCTGTACCAATGACAACAATTGGTATTCTAAAGTCTTTAAATCACGCTGATCACCATAGTGATGAGTCAAACATGCCGCAATAGCTCGCCATTCAAGCGGTGTATTATATGCTTCTAAAGCTGCATCTGCTTCACCTGTTATTTTGTTCCTAATGGTCATGATAATGGCGTAGTATTTGGGTGTGCCTCTGGAATTATCATATAAAGATAATACCCTTTCTATACTTTTCTTCCAGGAGCTGAATTCCGTGTGTTTGCCTGAGAATTCTCTCAGGCTTTTTACTATATCGGGCACTTTTTCTAGGTCTTCTAGATTGTTGTTATACCTATCATCAATTTCTTGGTCGGGTAGATTAGCGAATTCGTCAGTAGGATTGCTAACGTTATTTATAAGGGTCCTGCCTTCAGTCAGAAATAACTGTCTTAGAGAACCTAACAAGTTCGTCTGTAACTGATTGAACTGTTCCTGACTCATTCCTGCTGGGGCAGGTGGAGGGTTACCTTGTTGGTTTAATACCGCTGGTCGGATCAAATTGTTTGGGTTTGCCATTCTTTCCTTTTCTCTTTACAATAATTTGTTAAAAAGTTGTGAAAATATAAATTTTTATTGGTACTGTAAAAAATTTATTTAGTTGTTTTTTTTTTGTGAAAATGCAAAAAGATTTGTAAGTACTGCAATGTACAATTTTTTTACTATATTTATTTTTATTATTTATTCTTGTTAATTATGTTCTTATTTAGATTCTGACCTAGCTTTTTGTTTTATAAACTTTAAAATGGTGCAAACACTTTATTATTTTATTTAAGTCAAATAATATTAAATTTTAAAGACTGTAACTTATGATTTGCTCTCTTATTTTAATAATTCTACATTAACTGACATTAAGATTGCAACTGCCTTCATGTTGTTGCTGTTGTGTGATAATTGATTTTCGCTTCAGTTCCGTCTTGTTTTGTTGAAGAAAATGCTGTTGTTGTTGATTTCCAATATCTTTGATTTTATTCTCGTTCTGGTGTGGTTTATTTCTTTCTCTTTTTTTTTTAACTTGATCTCCACTGTTCAAAGGATGTAATTTTATTCAAATTGATGTTTACTGTTTTTATCTTCACTGTCTTTTATATGGTTTTCAAAGGATGTAAAACAAATTGATCTTTGCTGTCTTTATCTTCACTTTCTTTTAAAGGATGTAAAATAAGTTGATCTTCACTGTCTTTTATCTTAGGATTTATTAATTTTTCCTCCTATTTTTATTTGACAGTATTTATTTTTTTTTCTTTATCACTGCTATGAGGATTTTTTTCTGTTAGTCTTAAGGGCTATTCACTTAGTAAGGATATTATTTCAACGTAAGCTTCAAGCTTATTTTTCAATTTAACTAGTATTAGTTTATTTTTTCCACTGTGACCTTTCTCTATGAGAAATTTTTTTATTTCACGTGGGTTTTTGTTTTGTTGAGCGCCAGTTATAAAAACATTTATTGTTTCATTTGAGTACTTGACTACAACTGAAGTCAAAGGTACAAAACTCTTTATTATAAAATAAATTCACATAAACAATTTTGTTCACTATGCAATTCTTTGAAATTTACATTTACTTTTGGTAGTTAACAGGTAAGTATTGTAGTGTCAGCAATAAGAATATTATATTTCTTAACAGCTAATTAATATTAATTTTAATTGCGAAACATATTGCAATCGCGGTTTAAATTGGGTCACAAAAAAATATAAAAGAGAATAACGAAGAAAGATTAAATTGTTTATTAAGCAGTTTATAAAAAATAAGGGTATTCAAAAAATATTTTGTCTGTTAACTTATACTTTATATGAGAATCGCGTAGTAGTCATCGAATCTAATTTATTACGACATATGATGAAATTCATATACACACACACACACACATATATATATATATATATATAGATATATATATATAGATATATATATATATATATACATACAGACGCACATACACATTTCCACAATTCTCTGTTGGTATTACGATATATGATGAAATTCATATACACAGCAACATCCAGAGCAAAATCGCTAGCATCAGTTTGCAATATAAAGGTACGAGAAAAATCGGGCCATGTGAAAGCTTCTATAAGTTTTTGCTGTATTTCTCCAAAACCTATTTTTTATAATTGTTACATTAAAGTAAAATATAATGAAATAAAAATATCATTATCCCTTTTCAAAAGCTCTTCTTATCAACCTGATTGGACTCAAAACATTTAATATATGAAATTCACTTGTAGATATAAAACCTATGTCAACACAATATTTTCTATCTCCATAAGAATAGCAACGTCAATAGCCTTGAAAACATATATACATTAATTTGTAAATATGCATGAAAAAGTGTTGATGTAATTCACACAAGCAATGATATTCTTCAAAGCAAAAATAGATACGATCACATACATGAATCCAACAACATATACATACATTACCAAATACATTCCCTGTCCACTTCCAACAGGGTTGCCACTCTCTGCAGCTATTAGATTATTTCCCCAGAGATTGCAAACATAAATGCATACATACAATAACCCTACATACGCATAGCAACGATAACTCAAAACAGCAAACCAAAGTCTATCAAATAACAATCACTACATACACACGAATACACACGAATATACACGAATACACAGATCCCTTGTCACTACCCTACAGTCAGACTGGGAGCAAGTGTCTTTGTGTCAACACTAAAATTCTAGTAACAATTTGGGATAATAAGTTTTCTTCTATCCATCAGTATAAAAGAAGGAGAAAAAACAGATATGGTGTATTTGTGGTGGAATTGTCAATAACTTGTCAATATACATACATTTGTATGTACGTAAATTATAGAAATGTACTAGTAACTAACTGTCTGGTTGGTATGTCTCATGACCGCATAAGAACTATGTAGTCACTACCTAATCAATTGTTTTAGTGTTATTAGTAGATTTTCAATGACAAGCACATGCTAAATGTCTATAGCACAAAGTATTGTACGGAGGATAGTTAGAGAGTAGTACTGGTGACAAGTGAAAGTGAAAAGCTAGTCAGCATATTTTCACCATCAACATTTCCTACTGGATATAATAATGATTGTCTGCCAGTACAACAAAAGTATCGGACCCCATCAAACAAACATGTAAATACACACACACACACACACATACCCATACACACACACACTGTCATACACACATACAAACATCCATTTATAGATCCATCCGCTGTAAGCAAAACGTTTCTCTACAATAACAACAAAAGCTGTGCACACAAGTATACAAACATACACATAAATAAAGAATCAAACTCACACACACACACACAACCAGCCTAACGAAATCTCAGTATAAAAATACCCAAAATCCCCTCATTCGTAACAGGGTTGCCAAAATTTTTGTTTTTTCCCGGTTTTGAATTCCCAAACTTGGACTATCGTCCCCATTACTAATCTACTAACGACGCTAAATTACACGCTGTATTTAGAAACTGGTTTCAACACATTTTATATATCAACCTTAAAAATGCATTTTTGTTACGTGAACAAAGTTTTAGCTCTAAGCTCACATAGACTACCACGAATTTTGGCTGAAAGAGTAATACAGCTTTATATATCCTGGGCAAAAGTGTGGTCAAACCTATGTAACTCATTGCAATATACTCCTAATAATATCAAGACTCCTTTATGCACATCGTCGAAAGATATCGTATATCTCCTGAAAACAAAAGATAACAATGACTTTGCTGTACTTGCATCCAGTTCACAGTTTCATGATATCTACACGAAACTTGATTTTACTATAACCTCAAGGCTTACTATAGATTTTTCATCGCGTGCAACCAGTCTAATTATAAAAGCCGGGGTGGTTTATTAAATTTAAACTCTAGACCATTCAAAAATAACACGGAAGGTATATGTACATTTTGTAACATGCAAGAACCGGAAAATCCATTTTATTGGGATATATTCTACTTACAGAGAATACAGGATCATTTACTTTGAGCAGAGCACAGTAAATAACAATGAGGTATTGAAAATATTAAATGGATCTAATTTTGATGCACTATACAAATATCTTGACACATGTCTAAAATATAGAACGCTTTTACTGAAAAAAACATAAAATGAAATAAAAAAAAGGCTTATAAATAAAGATTAATAACAATGCTGTAACTTCTATTGTATCTGCTTATCTACTTCTAATATAAAATAATTTACACTTATCCGTACTACATATTCATTGCCAATCGGGCTTACAGCAACAATGCTAAGTCAAATATAGATTATAACTATAAAAGAATTTATAATTTTTGTAAACCTCTACACTTATATGAATTAGTAACTAATCTATTAATAAATAATAATAATAAGTCATCTTGTATTTTACAGAAACCGTTTTGTATACTACCGCAACCGTCTCAGAAAACGACTTTGTTTTCTGTTGATCGCTTTTCAAGAAGAAAATAAGTTTCTTCATTCTTATTTGACTAGTTTAAAAGTACATTTAAATTCAGTCTCATGTCCATATGATGATCTTAACCTAAAAATTAAAAATGAATGTTATGCAGTTCTATATGATATTTATCTCAGATTCCAACAAAACTACTATATGAAAGAATCTCAAACGCTTCTAACTGCATCAGAGTTTAAGATAAAAGCTCCTATTATTCAATAGCGCGCCAATTGATATAGAAATTTAATTTGAAACAGCAAGCAAAGACCTCAGCTTACTGCATTTTTATTGATGTTCGAATAATAGAAAGTCCGGAAAGTTTTATAAATTAAGTAATGTAAATGAAAAAATGGTTTTAATAGACGTGCAAGACTACTTCGAATGATTTAATCACACAATAAGTAGCACATGTTTTCAATCATAAAACTCCTTTTAATTTTAAATGTCTATCAATAAAAAATATAAAAAAATAAGAAGAAGCAAACTGGCTAACAAAAAAGCTATCATCACCTAAGCTAGACTGCTAGATGAGTTTCATTTCAAAATGTTTGGTAACTTTTAAAATTCAATGTAAGATGAAATTAAATACATTAAATATTTTTACTATAGTTACTACAACTAGATAGGATTTCAATTTTACTTTAAACAGAAACTCCTCACAAACTTTTAAGTAAATACATCTAAAAATTAAAACAACGTTTCTTAATTTCAAATAAAAAAAAGATAATGAAGATATTTCACATCACAATTAGAATATTTACAACAACAACTAAAGAACGCACAAGAAAAGAAATGAATCTAAACAAGGAGCCACACTTTTTAGTATGTACATACATACATATGTACATAAAATGTACATACGAGTATGTACACATATTAACAAATTTCATATTCATGCCCAAGGATTTATTAGATCTTAACAATCACACTTACATATCTACATCAGGCAAACATACAAACCATCCACCAGCCCTTCAGTCAAAGAAGACAAATGTACTTAAATAAACAAACTTATCAAAGACAGCCAAACCCTATTCCACACATGCACACACACAAATTCGCCACGATCGTACACAAGAATTTCACAAAATCTGCATTTAATATTTATCCAAATATAAACAAATTTCTGACAGAGACTTTAACACTGGACAAATTTAAGCTTGGCAAAATATAAAGCAATGTCATCCTCCAATATGAAAAACATTAGACGCAAAACTCTACATACTATTTTATGTATTTCATATCTTTTAATAATAATTTTTATTTAATGTTTAATTTTTGAAAATATTGTATCTTGAGTATAATATTGGACCCACTTTATAACTTCGAGATAAAAAATTAAAATAAACCTGTTACCTTTTTCGTAAAGTAAAAACTACTGAAAAATTACATGTTACACAATATATTCAACAATACATCGTAGCTACACTTTTGCAATCGAATAATATATTGAATTTTATTATTTTTTGATTGTTTAATATTATTGATTGAAATGAAATGTGATATTTTTATTTAATTTAAATTACTTCTACTTTAACATAAAAAAGTTGACAAAATTAATGTGTATAGCAATATTTTATAGCACCAAATGTCGATATGAGAATAAATTTGTTTCTACGTACGTACATAAGAGTATCGTGATCGGACGTATTTTTAACGCTGTTTACTTTTCCGTAATAGATATTTTTATTTTACTCAACATATGTACAATATGTATATATGTATTATTATTTGCCGCCTCATAAATATTGTCTTACTTTACATTTCAAAAAAAAAAAAATAATAAATAATAATTCACATAACAAAGACAATAGTGATTACATTTCTGAGAACACATAGAAACCAAAACAAGTATTCACACAACAAAATATTGTTAAATTTTTTGCATATAACATACATACATACCAGTGATGCCATTAGAATACGAAAGATAAATTTTTCGTATCTTTTGATGACTTCAGGTACCATGTGTAATCCCGAAATTTTTCGTATCTTTTGAATCTGTACGAAAAATATACAGAAAATATGAACACCTTTTTTTTAGGAAATATGAACATCTTTTTTATTTTCAGGAAATTTATATGAACTTTTTGATATAATCGCCTTAAGTCGTATATTAATTTTTACAAAAATGAATTTGTTTTTATAACATCCAAAGATAGTTATGTACATATAATTAATTTTAAAGTTTGCTTACTGTATTTGTATTGTATTGTATAAAAATGAATTTATATCATATCATTTTCTTTACAATATTCATTAAATATGAAATAAAAATGTTATGTTAATAAATGTTAAACGTTAAAAATGAACTTTAAATTTTTTTACAAAATGTGTCTTTTAGGGAACAAATGTATCTTTCTCGAAATTTCACTGGCAACACTGATACGTACATATATAAGGCGCCAATCAAGCCAATAGCTTTCTCTCTTTATAATTACAAAAAGCTTTATTTGATTTTTGAAACGGAGTTGCCATACTGTAATTAATATATTTATTCCATAATATATAATTAAAAATTCCTAACTATGCCTTGTTTAAATAAAAACTGTAAAGCTGAATGTAACTACGAAAATATGATATGCTGTTAGTTATGGCATGGGCTTTGTCATTTTAAGTGCAGTAGCCTTTCAGTGAGTGTAGCTGAAGCTGTTACGAAAAACGAAGAGTTGCATTGGTGTTGTAATGAGTGCAAGAAGATTGGTGTAAGTTTTCACCGGTTTTTTTCAGGCACAAAAACACAATTTTTGGAAATCCAAAACGAATGTGGAAAACTTTATAATCGTATTATTGCTTATGGTTCTCTATTTGAGGATTTTAAACCATCCTTAGACAATTTAAAGTCTCCTCAGTTGTCTCCAAAACGATGCAAGTCATCTAGAAACGGCAATTATGATAAATGTTATGATAGCCCCCTTACTACTATTCCACCATTAAATATTACTTCTGCTAATAAAAATCTTATTTCTAACAAGAATCCCGTTTTAAGCACTGATCCGTCTATTTCTTCTTCTTGTAATGTTCAAACATTTTCCACTTTAAACGTTGCAACAAATGCTTCACAAAGCATTGAATAAACAACGAATATTAATCATTATGAGCTTATGGTTTTTACATCTTCTCCGGCTACTACCCCATCTATTGTATCAAATTAAATTATACTTTTCTAAACTCAGAAATGATTTGATGATTATAGCAGTTAGTATATGAATTACCTCATAAATATAAAACACAATTTTCAAAAAGATCCTAAGTCATTTTTCAAATTTGTAAATACCAAAAGAAGATCTGCTGGCTTTCCAAAAGTCATGAAATATTTGTTTTCGGAACAAAATTACTGGCAATCTAAATATATCACCATCTACTATATCTACCTCTCATATTTTTAACTGTATAAAAAACTCAAGTCTTCAACTTTTAGTGGACCAGACGGCATTCCTAGTTGTATTTTAAAAAATTGCGCATCTGCTTTGGTGACACCTTTATCCATTATCTTTAATTCATCTTTAAATTGCGGTTACTTCCCGAAATTATGGAAAGATTCATATCTTATACCTCTATTTAAATCCGGAAATAAATCTGACATTAGCAATTACATGGACATAGCTAACTAAGTGATATACCGAAGCTTTTTGAAAAATTTATGACAGATTACCTTATTCACCAAGCTTCTTCCTTATTAACTCCACAGCAACATGGATTTCGGAAAGGATATTCCGCCATGACAAACATCATTCAGTTAACAACATTAGTAAATAGATCTTTTGCCAACGGCTACCACACTGACGTTATTTATACTGATTTCAGTAAAGCGTTCGACAAAGTAAACCACGCTTTATTACTGAAGAAACTGGACCTAATGGGTTTCAACAATAGATAGTTGAGTTTGTTCAAGTCATATCTTTCACGTAGAACTCAGTCTGTTAAGTTTAACGCTACTATTTGAAGAAAAATTCTTGTAAGTTCTGGTGTATCGCAAGGAAGTCATCTTAGATCAATAACATTTATCCTTTTTATAAATAATTTGTCAGAAGCTATTAAAAGCTCCAATATATTGATGTATGCAGACGATGTTAAAATATTTAGGTGTATTGAACTTACATTTCATCAGCTGTATCTACAAAACGAATAGGATAACTTTAATATTTGGTGTAAATTTAATTTGATGAGTCTGAATTTAAGGATATGTAGACAATCAATTTTTAAGAACACGAAATACTGATTCTTGCTACGTTCTTGATGGCTGTAATTTGCAATCGGTTGACTCAATTATGGATTTGGGTCTTTTGCTACATGCAAAATTAAGTTTTGTTCACAGTATGTTGGCTTTTATTAAAAGGTCGTCAAAGGAATTTAATCCTCCCGTAACAACTAGGATATTATACGTAGCGCTCGTAAGGCCAATTTTAGAATACTGTTGCATAATATGGGACCCGCATTATAATATACATAGTGACCGTATCGAGCCTGTTCAACAGCAATTCCTTATTTTCTCTTTAAGAAATGTTTATAGATGCCGGTTGACACTTCCATTATACACAAGAAGATTAGCTGAGCTTAATTTACCCGCATAGAAAATTATGCTGTTGCTACAATGAATTGTATAATTTTATAGACTTTTCTATGGACCCTGAAGTCATTAAAAGAAATATTATATTATTTTTAAATCAGCAATTTTAATTAATAAATTATTTTTCATTATTCATGTACACATTATATATAACTATCGTGGGAAAATCATATTCATTTTTTCAATTCCTCTACGAAAAATTCAAACTATTTCAACAACACCCCTTCCCTCAAAAATCACAGTCAGCCTTAAATTCCTACAGATATACATACACAAATTCTCAAGGTCACATACAATCGATCAATCTCAACAACCCAAATCATGATCAGCCTTAAACTCCAACAGATATACAAACACATTCCTACAGATACATATATATTACAAATACACCCTGACCAACCTAAAATCACGATAAGCCTTAAACTCATACAGACTAACATACATATACACTCACACATACACACATTCCATCTATCTAACAACACCCTCACCAGACTAACATGCATACACACTCACACATACACACATTCCATCTATCAAACAACACCCTCACCCACCTCAAATCACGATCTGCGTTAAACTCCTACAGACAGATACACCTACAAATTCCAACAGACAGATACGCCCGAAAATACCCAAGGTTACATATATAATATATTTCAACAACACCCCGCCCTCCACCAATCACAGCCCGATCATTTTCATGATTTTCCCGTCGGCATTTGAAAAAATAATAATGATGTTTTCCCGTCGGTATTTGAAAAAAAAAATAAACATGTTTTCCCGTCGACATTTGAAAAAAATAAACATGTTTTCCCGTCGGCATTTGGAAATCATACAAATATAAAAGTCTCAAACCTATAAACCCCTTAATGTATTCCCACAAAATATTTAACGCACAAATTTACTGTAACCTTGACGGCTCGTCTCAACCTGCATAAAATAGAATTCCCTAACGCTGTTAAGTGACGTTTGTATACCATACCATGTTCAATGGAATGGGGGTATTTTGGCTCTGTTTTTCAGTACTTTTGTTAATAATAACATAAGTGTGATAGACAACTTAAAATAAACATAAATATTTGCATATACACACATACATACTAACGGACAAAAATACATACAGATCTATGTGCATATATATAATAAAGATATATATAAATTAACTATTGTGAAATATATAAAAGGATTTAAATTGTATTAAAACATTTTATTATGTATGCACAAATTTTGGTATACAAATATTTCATTACACACATCCATATGTATGTGTGTATGTACACATACAACGTTTCTGGTTTGTTGGCGTAGACGAGCGACTTCACATATCCCCAAAGAAAATAATCCAATGGTGTCAAATCACACGATCTTGGTGGCCAATTGACAGGTCCATTCCGCGAAATTATGCGCTCATCGAATGTTTCCTTCAATAAATCGATTGTGACGTGCGCTGTGTGGCATGTAGCGCCGTCTTGTTGGAACCACAACTCATCCACATTCATGCCATCCAATTCGGGAACAAAATAGTCGGTTATTGCTGTGCACGGTGGCGAATCGATTCATTCGGGTCCTCTTCAACACTTTGCTCTACAGCGGCAATTGTTTCTTCGGTGCGCACTGTTCGACGTCTCTGCGGATGCGTATTATCACATAGAGTAAACGTAGTGCGAAAACGATCCATGGTTAACCGAATTAATTGCTCTGATGGACGATTATGTCGACCATAAAATGGACGGAGCTTGCGGTAAACTTCGCGAACTGAACCATTATTTTCGAAATAAATTTGCACGATTTGCAAGCGTTGTTCTTTTATCAACCTGTTCATGATGAAATGGCAAACCAAACTAAATATTAATCACTTGACAGCTGACAAAATGACCGCCAGTTAAAAAAGTGATGCCAACTTAAAGTTCTATACCTCAATAAAAAACACCCAATACATATTTATTTATTATAAATGTATAACATACATAGATTTATTTTTATGTACATACACCAATACAGTTCAAGGAGCATTTACTTAGTTTAGGTACTTTTTCTTCGCTACAGTCACTAGTTGAACTTTTTTTAATTCCCATCACTGTTTTGTGAACAGCTGTTTCTTTTGTATATTAAAACAACAATAAAGTAAAGCGTACACACGTTTTTAAATGTTTTATAAGTGCACAAACCTGCTAACAGTACGGTACGGTACAGTACGGCATCAGCAATGTTCGGCTAACCCAGCCTTAAGAACAAAAACTTAGTTTAATGAAGTCCCTACGAAGTGTGCTTTTTATAGGTAACTATCGCATGGGGTCTCTAGGCATTATCTGGCGGAGTTTCTGTATGCGTGTTTCGGCAGTACGCGAAATTATATGTGAGGTGTGGGAAGTTCTATGGAAACTGTTGTCACCAGACAACACAATCGATTGATTTACAACAGCTGAAGAGTTTAGAAAAAAATGGCATATGCCGAAATGTAATGCAAACACGCCAAAATATAGTGTCCACCGAACAGTGAACCAAAGTACTTCAATTATAAAGGCCATTTCAGTATTGTTATGATGGGTGTTTGTGATGCCAATTACGTATTTACTGCTGTATACGTGGGGGCGTATGGCAGCCAAAGCGATGGTGGCATGTTTCGTTTATATAAAATTGGAAGAAAAGTCTTTGACAAACTCTTTGAAAATTCAAATAGAAAAACGCCTTTATATTTTGTTGTAGATAACGCCTTTCCATTGCGACTGAATTTGATGCGCCTCTATCCTGAACTCCTACTTAAAACTAAGAAGAAAAATTTAATAGACGTTTGTCAAGAGCAAGAAGTGTCATCGAGAACACATTTGGTATATTGTGTATCCGTTGGCGTATTTTACTTTCAACTATCGAATTACACCCTCTGAATGCGTATAAAGTAATATTGACATGTACAGTTTTGCATAATTTTGTTAATACAGGGTGGGCCAAAAGTTACCTTGGGGTTTAAAAGTTTAATAACTTTTTCGTTTATTAATTTTTTTTTATTTTTTTCTCAGATTATATAATATATAAAATGGAAAATTTTTTACACTAAGTATGAAAAATAATGTCTCTTAAATTACCACTGTTTTCAGCTTCGCACTGATGGGCTCGTTTTAGAGCATTTTCCATAATATCTTCCAAAATTTCTGCAACAATGTTTGCCTTGAGTTCAAGGATTGTCTCTGGCTTGTTCACATACACTCGCTACTTCAAATAACCTCAAAGAAAATAGTCGGGTCCTGTCAAAACTGGCGATCGTGCTGGGTCAAATTATTTCCGAATTTCTGGAAATTATTCGCTCTCCAAAAATTTGACTTAAAAGTGCCATTGTGTCTCGGGCAGTGCGGGCAGTGGCTCCGTCCTGCTGAAACCACATACCAGGTATGTTTTCAAGAGCAAGGCGTAAAAAATTTTCTATCATAAACCGATACCGCTCTCCACTTACGGTTACAGCACTTCCAGCTTCATTCTCGAAGAAGTAAGGCCCAATGATATTTTCAGATGTGATCCCACACCATATTGTACACCTAATGGGGTGCAATTGGCGTTTATGAATGGCTCTTGGATTTTCAGAACCCCAGAACCTACAGTTCTGGTTATTAACAAAGCCATTCAAATGAAAATGAGCTTCATCACTCATAATCATAATCGCCCATCAGTGCGAAGCTGAAAACGGTGGTCATTTAAGAGACATTATTTTTCATACTTAGTGTAAAAAAATTTTCCATTTTGTATATTATATAATCTGAGAAAAAAAATTTTAAAAAATTAATAAACGAAAAAGTTATTAAACTTTTAAACCCCATGGTAACTTTTGGCCCACCCTGTATTACTGCCACTTTGTACAATTCTTCTGCTTATAATCCCACAAGTTACACTGATAGGTATGATGATCAAGACAATATTATACCTGGCCAATGGGGAGAGCAAAGTGGAAACCTAGAAAGTGTTAGAAATATTGGTAGTAGTCACAATATTGCACGTGAAGCTGTTGCTATCCGAGAGATATTGGCAGATTACTTTGGAATGAAACAATATTTGGACTTCATAATTTTAATTAAAAAAAACTTAATATTATTATTTTTGTTTTCAAGAATCTATAAATCTAAAATAACAAAACTTAAAAATTTTAAAACATATATATAAATTTTGACTGGATTGGAATTTTGTATTGCGGTTTTTTTTGTTCATTAGATGAGACCATAGGCTTTAAGTTTAAGATATGATACTTTAAAATCGACCGGTGATAGAAGTAGTTCTGAAAGATTTAAAATTCATTTTAAGTTTTAGCTGATTTTTGGTACAAAAGCGAGGTATTAAAAATTGTTTAAAAAATTTGTTTTGCACAAAGTCTTATATTTAGTGTCACATTTACAACTTATACTTAACAAAAACTTAAATTCTTTCAGAAAGTGCCAAAGTTTGGCCCCCGTGAAATTTTAGAATTGATTCAATTATCTCAATTTTTGTTTTTTCTTTTTAGTTGGTCGAATTTGGTGCAAAAATGAGTCTTGGATGATTATTGGAGAAATTTCCTTATTGATATTCTGAAGTTTGCGTCTTCGAGTTCGTTCACTACATTCTTCAATATGCTTTCCTGGTCGACCCTGTTTTCTACATTCATTGGCACTTGAAGGTGAAATTTCGAAAACAAGTTCCTTTGACAACCATTCATGATGACATTCGCACATCCTTTGCTTGCTGTAAGAGCATTCAATGTACCGTTTCTTTAATGTTTTTCCAAAATTTATAATTTTATGCTTATGTAGTTTAATTTCTTCTATATTGCATATGTAAAAAAATTTATTGTTAAGTATATGCAATTCTACATCGTGTACATCATTTTGCTGGAAGAAAATATCAGCGAGATCTCTATAAGTGTATTTAGCCATTGTTCAAATTGTAATGAATAACAATTATGAAGACTACTTTAACGCATTAGGCATGTTGCTCATCCGC
Source organism: Nowickia ferox (assembly GCA_936439885.1). Classification (NCBI taxonomy): domain Eukaryota; kingdom Metazoa; phylum Arthropoda; class Insecta; order Diptera; family Tachinidae; genus Nowickia; species Nowickia ferox. The sequence goes on from OW387023.1 coordinate 56,062,812, forward strand.
TGATTTTTTGTTTACACGTTTATAACGAAGAATTCATTTGACAATTACTTTTATGCCTTGTTTGATGCATACAATTTTTTGACAATTACTTTGTAAAACTATGTGAGAAGCACAGAGTTGCACCTAATGCGTGTACCTGTATTTAATGCGCCTTGATCACAACCAAAAAACGAGCACAAGCACTTGCGCACACACGAAGGGTTAGAAAGCCACAGCACAAACAATAGACGTCCACCCATGATACAATAATACAGGTAGCCGCGAATCTACAACAAATGTACAACAATAAAACAACACTGATTTTTATTGCTGTTTTGTGATGACAACTGTTTTCTCTTGGCTTTGCAAAGCTTATTGGTATTAGTACAGCTTTAATAGGCACTGTGCGCGAGTTAAAATTCTTTTTCAAAGAATTAGAAAAAAAATTATATTTTATTTTATAGTTTAGTTCTTTGTCTTGTACATGATGCGTTAACTAAATGTTACTGTTTGTTTAGGATCTAAAATGATGTCGAGTCTTATCTCTAGTTTAGATGATAAAGTGTATCGTGTTTAGGTAAAGAGAAAGTTCTTTGTCTCGTTAATTAAATGCTACTGTTTGTTTAGGATCCAAAATTATGTCGAATCTTATCGTGTTTTGGTAAAGAGAAAGTTCTTTGTCTTGTACATGAAATTATCGATGTGTTTCTTTTAGGTCTATTATTCGTTAACTCGCGTGTGTTGGTAAAACATAAACAACATTTGGCAAATCACAGAAAACGTCCTCGTTTTACACCTGAATCTGAAGTCTAAGTAATTCTGCCTCGTAGTGTCTGTTATATAATTCTTGTGTCTTTTGCTTTTGTTGTGCTCTGTAGTATTTGCAGAGCTGTACGAGAGAGTAGATAATTGCTAGAAGTATAGTGAATATTAAATTTATGTGTAGTGTGGTCATAAATGGATGTTCCTCCAAAGGAATGAATAATGTAGATATTTCTTGAATGTTTGTAAATTTATTTTCTGAGTCTGTATACATGATTTTGAGTATACTTAATTCTTCATTATGTCTTTTATGAATGATGTCATAAATTCTTTGTTTTTCGTTAAAGTATATTTTGTCATCTATAGTTATGTTTTAGTCAAACTGCACCAAATGTGGTCCGTTCACAGTTAGGTTGTTTAATGTACGTTCATTATCGATAAAAATGTTCCCATTGCCTCAGTCTTCAATGTCTGCGTTATTCTCAAGTTTTGTTTTACATTGTGCAGGTTCGTTGTTTAAAATAGTTAGTGTACAATTGTCTTTGTATTCAAGTTTACATATATGGGCACCAATAATATTTTTACATTTAGTTATTCTTGAATAATTATTTTTACATAAAGCAATTTTATCATCTAATAATAATTTTCCGAGTTTATTTGCTAAGGGATAGATGTTGTACAATTTACATTCTTCTTCGATAATAGGATATTTATATATTACAATAATTGCTTGGTTAAATTCACAAACATGTATATCTGAATATTCAAGTATATTTATTACAGGTATTTTTATTTTTTCATTTTTTATAACGGATTCAATTTCCTGTACGTTTAATGTTCCTGAATAAAAATTATTATTTATTGCAAAATTAATTGTATCAGTTAATGTCATTAAATCACTGTAAACTTCATTTAATATGAATTCTTCATTTATTTTTTGAATGCTGAAATTATTTAATATTTTTTTGGATTGTGAGTTAATTAGTTTTTGTTGATTACTATTTTCTACAAGTTGGTTTAATCTGGTTTTTACTTCAATTTCATCACATGATCTGGAGTACCAGTGATGAATTTAAGAGCTGATCCTAAAAAGTTTAGAGATCTTTTATTTCTATTATTAGTTAATTGTGTTTTTAAATTTTAAATTTTCTTGGTTAAAACTTGAAGTTCTACATTTTCTTCTATATTGTATATATTTTTCATTATATTTTCATATGGTTTTAAAATTTTTGTAATATTTATAACATTATACAGGTATTCATAGTTCTTGTATAAGTATACTTGGTTGTCTTCGATCAAGACATATTTTTTATTTTTTAAATTAATTATATTATTGGCTAGTATGGGCTGGATTGTCAATAGTAGTATCACTTTGCTGATATATTTACTTCTAATACTGTCCTTGTGTATTATTAATTTTCTAGATGTGGTAATTGTTTCGCCGTTGTCTGTCTCAGCAATGTGTTTAGCAAATTTAGCTACGTCTTTATTTCTTCTATGCGTCCTGGACTAAATAATGTCTCCTTTCTTATATTGGATAAATTTACGCTCTCTATTGTGGTAGGCCAAAGTTTTTGTTTGAGCGTCCTTAATTAAATCGTATATATGAGGATACCCCCGCTGGTTAAAGAACACGTCCTCGGTTTTTTCTTTAGTGGCTGAGTGTATAGTCTTATTGTATTGGCGAACTGCTTCAAATATTTTTTCGGTGGAGCAGTAATTCCTTTTTTAGATAATAAATTTGCGAGTTCGATGATTGTACTATGTATACGTTCAACTTGACCGTTTGTTGTAAAATGAAATGGAGGTGTAACTACATGCTGTATATGTAGTCTTTCATATATTTGACTAGCTAAAATACCATTAAAACTTGCTTCGTTATCGGTAACGACGAATTTAGCGTTGGGGTAAGTGAGAGAGAGAACTTCGTCAATATTTTTTAACATATCTCTTCTTGTTTGTCATATACGACACATATTAGAGAACTTGTCTAAACTGGTTATAAACATTTGTCCGCTGAAGTAAAATATATCCATATGTATATTCTCACCAGGTTTTCTAGGTATTGGTGCTTCGCCATTTTATTAGGTTTTCTTTCTAATTCTAAAATATTATTTCGTATATTTCTATGAACTCTCTCATGAATTTGCTTAACTACGTGTTTCTGTCTTTCTTCGTCGAATATATCCTTGAGTAAATTGTTCGCTTCTACAAATCTTACTGTAGGAAAGGTTTCAATCAGGGTTACCGTTAGGAATTTTAGAAAAGTCGCACAAAAGGTCGTTTTGTAAAAATAAAGTCGCACAAAAAAGTCTTTTGAGAAAATAAAAGTTGCACCTCTTTTTTAACATAACAAAACGAAAAAACAATTGAAACAAAACAAACAGCTTATTGCAGAATCCATTTTTATCATATTTCATAACACATACAGTTGCATTATACATGCTTATATATGTATTATTATTTGTACTTAAACAATTTTTTCTTAACATACATACATACTACTTTTTAGAAATTTCATTCCTATATTTAAAAATAAGTTCATCACAGGAAAAATCTGTAAATTGCTTTTAAATTTTGCCGACGTTATTTTGACGATTTTTTTATAAAAATAATCAGAAAACTTTTACTTTACTGCAAATTAACTGTTTTTTGAGAAGCTTCACAAAAAAGGGTAAAAATTCGCAATAAAATTAAAAAAAGTCGGAAAAGTCGGTGATGAAAAAAGTGTCAGACCGCTAAAAAAGGGTCAAATTGCGATTTTAGTCGGGTGAACGGTAACCCTGGTTTCAATCAATGTATCCTTAATATTAAACGTTGTTTCTGCGTCGACGAGTAATGCATTAATCACTTTTGGTTTCAGTATTAATTTCATGTTATTTGTAAAATTTTCGTTGGTCGTGAATTTAATATGGTGGCGTTTGAATTTAAAAACATTGTTTGATTCCAATGAATCTTTATTGGTGTGTGTCAGAATTATTTGATTTTTAAAATGATTCAAGGGTTTAGGACTTCTCCGTATTTTTTCAGTCGGTGAACTTTGGGTTGAGTGTTGAGATTCGTTCGTACTTGAATTTATTTGTTGCCTTGACAATGTGTCAGCAACTACATTTTGGTGTCCACTTCTTCTATAAAAATTTTCCACCTTTTAAGTTTAGTGTTAGGGTTTTTATCCGAAATGGAGAAAATTAACGACTGGTGATCAGTGTATATTTTTAGGTCAGCAATACCGTAAAGATCATTTCGGAGTTTTTGCAAGGCCCAGACAATGGCTAATAATTCTTTTTCATTCGCACTGTAGTTTTGTTCTGTTTCATTTAAAGTACGTGAAATAAATGTTATAGGATTTTTATTTTGAGAGAGTACCGCGCCGATAGTAAAATTACTTGCATCTGTGGTTAAATCGAATGGCTTATTAAATTCCCGTTGGAATAATTCAACTTGTGCTTGAACAGCTTCTTTTACTTTATTTAATGCGTCTAATGCTGGTTCGTCCAGGTTTATTTTCACTTTTGCGCTTTGATTTTTACTAATTCCACCAGTTGTAAGTGGTTTTACAATTGCCGCAAAGTTTTGAATAAATTTTTTATAATAGCTTGCTAACCCTAAAAATGACCTAAGTTCTTTTAATGTAGTTGGTTTAGGAAAATCTCTAATTGTTTGTATTTTTGTAGGATCTACAGTAATTCCATTATGTTTAATTACGTAACCTAAATATTCTATTTTTTCTTTAAAAAAGTGAGATTTCTCATTTGAAATTTTCATATTTGCTTTATGCAGAGCGTTGACTATTGTTTCAATGTGTTCAATATATTCCTCAGGTGTGGAAGAATTTATATGAATATATGAGCACATTATTGATATAAACGTATGCAAATTTATTTATATATGGCCTTAAAATATAATCTACGCATCGTTGAAAAAATTATGGAGCATTCTTTAAGCCGAATGGCATCCGAAGGAATTCATACTTAGCGCCGTTGATTGAGAAGGCAGTTTTTTCGCGGTCTTCTTTTTTAAGTTGAATTTGGTGGAAGCCTGACTCTAAATCTAATGTTGTAAAGATCTTTGCTTTATCTAAGTTTTGAATAGTCATATTTACATCCGGAATAGGATATCTGTCCGTAATTGTTTGCGAATTCAATTTTTGAAAATCCACAACCATCCGCCGTTTAGGTTTACCTTGATCATCGGTACCTTTTTTTGCTACAGTCCAGATGGGACTATTGTATTGACTTTTACTAGGTTGTATAATTTCGTTATGCAACAAATCCTGGATTTCTTTATTTATAAATTCATTATCAGAGTATGGATATGGATACTGTTTTGTCCATATAGGTTCATCTGATTTTGTTCTAATAGTTCCTTCTATCGTAGTGGCGTATGGGAGTTTTTCATTTGTGTATGAGTTTTTATTCATAATTTCTTCTATTCTTTCCCTGTATTCCTCGTTATCTACTGTAAAATTTATTCTGTGTATTCTTTCTTTATTTTGATAATTGAGTCTGTTATTAATTAAATCTATAGTTGCACTTATTTCTTTTAATCCTTGCATTCCTAATATCATGTCTGATCTTGTCAGTGAATCTATTTCAAAGAATGTCAACTCATAATTTAATAGGTTTATCAACTTTTTACTTTTAACATATGAATACCCGTGTAATGTTCTTACTTTTATAGGAGTTTCTAATTTTTTACTATAACCTATTTTACAATTTATATCTATATAATTATTTGTTGCACCGCAGTCTATTAATTTATTGATGGTCTTACCTGTTTCTCTATCGTGTCTTCGTAGATGAGGTAGCCCATCCTTTAATCTAAAAAAGCTACTTTATTGTCTTCGTCTCCATCGTACTCCTTACTTTGGTTGAATTGGTTTCATCTTCCTCTTGGGTATGGTTAATTCTTTGTTGTTTGTTAGGGTTGAAGTTGTTGTTGGAGTAGTTTAACTCTCTCTTGAATGGTTGTTGTTGCCTGAAGGGATTGTTGTACCTTTGGTTGTTCCCTATAAATATGCGTTGGGTGGCTAACATTTCTTTCAGTTGAGTCCACATCCATTGGTTGTACTTGGGGTTGTCTTTGGAAGTATGATGGCTGTTGATTTCGGTTGTACTGTACATTTGGCCTGTACTTCCGCTGTTCAAATTGTTGATGGCGTGGTTTTTGTTGAAAGCGTTCATGATTCACTGAATGTGGTCGATATCCTTGTGTTGGTGTATCGAATTTTAAACTTCTGTCGTAGTGATAGATAGTACTCGCGATTGCATATACGGTTTCTAGATCCTTTGGATTTTGAGCGAAAAGAGTACCTACTGTGTATTTTGAGTTTAAACCAGTAATGAATGTTCTAACCGCTTCTCGATTAACGAATGTTTTCATAGTTTTATCGTCTTGTTCCATTTCGATTTTTGATAAAATTAAATTCAATGCTTAATTGATGCAAGAATGATACCCAGAAAAATCTTTTTTTCCTCTCTTCTTAATTTCTTCAAGTAAAACATACATGAGACATTGGTCGGCATATGTATAGTCAAGTCTATTTATTATTGAATAGAATTTGAATATAGTGTTGTGGTCGATTAGTATATCCGAAGCCACCCCTTGGATTTTTGCTCTTACAATGGCGAGTGCTGTATAGTATGTCGGAGTGTTTTGGAATTTTTTAAAGGTTTCCATATGTGTCCATTCTGATGATCTCCAAGCACGGTATTTCTTTTTATCTCCGTCAAATATTGGCAGGATTTTAAATACTTCTAAATTTATTTGGTTTTCAGTTGTTACTCCACTTGAACATGGAGTCAATTGTTCAACTGGTTCTACATTATCTCTTAATTCTGTAAGAGCTCTTTGTGTCTCAGCTTGAGCTGTTAAAAGTGTTGCGACTTGAGCCTGCAGAGTTGCTAAATCTTGGACAGACATTTTATTTGTGTCTACTCCTGGGATTATTCTTCTTGTTATGTCAAAAAACTTTTGCCTTTTATAAGTTCCGACTTCCAGTTTTATTTTTATTTCAAGGGATTGTCGTGAATATGAAATTCTACTATATTCCAATGAATATAATTTTATTCCGCTTTTTCAGGATACGTGGTGCTGACTTTGTACTTTATTGAACTATTCCGTTTTAATTTTGGAAGTCCTTTTGTACTCACTGTGTTTTTGTCCTTTTATTAATTATTCCCTTTTTCCTTCAGTATAATGTTGATCAATTGGCATTTGGAACCTTTAGTATTGACTTTACTAAGGATTGAACACCCAGTTAAAATTTTTTTTCAAAGAATTAGAAAAAATATATATTTTTGTAGCACTCAATGTGCTGTTTATTCTAATCTATTCTTAAGACTAACTAGTAACTATTATTTTACATCTATTTATACTAAAAATAAAAAATGCTATATTTTCTTAACTGCTGTTTGTCGAGTCTTATCTCTAGTTTAGTTCTTTGTCTTGTACATGATGCGTTAACTAAATGTTACTGTTTGTTTAGGATCTAAAATGATGTGGAGTCTTATCTCTAGTTTAGATGATAAAGTGTATCGTGTTTAGGTAAAGAGAAAGTTCTTTGTCTCGTTAATTAAATGCTACTGTTTGTTTAGGATCTAAAATTATGTCGAATCTTATCGTGTTTTGGTAAAGAGAAAGTTCTTTGTCTTGTACATGAAATTATCGATGTGTTTCTTTTAGGTCTATTATGCGTTAACTCGCGTGTGTTGGTAAAACATAAACAACATTTGGCAGATCACATCACGAAACAAGCAAAACAGCTGACGCTTCGCGGTTACTTGAATTATTGTATCATGCGTGCAACCATGAAGCTAGTCACAAAAATATTTTGCATAAATTTTTTCGGGAATTTCTATTTGAATTTTAATTTAGTAATCATAAAAAAACAAAAAAAAAATCCCTAATTGCGGTATCCTTTTTAATTTTGTAGTTTTACCTGACGAGTGCTTCTTACATGCTTTTATAAACATGATAAATCAATTAAAAAAGCAAAGTATATTTGTGACCTTAATTATATAAATTTACTTTATTTTAAGTAGGCAAGATATTTGTGTGACCAACATGATTTAGAAATACGCATATCCATCTAAAAACCGTCTTTCATAATAGCGGTTTGATAAAAAAAAACTAAAATACTGCAAAAATAGCATTACAGAAAAAACATTTTTATAATTATATTACTAAAGTTTTGCAAAAAATTTTGACCTTGTGTCAGAAAAATTAGAGGAGAGTCTCGGCTACAAAAAGTGCTAATCTTTTTTGTTCCCTTTTGACTTGTGGGAGTTATGCTCTGTTAAGTGGAAGAGTTTAGGAATATTTGGACCTTTTTAAAGGAACAAAAAAAAAATAATTTCTAAACATTATAAACACTGCTTTTCTCGTACTGAAAGCTAACAAATGAGGTAATTCTAAAAAATTTATTTCGATTGGATATTTTCTAAAACCAAAAAGTTATAGATGTTTGAAAATCAAAAGCTTACTAAGAAATTTATCATTTTAGAAAAATACTGAAAATGTCCGTTTTGAATCACCCTGTTCACTGTGATATAGTTGAAATAAAGTTTTAAGGTTTTGGCTCCCGAGGTTTACTAGTGCCTACTTTCGAATGAACTTTAACATTTTTCAATCAGTGACCATAAAAAAATTTCTTTTGGCCGCCATCTCGTAAAATGGTCCACAGTGCGACGTACAGACCTAACATCTTGACTAACTTTCTTCAAGTATAGACTAGGAGATATAAGATCAACTCACCTTTCAGATGAAAAAAAAAACAAATTCAAATCGGTCTAGCCGCTTGGGAGCTACGGCGTCAAAGACACAGATTCAACTGAATATATCTAGAAAAGATGTGATATCTTCTAAATGGCTGGACCGATTTTCTGCACACATAACTAAGACCACTCTCGATCAAACAAAAAAAAAACTAAACCAAAGTCGGTCTAGCCGTTTGGTCTGTACGTGGACTCGTACAGACACACACTGCAAACTTATAACACCCCTTTTTTGGTCGGGGGATAATCAGGGGTGTTCTGTAAACCGCACGTTTTGAAATCGCCTAAGAAAGAAAGGAAAGAACTTAATTAAAAAGGTGACTTGTTGCAGCTTTTTAATTCGTTTTAATATTTTAGATGTTCAAGATATTTCATACGAAATGACCTGCGAATGCGCTAAGTCGTCCGATCAGCATATCACTGTTTTTCGTTTTTGAAATCGCACGATTTCAAATCGCGCGGTTTGCAGAACACCCCTGAATAACAAAAAAATAAAAACTCATTCTTCAGTTGTTCTTGCACATTTGTGAATATGTTAGGAAAAAAACAACGAATACACAAAAATTTTAGGTACATTTAATTTTTAAATGTTACTTAAGACACACAATAAAAATAAAGTTTATTCCAAAAACATCTATTCTTCTTTCGTATTTAAAATTTGTAGTAGCTCCACTTTCACCGCATTATTTTCCTTTAGGAGAAATTTTGTTAGCTTTTGTAGAAGTGATGCACAAAAGTGTTCATCTTCGTCTCGCTCGGAATCATTTGCAACAAAACTTTTTATAGAATTCACTGTGGCAAAAAGCTCTTCCTCCACAGCATTAAATTCTGTTTTGCGTTTTTTTGCAGGATGGAAATTGAACGAGGAATATGTTGACGGCATCAAATCATCCATTGAGGATTCCATATCGTCAAAAGTTACATTTTGCACGGTTTCATCGTCGTAGTTTCCTGCAGATCTATAGAAGAAAAATGATTCGAGTTGTAGAGTGGCACTGAAAATCCAACTTTGGATTTTCATAAAAGCTCAGCCGGATTATTGTAACACTTAGTTTAAAACGTCACTGGTGAAAATTTTAGCTAAATCATAAGTTCCGACTGACGTCTCCTTGCGGCTCCGTCGGAAATCAGAGTTCAAATATATCAAAATTCACCGATTTACCGGCAGTTAATCATAGAACTCGTCAGTTTTAATCCGATTTTTCTGAAAATTGAAAAAAGTGCTGTTATAAATATTCTAAATTATATACTTAACTTTTTTAGAAAATTAATCCTTAGGAGTCATGTGGGTCAAAATTACACTTATTTTTCCACAAATATTTCAAAGTTATTTTTCCAGAAATTTATTAAACCCTTATCCAGTATGATTTTAAAAGTAATTTATGAACGAAAGCGTTAACCATTTTTCACTTTGGGACTAAAATAACACAAAATACTTTGCAAAAATTTAAGCTGCAAAGTTTTTGATTGGGTAATTTTTAACCCAACGCGTGGAGGGTTTCTAATATTGGTTCCTAAAGTATTTGTAGAATGCTTTTGCGAAATATACTTAAAATTAAAGAAAAAATTATTTTGATATATTATTTTTTAAATTTGTGTATGCTTGACCCACACGACAGCAAAAGCATAATTTTGTAAACGAAAAATTTCCGATATAACTTAGCATATTAAAAAAAATACCTCGCTGATTTTCAGCGAAATCAGTAAAAAAATAGCAGATTTTCAATTAAGTTGTTGGCAAATGGGCGAATTTTGCAATATTTGAACTTTGACTCCAGTGGGGCTCCATTCCGACTTAGCTCAAATTTTAACCATTTACGTTTTAGACTAAGGCTCAATAATTGTGTTCTCAATTACATGTCATTTAGCTAATTGCCACTTAAATTTAAGTTGCACTTAAATGCAGTTTAATTTTTTCAGTCATAAAATTAAATGCTCACTTAAATAAATGAAAGTATGGTACTGTGAAATGTCGATAGTTCTAAACGAAAACAGATGTTTAATGTAAATAACAAAGTTATGTTATCAACATTTAGAAAGTTAAAATTGCATAAAAACAGATTCGATGAAACCAAAAGAGCATCTCAACGCATTTTTCTATTTATTTATTCCATGATATGAAACTATTTACGCATATGTTATATATTTATGAAAATGAAACGAAATTTTTTTAATACGACTACATGATGTTCATGTATATGTTTTCAATAAACATACACAAACCTAAAAACATATTGTATGCTTGAAAAACTTTAATAGAACTCATATAATCAAGGTTGAGTATTTAAGTACTATTTAAATGTCTCTCAACTTTGCACTGAAAAAATTAATTTGTTACTTAAATGGCACTTAAAGATAAATGACACATAATTGATAAGTCAATTATAATAATTCGCTGCAATTTTTGCCATGCTTTAATTTTTTTTAATTTTTTATTCCGGGTGCTTTAAATTATATAAAATATCGTTTTTTTTTAATTAATTCAATAAAAATTTCAGTTTGCTCGTTTTTGATGAATATTTGTTTTTGACAATAAACTGACAATACACTGTCGCGCAACAAAGTAAAAGAATTCGAATTTTGCACTTCAACTTCTGCTGCATCGACTACCACAACTACACAGCAGTTTTTAAATTTTGACAGCTTGCAGCGCTACTGTACAACTATATTTTTCTATTACTATATTGTTCTATTACTATATTGTTTAGATTAAACTTACTATAAAGCAAGCAAACTGCGATAAGTTTCACTAAATTCAAAATTAAATAGTTTCCTACATTCATATTTCACACTACGTCACCTAAAAACGATAATGTTGTCGCTGCGAAAATTAAACAAAAATGCTATTTGAAGATATTACCCGCACATACGTTTTTGATTTTCGTCAAACTCACGGTTGCATGAACAATCCCCTATAGTACCAAAATGAACAATCGCAAAATGTTTTTGGGCTTTTATTTATAATGAATAAAGACCCAAAAAAAGTGCAAATCGCCCAAAATTTTGTGAAAAATCACCCAAATACAAAATGAACGATCGCCCATTAATTTGGGTCATTATTCATTATGTCAAATCACCCAAGTTTACGATGAACAATTGCCCAAAATGGCTGAATGAACAATCGCCCATAAAAAAATCACCCAAACCACATAAATGAACAAACGCCCAAAAAAATTTAAAAAAAATTTGGGCGATCAATCATTAATTTGGGTCTTTTGACATTATTGAAATATATACTTCAAAAATGTCAAAAGACCAAAATTTATTTTTTGGTGGAGCAAATGCTTAAGCCCGAAAATTTAGAAGGCCGGAAATTTAAAAAACATTATTAGGCAGCAAAATTTTGCAAGGCAGAAAATCTCTATTATACTCCGCCGTTTCGGGAAATACCATGGTGGAGAAAATCCTCAAGCCCGAAAATTTAGAAAACATTATTAGTTCTCGTTGTACCTTCATAGTGAACAGACGTAATAGCGGAATTTTTCTTACATACCTACATACTAAACAAAAAAAAAATCATACAAAAAAATATTCGTAGTACATATTAACTTTGATAAATAAGCTTTGTTTTGCTTTGCTAATATTTTTACATATATAAATAACAAAAACAAAAAAAAACCGTAAACAAAAAAACACAAAGTACCCTTGAAGAATACTCTATATGATACCTCAAATACAAATCATTGTGAAGTGAGTTATAACGGCAGAAATGCCTATTTTACTGTGAGTTCTGATGCTCTCAATGTTAACAATAAAAATAAGAAAACTGATGATAGACTTACTGTGAGTTCTGAAGCTCTTAATAAAAATAATAAAAATAAAAAATCTGATGATAGACTTTCTCTAACGGCAAAGCCGCATTTTCGTCAGCGATCAACTTCGCTTTCTCCAATGCCAACTAGTGATTCGTTAACATTACCATTGCGTAGTACCTCTACATTTAACTCAGCGATATCATCCGCTTCGGGCTCGTGGTCATCACTTACCCCTGTTTTCACTATAGATAAGAGTAGCCAAAAACCCAAGGTCCAAGTCGGAATGGACAGATATATAACGTGGTAAAGCGCGAGCGAAGCCCAAAATCTTCCAAAATTTCATCTGATCTAAAGATCTCTAGGGATAACAGCGCATCATCTACTAATCGCCAAAACCGTTTTAAAATATTGCAAGATGACAACGACAAACCCACTGAATCTGCGAACAAAACTTCCAAGCCGACACCAATCTATTTAAGAGAAAAAAACTCAAACGCTCTTATTAAAAAATTAATTTCGGTAATTGGTGAGAATAAATTTCACATTGTTCCAATAAAACGTGGTAACATTGTTGAAACGAAAATTCAAATTTATTAAGAAAAAGATTTTCGCACAATGGTTTCTAAATTTTAAAAAAGTAAAACAAATTTCTACACATACCAGCTCAAGAGTGCTAAAGGTCTGCAGATCGTAGTGAAGGGCATAGATTCCTATGTCGCTCCCGAAAAAATAAAAGATGAACTCGTCCTCCAGGGATTTAAGGTAAAAAATGTATCGAACATAATAAATAGGGAAAAGATCCACCAACCTCTATTTCGTGTTGAACTGGAGCCAAATGATATAAAATTGAGAAAAAATGAGACGCACCCAATTTATAATTTAAAATATATTTTATACCGAAAAATAACAATTGAAGAACCACATAAGCGTTCCGGACCCGTACAGTGCCATAATTGTCAAGAATATGGCCATACTAAAACTTACTGCAATTTACCTACTGTTTGTGTTGTGTGCGGCGAATTACACGGCACTGCTAGTTGCAATAAGCCAAAAAATCAAAGTGATAAAAAATGTGGAGGTAATCACACCCCTAACTACAGAGGTTGTCCTGTGTACTCTTTCGTCAAACAGACTATGGGGCATAAACCTAAATTAGCTGCATCCCAATCAGCAAACGCTTTATCCTCCACTATTGCGCAAGTGAGCCAACCAGTTACTTCCCGTGTATCGTATGCCGATGTTGCTAAGAAAAATTATATTCCTAGTCAAAATGTTTCACCACTAAATAATTCAACAAATACAAACTCAAGCTTTAATTTCAATTGCCTTAAAGCTACTATTGATAATCTGGTGCAAACTATAAATAATTTTACAACAAATATGACTAGCATGATGCAAGAAATGCTACGAATGCAGAATACACTGCTTCAAGCATTAGTTAACAAACCACGAACACGTTAAAAATATGTTTCTGGAACGCAAACGACATTCGCCAACATAAACATGAACTTGAGCACTTCCTCACGGAAAAAAATATTGATATAATGTTGGTCTCAGACACTCATTTGACTTCGAGAAGTCTTTTTAAAATTTCTGGCTACACCTTATATGATTCAAAGGCCCCAAGAGGAAGAGCATGCGGTGGATCAGCAATTCTAATAAGGTCAAGATTCAAGCATTATATTATTGACAACATTTCTGAAGAACATCTACAAGCAACGAATATTTGTATTGAAAATTTTTTCACTAATTTTGTAATATCATCAATATACTCCCCTCCAAGATTCGCAATTACTGAAGATCAATACGAGGATTTCTACAAATCTCTTGGCACTTGCTTCATAGCAGCTGGGGATTATAATGCCAAACATACGTTCTGGAGTTCGCGTCTTATCACACCCAGAGGTCGAGCGTTATTCAACACAATTTCAAAAATGGGCTTGGACGTCATTTCGAGTGGGGAGCCAAATTACTGGCCTACTGACTGATGTTATAGATTTTGGCGTCATGAAAAATATCTCTAGGGATTTAACTCAAGTTGAAGCTTCTCTAGATTTCTCGTCCGACCACTCTCCCATGATCGTTTCAATTTGTAGCCCATTAAGAAGTGACTTACCTCATCCTTATGTGAAGATGATAAATCGTGTTAATTGGCTGGTATTCAAAAAATATCTTAGTAGTCATTGCACAGAAAATATTACACTAAGAACAGCCGATGATATTGAATCTAACATTACCAACCTTAATGAAAATATTAAACAGGCTGCTGAACATGCCATTACCTCCCATCCGCAGACTGGGTTTAATAGAATTTATTCTACTGATATTGAACGTCAAGTGTGTGAAAAAAGAAGAGCTAGAAGGGAATGGCAATAGCACAGATCACCTCAGCATAAAAAATAGGTTTAAAGAGTGCACTAAACGACTCCAAGAGTCGCTTGCATTTGAAAAAACTGCATCTCTTAAAAATTATCTGGAAGGTCTTAATGTCACACCAGCATCTAATTACTCTTTGTGGCGCGCTGCTAGAAAGCTTAAAACACCCGTCGAGTTTAAACCACCTCTGCGCACATCTACCGGAGATTGGGCAAGAAGCGACTCTGAAAAAGGTAAATTATTTGCTGAGTATTTAAAATCCGTATTTACCCCAAACTCATGTTCTGGTGCTGTTGATTTTCCGAGTGTAGTTGCGCTACCCCCCGACCCATAAAATTTAAGACGCGTGATGTACAAAAACTAATTGCTGAACTCAACCCGAAAAAAGCTCCGGGTATTGATGAAATTAGTAACCATATGCTGATGAAGTTGCCTCGTATTGCAATTAGAATCCTGTTATTCATTTTTAATGCCATTTTACGGTCTGGAGTATTATCCAAACAGCTGGAAGCTTGCCAAGGTTAAAATGATTCCAAAGCCGGGCAAAGATCTTACCAAGGCTGTCATATAAGCCTATAAGCTTACTATCAACAATCTCAAAGCTTTTCGAAAAGCTGCTCCTGACTAAATTGTCCAAAATTTTAGCTGATAATGGGTGCATCGCGGACCATCAATTTGGTTTTAGAAGTCAGCATAGCACCATTGAACAAACGCAGAGATTGGTTCAACTCATACGAAAAACTTTTGAAGAAAAGAAGTATTGCTCTGCGCTCTTTATTGACGTTTCTCAGGCATTTGATAAAGTGTGGCATGAAGGCCTAATTTTAAAATTAAAGACTTACTTACCAATAAACATTCTAAATCTTTTGGAAAGTTACATTATTGCCCGGAAATTCACTGTTGTGGAAGGAGACTTTATGAGTATGCCTGAAACAATCTCATCCGGTGTGCCACAGGGGAGTATACTGGGGCCAGTTTTGTATTTGATTTATACTTGTGATATGCCTTTGAGCAGTAATATTCACACATCTACATTTGCCGACGATACAGCCTACCTTAGTATGCACGAAATCCCTCACGAAGCTTCCCGATATCTTCAGCAACATTTTACCCAGCTAGAACTATGATTAAACAGGTAGAGAATAAAGGTAAATGAACAGAAGTGTGCTCAGGTAACATTTACCCTAGGAAAAGACACTTGTTCCTCCATTACAATCAATAATCAAATTGTTCCTCAAAATTTACAAGTGAAAACCTTGGTATACACCTTGATCGAAGGCTTACATGGAAACACCACATTGACTCTAAGCTAACGCAAATGAAACTTAAACTAACTCAGATACATTGGCTGATTGGTAGGAATTCAACCCTCAGTCTAGATTGTAAACTTTTGATATACAAGTCGCTTTTAAAATATATATGGTGCTACGGAATTCAGCTATGGGATACTGCTTCAGCTTCAAATATAGAAAAAATTCAACGAAGGCAAAACAAAATTTTGCGGATAATAACATCGGCTCCATGGTACATAAGAAATTCAAATTTACATCGTGATTTGAATATGCTACAAGTAACTGAAGAAATTGCAAAATACGCAAGCAAATATCTTACAAAAGTCGAGTCTCATCCTAATATAATAAAAAACAGGGACACAAGGGTTCTAATACTCAACGCTCCAGAGGAAACTGCTTGAAAATGCTGCTGTTTTTGCTTATCACAACTTATATGTTATTAATAGCTATCACTAAGTTTATGTCCGACACTGGTCGGGCCTAATTAATTATATTTAGATTTAAGATTTGAATAATTATTCTTAGTTCATATTTGAAGATACAATAAATAAATATATGTACTAAAAAAAATAAAAAATTATTAGGCAGCAAAATTTTGCAAGGCAGAAAATCTCTATTATGCTCCGCCGTTTCGGGAAATACCATGGTGGAGAAAATCCTTAATCCCGCCAAAGGCCGGCTATCTAGCAAACATTATTAGGCAGGAAAACTTTGCAAGATGTTTCGAAAACAAAGCTAATTAGTACTTTTCTTCTTATTTTTCCTTGTTCTGTAAGGAACCATAATCAGAATGCGGTGCCGTAAAATCTCCACAACAGATAAGGCACTTAATTCTCTGATTTGCACTTTGTTTGGGTCCTTTTTCATTATGAACAATAGCCCAAATCATTTGGGTGATTTGACATTTTCCTCCACACAACTATTAAAAAAACTTAATATTCACTATTTTATATAAAACATAAATGTACAATTGCCCAATTTTAATAATTAAAATCTAATAATGTCAAAACACCCAAGACTAATGAAGAAACGCCCAAATTTACAAAAACAACTTTTTGGGCGATTGTGCATTGGTTGATTCTTCTTTATGCGATTGTTCTTGCAACCCAAACTCTTATCATGTGAGTTTTTTACTAACACTATCAAAGAAAAGCAGAGTTTGGCGGGTCAGTTTGATGTGGGGCCATGTCTCTTAACATTCAAAACAAAAACTAATTTTAATATTTTGTTGTTGTTTCAAATATAATTGTGCGACAAGTCGGACGTTGTCGACATCGTGGGACAGGGCTAGGGCTACCAGTTTTATTTTTCGAAAAAGCGGGAGAGATTAAAAAAAGTTCAAAAATTACGGGATTTTCTAAAGTTTCGCGGTACAAAAAACACTGAAAGTTGTGAAGATGAATCTGACGAATAAATGAACTCAAAAAATCTAAAATTCGCACAGCATGTATAATTTTCATTCCAGAATTCATTACTGTTAACACACACAGAACATGTCTTAAGAAAGTACTCTGAATTATCTAATGTAGATAAAATTTGAGCTACGGGTAAAACCCGGTTTTTAGTACTCGTATGCACGTATTAACCTTTAACTAAATTTAACATCAACCGATTTTAATTTAAAGACAGATTTAGAAAGAAGAGACTTCGAAACAATGTTTATTCTATTTTTGTAAATTTCAGAGATATGTAGATATGTACGTATGTGAGTATTTTTTTAACAAATATATTTTTCGGGGTTTTGTATAGGAACACACTTTGTTTATAAAACTGAATTAGACTTGCCAACTTTTGAAATTTCCAAAACGGGACACTACTAACAAATCATTGAAAAATTTTGTAATTAAAACAAATTTGTTTATAATTTTTATTTATCAAAATCAACAATAACACATTAATTTTAATTTTGTAAAATCTATTCATAAAACCTTACCAAAACAGAAACGTAAGTAAAATAATAGTTAATATTAATAGGAACATAAAATATTTAATAAATTTTAATTATTTTAGTATTTAGTCTTAAATTTATATTTTTTATCAGCTTTTATTAAATATTTATTTGAAGTTATAAATTCAATAAACTCAGCACATTTGAAGTTGAAATTTAAACGGACAATAATTCAGCTTTAACTAATGGTACAAGCATCCTACACTCTAAAACTTTTGCTGGAATTTACGGTCATATGTACATATATTGCCTAAATTCCTGTTGAAAAAATCTTTTTGTTTGAAATTACGTCAATTTTGATGTTACAACAGAAAAATGCTTGAGAAGTAAACATAATTTGTCCTATTTTTAAACAAAATACTAATTTTTATTTAAAACTTGCCAATTTTTAAACAAATATGTTTAAAAATAAGTCCAATATGCCTAAACAACATGAAACATGTTTCAAATTAAGTATATCTGTCCAAAAAAACAACAATAATAGCAACTCTTTAATAAAGAAGAAGCATTGAAGAGTTTTTATTTCACAAGCATATGGCGTCATATTTTCTCTGAAGGAAAAATTAAATTTCGTGATCTTTAAAGTATTGAAAATAATAATAATTGATTGTTCGTGATGCCAAAGAGATATACATAAGTTATATTATAAATATTTATAAAAAAAATAGTGTATCAACAAAAAATGTTAGTGTGCCTAATTTGTGAAAAAAAACTTTCAAAGCTTAAAAACATATCATTTGCATTTGTACGTACCAACCGAATCACTAAAATTGTAATTTTGATTTACATGAACAGGCATTAATTATTTAAATATCACTGAAATACTACAGTTAAGTTTATTTTTATATTATTATAATCTTTTTAAAATAAATATAATTTTAAATAATAAATTTACACGTGTATTTTTATTTAATAAACATGCTTAAAATTAAACATATATACGAGTATACGAAAAAAGGGTGGGAAACTAGACACAAAGTGTTTATTTAAAAGCATTACACTTCTTTTGTTCAATATTAAACATACATATGTTGTTCAAAAATCCACAAAATGTTTGAAAATACACGTGGTGTAATTTTAGATCAATTATATTCGGTAAAGTGTTGCCGATTATAATTGGCGTAATTTTCAGCAAAAGTGTTTTAGAGTGTAGAGCGAGTATCATGCCATTTATTTTTCATGACGCTGAAAACACGTTCTACATACCAATTGCTAGGAGGTACTATAAAAATGTGTTGCATTATCGTAAACAAATTTGGACTGTCCCCGTTAGCGAACAATTTTAACCATTTTTTAATTACTTTATTTGAATGCGTTTTTTCAGTAATCAAAGAAGTTGATGCACTATATGGTTCAATAGCGACATTCAGTTTTGACATAATACTATTAAGGAAACATATTTCAGAAAATAAAGCATCCTCATCTATCGATATGTCCAATTTCTGAACAACTTCAACCACTTCATCATATTTTAATTCATTAAACTGTTTACATTTATAAAAAAAGCTCCACCACTTATTCAAATAATCCAAATTTTTTTTTATACACAGAAACGTCCTCTTTAGTAAAATATTCTCTTTTCTTACGATCTATTTGCGACAAAATTAGATTTGCTTTAAATCCTAAAAACAATTTTTCCAGTCTATTTGAAAATTCTAATTTTATTTTAATAAAAATATCAAAAACTTCTGCAGGTTGAATGTAGTCGCTTTATAAATGTTTTATATGTGATGATAATATGTTCATAATATTATGGATAAAATATAGGTATGCCTCGCCTAATTGGTTCTCGTCTTTAGTTACTTCCTAATCTTGGTCACTGGCAACAAATTTCAAATTATTTTGGAAACATTTTTTTCGCAACCACCAGCAAATAAATTTCACTTATAATGTAATTATGACAATATGTCGAATAATAAATTTCTTGAATGTTTAATTTAGATTTTATTTTTCATTTTCCCTCATAAATACTTTTATTGTTATCCGAAGAATTTCTAATTGTATAAAACTGTAGAAAAATAATATAGATTCATATCGAATAAAAATTATTTGCTGAGTTTTGTATAAGTTTCTAAGCCTACTACGCTTATTTTGTTTTTGTGTCAAATAGTTTTTGAAATTCTGTGCATAAGATAAGAGGTTTGTGACTGTTCAAAATGTGTGATTGAAGTCTACTGGCGATTTATTAAAGCAACAATGAAATGCATATAGATATCGCCACCACCAACACCAGCAAATAAATTTCATTTTCTTTCTTTTACTCAAAAAACACGATTTCAAAACACGGCGTGACAATGTCCAGCAAATAAATTCGGTACATTCAGTAATCATTTCAGATGTTGAGATACTGATTTAAACTTTGCACAGTTAATGGATGCATTGTCTGCTCCATATGCAACGAATTTATTATCACGCAACATTCCAGATTTTTCTAAGCACTCAATCAACTTCGCTGCTATGGCTTCCGATGTCTCGTCGTTATTTTCATAAAAATCAAACGAAATGTTCTTGGTCCTTTCTAATGGGAAAATATCGAATTACAACAGGAAAGTGTTTCTTATTTCCCTTGTTCGAAGCGTCTGTGGCTATAGAAATAGGGCCATCGCCAAATAATACATTTTCAATAGAATATGGAGCTAAAATATGCTCAACAATTGCCTCAGCCTTCTTTCGGCCGCAGTGAATATTTTGGGTTTTTTCGGAATCACTAAATAATTTTTTACAAGTTTTATACCACAATCTTGAAACATATACATAGCTATGATTATGCATCACACCATGATACGTTAATGCTATTTTGCATACTATAGCTTCATCCTGATCAATTGTGTTGTTTTTTGTAAAAAAACAAACTTTTTCAACCTAGTACTAACGTTCATTGCATTTATGAGTTGTACATGTTTTTTGAATTTGCATGCTTCCTTATCATTGAAACTCCTTAAAATTTTACTGAAAAAATTAGCTTGCAAATACTACAATAAGCACTCATTTCATCGTCCGGGGTATTTCTTAGCCAACTTTGGAAATCAGGTAACTTTAACCAATCTGGTTGAAACTTGCAATACCTTTTAGTTCTATTTTTTTCCTTTTCGTGTGTTACTGCAAATTTATTAACATCTGCAAGTCTTTTCCGGTTCATTTTCCTATGCAAAGTTTTATAATTTTAATATTTTTGGAAAAATGTTGGAAATAATACTTACTAAAATAATAACTGCCTTATACATAAAAAATAATTCAGGTTTATTAAGCGCTTATTTGACATATTTCTATTGGAAATTTGTCAAATAAACCTGTAATAAACCTAAAATATTTTTTATGAATTAGACCGTAAATATATATACATATATCTCTGCAATTAATCGCGTTCTGTTAAAACTGTAATTGATTTGAAAGTTGGCAAATGAAATAAGAAAGTCAAAGAAGAATCAAAATAATCAAGTGTTGCCAATCAGTTAAAATAATTTCGGTGTTGCTAATAAAAAAAGTAAGTAGTACGAAAATTATTGCTAAAGATCTCGATTTTTTTTGTGGCAATGAATGAAAAAGTTAGTTCAAACAATACTTTTCTATAATATAACGAAGAAAAAATTAGTTTTTTTTCAAAACGGGACAAATGGTGTCCCGTTCAGAGTATAACCAGGACACGGGACATTCCACTCTAAAACTGGTCTGTCCCGACGAGAACTGGACGGTTGGCAAGTCTAAACTGAATTGATAACAAGTTTGTGTTAAAAAATCCGTTAGAAATTTTACGATTTTTGTTAAAAAAAACTACCTGAATAATGTGTTTCGTGTGATTTTTACGCGTATTAAAGGTATTTAAGCTTCCAGGATGCTGAAAGTACAATCCTCACAAAAACATAAATTTGAAAAAATTACCAGTTCCATTATATAAATTTGTAATCGTAGGGTGTCAGATCGTTTCTAGGCAACCTGCTTACTGTATTACAAGGGTAAAAATATTGCCCAGCCTACTTTTCTAAATATATTAACATATTAAAGTCTGCTAAGCCAGAGTACATAAAACAAAAGGATATGCCCACTTTGAAAACGCAAAATTATAGCCTTGCATAAATGCAATGTGCATGCAAAGTTTTAATAAAGTAGCTTGTGTTTTCATTTTTTGGTTTTCCGATTTTTGTGGTTGGTAACTCAATTAGGCCTATTTCTCTACAAAGTGTCAGCTCACTACAGTAAAATATTACGTTAAATTTTTATGGACCAGGCCCTGCCCACTTTTCTAACTCATGATTATGATATGGCTAGTTCTTTTATTGTTTATGTAAAGTTTCGTATGAAAAGTAATCGAGCAAAATCTGCTAAACAGAAGAACATGAAAGAGAAAGCTAATTTTCACGTCCATTGTTCAAAACAGAAAATTATTACTTTGAATAAATGCAATGTGTATGAAAAAATTCAATAAAATCCCCCGCCCTTCGTTGAAACTTCCGGGTTTTCGATTTTTCTTATTTGTGTATCAAATTTCAGCTCTAGTGCGAATTTGAGTTTGAAGGGAGTGGCTCCGCCCACCGGATAAACATTCTTGCTTTTAACATTATTCCATTGGCTCACTCATTTACATGTGAATAAAATTTCACATCTTTAGAGCGAATTATACCATTAAATTCTATGGGCGTTACCACACCCACTGTTATAAACTCAAGATTTTGTTGTGAGCAGCGCTATCCCAGTAAAAAATACTGCTTACCAGAAGCGTTTTTGTAAGGGAAACAATATTACAGAATCACTTGCTGTTGAGCATGAATACGGATTTTTTTTCGATATGAGCCAGCTAGAAGCAATACATTTAGCTTCCAAGAAGCCATGAATTTTTTTGCCTTACTAAAGTGCTTCATAGAAGTAATAATATATAATTTTTGTGAGACCCCGCGTTACATTAGTGATTTACAGAAGCTTTTGTTATCAAATAAGCAATACATTGCTTCCCTCAGTTGTTAGTGCTTCCAAATCAGATTTTTTTTGCTGGGATCATTCATGCGTGATCATACGTGCAACGAGTATGCAAGGTTTCACTTAGATGGCATGAGTTAAAATTGGATATATTGAGTTTTTGATTCCGAGCAATATTAGCGTGGGCCCGTCCACCCTGGTAAAAATTTTTGGGTTTACAGATTTCTCACTTAAACCTACTCGTGCATCCAATTGTAGCTCATTAGTGTAAATTCTAATTTGTATGGGCGTTAACCTGCCCCTCTGGATAAAAATTTCCAGGTTTTCAGATTTTTTAGATGGTTTCTCACATAGACCTACCTTTGTATAGAATTTCAGTTCATTAGCGCAACTTTTAATTTTTATGGGCGTAATCACGCCCACTTTTACAAAATTAAGATTTTTTGGACAGTGGTTATCATTCATCATCATACATTACATTATGCTACATATATAGCATATATGTATAAATATTCTGAACCGAAGTAAATGAAATAGAAGGGTTAAATTGTATATGCGTGTTAACGCCCACTTTTTTTTAACGAAAATTCATAGTCTTGCATTATTGCAAAATGTAGGCATTTATATTTGCTCTTTTAATTCTGAGCTTCATGAACGTAGCCTCGCCCCCTGGCTTAAATTTCCGGTTTTTCAGATTTTTCTAGATAATTGCTCACTTGTATCAAATTTTACTTCAGTAGCGCAAGTTTTAATTTTTATAGGCGCAGCACCGCCTCCCCGACTAAAATTTCCGGGTTTTCAGAATTGTCCAGTTAATTTCTCATCTGGGTCTATCTGTGTACCAAATTTCAGATCTCTAGCTGTATCAGAAATGCTTCGACAAGTTGATGAGTGTGTCAGTGGTCAGTGAGTATATCTTAAAATATGCACTTTTTACACCTTCATCGCAGGAAGCTTTTCATTCTAATTAGATTTTATAGACTTAACAAACATACATGGATCAGCACATAGTACAAAATTGGTGCAACAGTACTCGCCAAACTTTTTTCCTTGAGAGCCACATTTTTCTATGTATAACGAAAACAAAAATTTATTTTGCAACATAGTCTTCTTGAACAATATATAACACAGTTACGCCTGTTTTTATATGATATACTTGCGTCACTTGTGCAACATCAACCATAGAATGTTTTTTAAATTAAAGGCTGAGATTAGTTATTCTTTTCTTTTTAATATTTTTTATGTTTAAGACAGGAATGCGATACCCCTTTTAGTTAACTGCTAGGAACTCACCGCAAACTGCTATGTAATGTTAAAATGTATGTACATATGCATGCATGGTTTAGTTGAAGGCCTCCGCGATCACTCTCATGTCATGGTCATATCTTGCTATACGTACATACATATCGCACACTAAAACATAAACGCTCACAACTCAAAAAATCCCAGAGGTTCAGGAGTGGCAAAAAACTGTTGGTACTTTAGAAATAATGCAAGTATGTAACATAAAACCAGGTATAACGGTATTTTATATTGTTCAAGAAGACTGTGGTGTAAAAAAAAATTTTGCGGGCTGTAGAGATTTATTCAGTTAAATTGATTATGAAAAAACAAAAACATTTTCACAATTTTGAGTTGTGACTGTTTATGATGTAGTGTGAGATATGTATGCAGTATGTATTTGCTTGGGTCCTATATTTTTTTCTTTATGAAGCTCTGTTTCATGTATAGTGTTTCTTCGATTATTTGTCTGTTCTTGTTTTTGTCTGTTATGCTCGCATACATATGTACATATGTTCGTGAAATGAAACACGAAACGTTCATAATTGTACCGGCAAAGCAACTCAAGTATAAAACGCACATCCGCCATGCGGGCTGATTGACAACAATTGGGGCAACTGTGCGATCGACAGCCACTGCAAGGCAATTGCAATTATAGTTTATGTTTGTCATGACATGTGCATAATTGGTGTGAGGCTATGAAATAATTTTACTCTGGTCATGTAAATTAAGGATACATGAACAAGAGACATCATTTAATGGTAACAAGATTTTCTCGAAATAATAAATTTATTTCATGCAACGCATAGTATCATGATCAGATATAAATTTGAAACAATTTCTTTTTCAATGTTTCAACTGTCTTTGATATTTTGGGGTCAAATAAAATTACTACGGAATAATTGGTGAGGGTGTCTAATTCTAAAAATTAATTAAAACTTTTTCCATCTCCTTCGTTGATCAATTGCATTATCTAACTATAAGAGTATTAATTTAATCTGTTAATTGCTCGATTAATTAATCGAGATTTTGGCGTAATCGGTTAATAATCAAATTCGGTATTAACCGGTTAACCGATTAATAAAGTTTTTTTTGTAAATCAAGTTATTCCAACAAATAAAAGTGCATAAATTGCTTAATTTAAGTTTATTAGTAAAACAAACAAAAAAGACACACACATAAGAATTCTTAAGCTAAGTCAAGCAAAAGAAATTCATATATATTAGGGTGATCGATTATTCGATATTTTCCATAAACCGGTTTTCGAATAGTTCGAATATTTAAAATTATGAAAACCCCGGTTTCAGTTTGTAAAATTCAGGAAAACCAGTCAACTGGTTCTATAGAGTGAAAATTATTATACAAAAGTTTTGATTTTAAATTGCTTTATTAGAAAAAAAAGAGTTAACAGTTCATGTAAATACTATAAAATAATATAAAAATTAAAGGTAAAGCGTAAAAAATAACTTAATATACATACATATGTAAAGTAAATATCGCACAGTAAAAACAATCACAACTCAAAACGACCAATATGGTTTTCTTTTTCCCTAAACCAGGTACTGAGCAAACGTCTAATGACCACAAAAATTTCTGTTGTAACACAGTATTCTTGAACAATATCGTTATGCTTGTTTTTATGTTACATACTTGCGTCATTTGTACAGTATCAATAGTTTTTTGCCACATCTGAACACTTTTTATTGACATCCAGTGTACTTAATTCGCCTCTGCTAGCACCGCATAAAAACGCTTTAATTTCATCTTGCAGTAAGTGTTGCCATACCCAAAAAAAAAACGCTGTAAACTGTAAAAACTCTTAGGAAAATCAACAGAAAACGTTCGTGTAAGTTTTAATATAGTAAAAACTAATTTTATTGCAAAATGTATAAGTCCAGAAGAAGTATTAGACTGAAACGGTTTTTTAATTATAAAAAACCGGACAATTCGACATTCGAATTTTGAAAAAACCGACAACCGTATTGTGAAAAAACCGGGTTTTAAAACCGGTTCAAAAACAGAGTAGATCACCCTAATATATATGCAGTCATTAAAAATTAACAAGTTTGTGAGCTCGTTATATTAGTAACTTTAATAGTTTAAAGAGATCTTCTAACACAATCTTTCAGAAAAATAATCTAGTTCAAATGTTTAGGATATAAGCAATTCTCGTATTTAATTGCGATAAAACTTGACTTGGAAACATACTTTTACTTATCGTAGCTTTTGATAAAATCGAAAGCAATCCACAATACAGAATACCTAGTTTCTCTGTTTTGTTCCTGGATTTTTCTAAACATATAAAATCTTTCATTATGCCTTTAGAGTCCTGTTTTATTTATATTTTAATTCTTATAGCTACTAATTGTTTTGGCTAATTTTGTTAGAACATTTCTTGTAAAAAGCTCGAATCATTTTTTTTTAAATCCGTGGAAAAAAGACACAAATATAGTGTATTTCAGTCGTTAAGCAGCTCTGGGCTGAAGAACAGCTCTCGCATCATCTTAATTACTTCTTAAATGTGGTTAGGCTTGTGTTTGTTGTTTGGCCTTCAAGAGTTTTTCGTCTCGCTCGCATTGGTTGACTGATTTGCCACGGATAACCGTATAGCCTTGCGATTCTTTTGTGGAATTGCGTTGACAAACACGTTGCTACCTCTTATGTGAAGGCATAGTCGGGCATAGGTGAGGGTGGCGTTGACTCAAGTAGTTATCACGTTGACTAAAACGAGCCCGGTATCCAACAGTCATTAAAAAACAACCACGAATCTTTCTGATGTGCATTAGTGTCCTTTTGCATCAGTTGCTGTAGCAAAGTTCAAGTGATGAAGGCATAGTCACTGGTCACTGAACTATACCGACTTCAGCAGATACTAATCCTAATGTAACATTAGAGCAGTGATGTCAAGAATAAAGCTATAGTTGTATGTGTGAGAAAAATTGTCTCATTCATATCTGAAGTACACAGAAAAAATAAATATTTGGAACAAATACAGTTTAGTGAAGCAGTTCCAAGAAAATAAAAAGGACCCTATGTGAAAGAAAATTAAAAGATAACAAAAAAAAAATAAATAATTTGCGACCTACATTTTCCGAGTTATGGGGCTCTGAAATTTTCATAGGAAAATGTGAAGAATATCCAAAAAATGTTTTGAATAGTTTATCTGATAGAAAATTTAAAAATAAGAAAAAAATTAAATAATAAAGATTAGCTGAGTTATTGGTCTTCAAAGTTTTGAAAGAAAATGTCGTTTAGTGAAGCAGCTCCAAAAAATCAAAATTTCCTTTTAATACATATTTATTTCTTTCCTTCAAAATTTTGTAACATAAAACACAATGAATGTCGAGAAAAGCATTGGTAGTCAAAAATTATTTTTCGCATACTACTTGTTTTCTTTCAGTGCGTCGTTGTCTCATTGACGGTTAAATGAAAGAGAATAAGAATGTGTGTGATTTTCGCTAGCACAATTGTGCTATGAAACCAGCGTTGCCACTTTCTGTGTAATAGTGAAAAATCTGTACTATTTTTAGTTCTTTGCACCATAAATTTTTTTGTGTAATTTTGCACTATTTTAATTTAATTAAATTTATATTTATATAAGTCGACTTAAGACAAAATCGAGTTATGTATACGAGTATGTGCTACAAAATTCTACAGGCGAAACTTAATACCTGCGGGAAATCTCCATGTCTCCAACAAAGTTTATTATAAAGATATAAACAAAACCATATTGCTGTAAGTCTTAATAAAAGTCCAATAAAATTTTTAAAAAGGCCCTAATTATACTAAGCATATTTAAAATATTTGGATCCTATTACAAAAGTAATGCAAACTTCAAAAATTTCTACGATATTTCTCACTAGAGAGCCAAACAATTTTATCACCTATTATATCGCAATTGTTATAATTAACAGCTTCTGGCATTGAAAGTGCTCTGGAACAATATGAAGTATTGAGATTATATTGAAGATTGGAAGTTTTTGAAGATCATTCAAAAATAACTGAATCAATCTTGGACTTTTGACTAATTTTAATTTAATGTTTTAAAGCGAATCCCTGCTTTTGTGCAAATTAAAAGCTGAAGTAATCAAAGTTGTGCAAATTTTTTTTGTCTAATTACATAAAAGCAGATTTTTTTTAAAACAAAATGAGTTATTTATGGTTGACCAATAAAAACGAGCAGCTTGTTATACAGCAAAGTGGAATTTATATTAATTTAGCCACTTAAAATACTGTTCCAAGGCACAACAAAATGTAATGTATAAAGATTTTAGTAAATTTTATATTAAAAATCAACTTTCATGATGACCTTTATAATTTCTATTGATGTAGTAGAACCAAAATTTGCACAATCATTGAAATCAAAATCGATTTGACTTTTTTAAGC
Organism: Nowickia ferox; assembly: GCA_936439885.1. NCBI lineage: Eukaryota > Metazoa > Arthropoda > Insecta > Diptera > Tachinidae > Nowickia > Nowickia ferox. The sequence goes on from OW387023.1 coordinate 56,091,278, forward strand.
TAGATTTCAAAAATTAGATAATGAGTGGCGTAAATATACACTTTTAGACCATAAACATCTTAATATATGCAATAAATTTGATGTTTTGAAATTTACTTGTCTAAAAGTTTTTAAAGTAAAAGCTGTGCTAGCGATATTCTCTTTCTAAATTCAAAAGTTGTGATATTACCATTCTTAAACGCTTCTGTTGAAAGAGTTTTTTTTTGTAAACTGAACTTAATTAAAACTGATACACCAAAAATGAGTTACCAGTTATCGATTCTAAAATTATGATGCAAATTATGAGCCTAAAATGATAAAAAGAAATTGGAAAATATAGTTTAATCTTAAAAAAACTAAATCATGTATAAGTATCACTCAGTACTTCTAGTTAAATGAGTTTAAATTGAGAAAAGAAAAGGGTTGAAAACCTTCTCAAATGCCTGGTTTAAAGAATATTTTTGAAATTTTGACAAAATATTAAGAGGAAAGTGGTAAATTGTTCTTCGTTGAAGTAAATATTTGTGAATTAGTGAATTTTTTGCTACATTTTAAATTTTGTTGTACGATTTTTATATGTTTAAAAAAATATCTCGTTTTAAATTTCAATTTACTAAATAGCTAATAAAAAAAATAATAATTCTTCCTTAGATTTTTTGCACTATTTCATTCGGTTTTGCACTATTTTAGACTTGCAGCTGTGTAATTTATTTTTCCCCTAGTGGCAACGCTTTATGAAACCGACTTCAATGCATCAAAGCATCCTCCTTCGTTGTGTAGCAGAATCATTGGCGAAGTAAAATAAACAATAAAATGGCTACTAAACACAGCTTCAAAAATTTAATACGCCTCATTTAATACCAGAGGCGCTGCAACACTGCATTATTAAAAACGTGGAAAAAAGCAGAAATATGTAAAGGAATGAAGCTTTCCTCTATCTCTTCCTTCACAACCTGTCTTCTACATCGCTATCCCTTTCCTAAAGGAGGTAACACCTAGTAATAGTAGTACGCATTCAGTGTCTGAGTGTCACTTCTCTTTAAAAAAAAAATAGTCAGTCACAAAAACATATGGTCTAGTCACTTCCTCCATTTTTGTGTAACCACATTCTGCAAATTTACTTTGCAGAATATGTACCTTTAAATAAATATAGTGTATTTATTATTGTAGTGTATAACTACTTAATAAAACACGTCAAAACTCTATTACACTAGAAATAAGAATCAAAACAAAACTGCCGACAAAATTTCAGGGAGAGTGAGACAAATAGTAAAATAAATATAAAATAAATAATAAAAATGTCTCGTGACATCTGCGTATAATTTGGGTTGAGAGTCCCTTCTGCTCAGAGACCAACATTCCCCAAAAAAGTTTATTTCTGAATTGCTTAATTTTCGTGTTTTGTACTGTATTTTAAAACAATCTTGCTAAAAGAATATATTTCATAGTGTAGGGACAAAATAATTGAATTCGTCTCTCTTTAAACCTAATCCTTAATTAAACCGTTGACAACAATACTATTTGGCCTTTATTAAATTGCACTGTGTAGGAAGGAAAAAACATTTTTCCATTTTTTTCAGAATAACTAACACAGACTCGTAATTTTTTGTTAACACTGTTTGGCAAAGTTGTAGCTCCGGTAAAACTGAACTACTTTTGTGAACATATCAATACCATCTGAACGTTTCTGGGAGCCCTAATAGCCGATATATATCACTTTTTACCTCAAAAACTTTTTCCAAATTTTTCCACGCTAAAAATTTTTTTTTTTTAATTATATAATCAAATGCACACTTCTCTGCTGAGTTTCAGTAAAACCTATAGTACAAGGCATATAAAAGTGGCGATGACGTCATGGGAATTTTGAGCATGTTAGTTGCATTTTTAAAAACTACTAGTAGTGGCTAAGCGCCGTAAAATTTTGATAGTATTTTTATTCCAGAATAAAAATGTGGCACAAGTAACCGAATCGAACACATTTTCTGAGGCAGCACATCTGTAAGCATGTGAATAACTACATGTACACGGAATGTAGCCAATGTAGCTCCGTGATGACGTCAAAATTACGTCAACTTCTCGTTGAACCTTCATAGTGAACATACGTCATAGCGGAGTTTTTCTCACATTCATATGAAAAAAAAACAAAAATCAACAAAAACAAAACTTATACATACAAAAAAATTGTTTTTTTTTTATCATAGCAAGAAACAAAAAAACAAAAACAAAAAAAATGTAAAGTGCCATTGAGGAATACTCTACATGAGTACCACAAAAACAAAAAATTGTGAAGTGAGTTCTAACATAGAAATGCCTATTTTACTGAGTTCTGAAACTTTTAATGTTAACAATAAAATTAAAAAATCTGAAGCTAGTCTTTTTCTAACGGCAAAGTCACTTTTTCGTCAGCGATCAACTTCGCTTTGTCCCATGCCAACTAGTGATTCGTTAAGGTTACAGTTGCCTAGTACTTCATCATTTAAGCCAGCGACATCATCTGCTCCGGGCTCGTGCTCATCTCTTAACCAAGTTATCAGTATTGATAACAGTAGGTCAAAACACAAAGTCCAAATCGGAATGGACAGATATATAACAGTGGTAAAGCCTGGACGAAGCCCAAATTCTTCTAAATTTCATCTGCTCCAAATATGTCAAGGGATAACGGCGTTTCCTCTACTAATCGTCAAACTCGTTTTTCAATATTGCAAGATAATAACGGCAAGCTCGCTGCATTGTCGCAAAAGTCTTTTAAGCCACCACCTATCTATCTGAGAGAAAAAACTCTAACGCGCTTTTAAAAAAACTATTGTCGGCCATTGGTGAAAATACTTTTCACATCATTCCAATTAAACGAGGTAATATTGATGAAACTAAAATTCAAATATGTGATGAAAAAGATTTCCGAAAAATTGTTAGTGAATTTGAAAAAAAATAAAACAAGTTTTTACACATACCAACTTAATAGTGCTAAAGGCCTACAGATCGTATAAAAGGGCATAGACTCATATGTTGACCCCGAAGAAGAGAAATGTGCTCTTAGCGACAAAGGATTTAAGGTAAAAATGTTACTAATATAATTAACAGAGAAAAGCTCCCCCAACCACTATTTCGAGTTGAACTGGAGCCGAATGACAAACAATGGGAAAACATTAAACATATCCAATTTATAGCGCAATGATTCTCTTACACCGAAAAATCACAATTGAAAAGACACATAATCGTTGAGGTCCAATATAGTACCATAATTTCCAATAATATGGCCACACAAAAACTTACGGCAAAGTACCTACAGTTTGTGTTATCTGCGGTGAATTGCACGGTACTACTAGGTGCACTAAACCAAAAGCTCAAGCAAACAAAATTTAGTAATTGTGGAAGTAATCACCACAAAGTAGACCAGAGATGCCACGAGACGGAAGATAATTGTGTTTTTGTGGTGTTTTTAGAGGTCTCGCTCACACAGTCATCAAATCCTATTTACTTTTTCTTTCGCGTGGTATTATTTTAAAGTAATTACATTTTAATCTTTGTGGTTTCATTCGCAGCCTAGTTTTTGTAAATAAATGCTAAAAATTAATATTTGCGAATGAAAATGCTTAAAACGAAATCTCTAATCATTTGAAAACAAATTTTAATCACTTTATTAATACTAATAATCTTTTTCGCATTGTGTTTTTTAATTCAATACCACAAATTTCTCTATTTAATTTTGTACAAATGTTCATGTGCTGAAGTGTATTTTCTTTTATGCTTTGTGGTCTTATTCGTTGTTTGCTTTTTGCAAGTTAAAGTTAAAAATTAATATTTTTAAAGGAAACTGTTTAAAATTGAGTTTGTAAGCATTTGGAAACTAATATTAATCAATTTTATATTACTAAATGTTTTACACATTGTTTTATTTAGTTCAACACTGCAAAATCTTTCATTTGATTTTGTAAAAATGTTCAATTGTTTCACTAAGTATACATTTCTGTTGTTTGTTTTGATTAATGTAGTAAAAATATTAATAACAAACACACTATATTTGTCCGTTTTTAACAGTGATCAAATCAGCGGATTTTAGCTTTTTTCATAAGCCACGTTCTACAACTATGGTCTACTTTGTGGTAATCACACCACTAACTACAGAGGATGCCCTGTATATTCTTTCGTTAAAAAGACTATGGGACAAAAACCTAAATTAGCTCCAGCTCAATCAGCCAACGCTGACTCCAGCACTTTTCCTCCAATAAGCCAACCAAGTACTTCATGTGTATCGTATGCCGATGCTGTTAATACAAATTCTATTCCCACTCAGAAAGTGTCCCCACCATGTAATTCAACAAATGCTAACACAAGCTTTAATTTCAGTTGCCGTGAAGCCAATATTGATAATCTGGTGCAAAGTGTAAACAACTTTACTACAAATATGACTAGTATGACGCAAGAAATGCTGCGAATTAATAACAAGCCATGAACACGTTAAAAATATGTTTCTGGAACGCAAACGGCATTCGCCAACACAAAAATGAGCTCGAGCACTTCCTTACGGAAAAAAAATATTTATATAATGTTGGTTTCTGAGACTCATTTGTCTTCGAAAAGCCTTTTTAAAATGAATGGCTACACATTATATGATATTAAGGACCCGAGAGGAAGAGCATGCGGTGGATCAGCAATTCTAATAAAGTCGAGACTCAAGCACTATATTCTTTTTATACAAATCTCTTGGGCCTTGTTTCGTAGCAGCTGGCGACTACAATGCAAAACATACCATCTGGGGTTCGCGTCTTATTACTTCGAGAGGTCGGGCGTTGTTCAACACAATTTCGAAAATGGGATTAGCTGCTATTTCGAGTGGGGAGCCCACTTACTGGCCTACCGATATACAAAAAATTCCGGATGTTATAGATTTTGGTGTTATGAAATATATCTCTAGGGATTTAATTAATGTTGAAGCTTCCCTAGATCTCTCCTCCGATCACTATCCCATAATCGTTACAATTTGTAGCCCACTAAGAAGTGCCTTACCTCACTCATATGAGAAGATGATCAATCGTGTTAATTGGCTGGGGTTCAAAAAATGTATCAGTAGTCATTGTACGGAAAATATTAAGCTAAGAACATCTGAAGATATTGAATGTAACGTTGCCAATCTTAACGTAATTATTAAACAGGCTTCTGAACATGCCACTACCTCCCAACCTCAGACTGGCTTTAACAGAATTTATTCTACGGATATTGAATGTCTTGTATGTGAAAAATGGAGAGCTAGAAGATAATTGTAACAACACAGATCACCCCTAAATAAAAAAAGGCTCAAAGAATGTACTAAGCGACTCAACGAGTTGCTATCGTCGGAAAAAACTGCATCACTGGACAAAAATATCTAGAAGGTCTCGATGTCACTTCAGCATGTAATTACTCGTTATGGCGCGCTACTAGAAATCTTAAAAGACCTGTTGAGCTGAAATCATCACTGCGCACTTCAACAGGAGGATGGGCAAGAAGCGATAGTGAGAAAGGTAACTTATTTGCTGAGCATTTAAAATCTGAATTCACTCCCTATTCATGTACGGGTGCTGATGATTTGCCGAGTGTAGTTTCCCTACCCCCTCGTCCCTTAAACTTTAAGCTGCGAGAATTACCAAAACTAATTGCTGAACTCAACCCGAACAAAGTTCCAGGTATTGATGGAATTAGTTACAAGATGCTGATGAATTTGCCTCTAATTGCCATAAGAATCCCGCTATTTATTTTTAATGCCACTTTACGAATGCAGTATTTTCCACATAACTGGAAACTTGCCAAGGTCAAAATGAATTCAAAGCCGGGCAAAGATCCTACCCAGGCTGAATCATACAGGCCATTAAGTTTACTGTCAGCAATGTCAAAGCTCTTGGAAAAGCTACTCATGAAAATTGTACCCAATTCTAACTGATAATGCGTGCATACCCGATCATCAATTTGGTTTTAGAAGTCAGCATAGCACCATTGAACAAACGCATTGATTGGTTAAATTTGTAAGAAGAACATTTGAAGAAAAGAAGTATTGTTCTGTCTTCTTTATTGATGTTTCTCAGGCATTTGATAAAGTGTCGCATGAAGGCCTTATTTTAAAATTGAAGCCAATAAACATTCTTAATCTTTTGCAAAGTTATATTCTTGCCCGGAAGTTCACTGTTGTGACTTCATGAGTGTGTCCAAATCAATTTCATCCGGTGTGCCACAGGGGAGTTTACTGGCGCCAGTTTTGTATTTGATTTATACTTGTGATATGCCTTTGAGCAGTAACATCCACACATCTACATTTGCTGATGATATAGCCTGCCTTAGTATGCATGAAAACTCTCACGAGGCATATGGAGAATAAAAGTAAACGAACAGAAGTGTGCTCAAGTAACACTTACCTTACGAAAAGAAACTTGTTCCCCCATTAGAATCAATAATCAAATTGTTCTTCAACACCCACATGTGAAATTCCTAGGTATACACCTTGACCGACGGCTTACATGGAAACACCACATTTACTCTAAGCTAACTCAAATGAAAGTAAAATTAACCCAGTTACATTGCCTGATTGGTAAAAATTCCACCCTCAGGCTAGATTGTAAGCTTTTGATATACAAGTCGCTTTTGAAATCTATATTGTGCTACGGAATTCAGCAATGGGGCAGTGCTTCAGCTTCAAACGTAGAGAAAATCCAACAAAGGCAAAACAAAATTTTACGTTCAATAACATCGGCTCCATTGTACATAAGAAACTCAAATTTACATCGTGATTTAAATATTCCACAAGCGACTGAAGGAATTGCAAAATACGCAGGCAAATATTTAACAAATCTCCAATCACACCCTAATCCGCTTGCTCGTAATATCTTGAACTTCACTGGACACATCCGCTTAAAAAATAAAAGGGCTCTATTACTGAACACTCCAGATGAAACTGCTTGAAAATATTTTTTTTTTGCTTTACACCACTCATGTATTATTAACTACTATCACTAAGTTTATGTGCGACACTGGTCGGGCATAATAATTATATTTAGATTTAAGATTTGAATACTTATTTTTAGTTCATTTTGAAGATTTAATAAATAAATATGGGTATTAAAAAAAAGAACCACATGCACCTGCGGTTTTTTACATGCCGTGTACTAAAAGCTTAACACTTTGTGCAAAAAATAAATATTTTCAGAATTTTTTTTATTGGAAAACTAGACGAAAGAATATTTTTCTTTCACTTTTTCCAGCATAATTTGTAAGGACTAATAATTTTTTTGAACTAAGATTATTAAGTAAAGCAAAAGCAAAAGTTTAAAATAGTAAATATGTACTAAAATTTGCAACACAAGAGATTCAACAATAACAAAGAAAAAAAAAACAAAATGCAAAAAAATATAGTCCAACTAGTAAAAAACGAAAATTTTTAAGCTACAACGTGGGCTTAATGAGGTATTTAGGATGCCTAGACACGTACAGATTATATTGATTTGTTCACAAAATTTTTCCAGATTTACCGTAGCTACAATTTTGCCAAATATTGTTAGCAAAAACTAAGGCGTCCCTTTAACTTATCCTGAAAAAAGTGCAAAAATTGCTTTCCTTAATTTTTGAAAAAAATGCACTATTGAATAATTTTTTGGGCATAAGATCTTATAGTGTTTTCACATTGACATGGTTTTAATAAAAGTTGGTTTTAACATCAAAACCAATTGTTAAAACCTGGGAAGTGAAAATTGACGATATGGCCGACATCCAAGGTTAATCTTATAATATATATTTATGAATTTTTTTATATAATAATATGATTTGCAAACACTTCTTCACTTTGTATAAGTACATCATTTGAAAATTTTCATTTACAAAATATATTTTATTTTAGAGTGCATTGCACAATTTCTTAGTTTTTCATGCAAACAAAAACAACCGTTGTACAGGGTGACACCCTGTACAAGTATTATTATTATTATTATAAGTATTATAAAAAGCTGGAAAAATACAGCAACAAATACATGCATATCTACAGTACATTTATTTTATTTTGGACAAATTTATAAGACAGCCTGTTGTTTAAAACCTGAATTTATCAAACCTGCAGTGGGAAAGCAAAATCAACTGTTTATGGTTTTAACGTTAAAACCAGGTTTTAACTTTCAGTGTGAAAACAGTATTAACAAGATGTGTTTGGTAGACTTTTATCTACATTATTGCTTTATATAACTGAGAGCTATCACTAAGTCTGAATTCTAAAAATTTTGGACTTAATTAGTAATTTAGTGAAAACAAACTGATTAAAAATTTTTTGTGAGTTTGGGTGTTTTCACTAAATGAAGTAAGTCTACAATTTTTCATCGATTATCATAATATTTAGCTTATTTAATTTTTAATACATTTGCCTTAAAAAAATATTTTTTTTCTTATATTTTACGAATAACTAAGAAGCCATTAATGTTTTTTGCTTACCATATTAAAATGTTTTGAAGCAAATTTTTTAGGTAACCTATGGTGTATTATTGGTCGACGTTGGACATACTGGCCTCGATTTATGGTGAATTATAATGGCCAACCTTGTGAAAATATTAGGTAGGCTCATAAATAAAATTTTGACGTGATGGAATTTTTTTAATATTTTTCCTGAAGCTAAGTACCTATTACCTACCTGAACTGCTTCGAAGGATTGTTTATTTAAAAATTATACAAAACAGAAATTTCTAAAACAAATGACATGGATTCCAACAACGCATGACAAATTAAATTTTTTTGTAGTTAAGTCGTTAGTAGTAGGGGATTGCCGGTTCTGCGACAATTAAAATTGTGAAATTTCTAAAAATTCTGGACTGAAATTTTTGAAATTTTAAAATTTTGCTGAAATTTTGTTTAAATTTGTCTGAAATTTGAGAAATTGTGTTTTCGGTGCGCTTTAATGTTTTTTTGTTTACATTAAGTGTTTTTTGTTTACATTAGTTGTGTGAACGGGTGATTTTTTTTGGGTGACATTAATTGCATGGGAACGGGTGATTTTTTTTTGTGGTAATGAATTAAAAATCATGAAATTGATTTTTCCAAATGCCGACGGCAAAACATCATTATATTTTTTCCTACTATGGGAAAATAATGAAATTTAATTTTTTCAAATGCCGACGGGAAAATCTTGGAAATGATTTTTCCTAATGCCGACGGAAAATTTGTGGGTGTGTCTAGCTGTAGTATTTGAAGTCTGGCTATGATTCTTGGAGGACGAGGTGTGTCTAGCTGTAGGAATTGAAGTCTGGCTGTGCTTGGTGGAGGGCGGGGTGTGTCTAGATTGTGAGACCTTAAGGCAGACCGTGATTTGGGTAGGTGAGGGTGTTTTGTAATATGTAACCGTGGGAATTCGGTGACGTTTATGCTTGTTGGAATTTAAGCCAAGCTGTGCTTGGTGGGGGGGGGGGGGCGGGATGTATTTGAGGTAGATCGACTGGTGGAGGGTGGGGAGTTGTTGTAATATGTATCGGTTGGAATCTGTGTACATGTATGTATGTATGTCTGTAAGAGTTTAAGGCTGTCTGTGAGTTATGATAAGCGAGGTGAGAGTGTTCCTGTAATACGTATCCGTGGGAATCTGTGTATATATATATTCGTAGGAGTTTAAGGCTGATTGTGATTTGAGGTGGGGGAGGGTGTTGTTGTGATAGATAGAATGTGCGTATGTGTGTGTATGTATGTATGTATATGTAGGAGTTTAAGGCTGTCCTTGATTTGAGGTAGGCGGGCGGTGTTATTGTAATATGTATCTATAAGAATTTAGGTGTTTATATGTCTATAGGAATTTTTGTACATGTATGTCTGTACGAGTTTAAGGCTGATCATAATTTGAATTGTTGAGATTGATCGATTGTATGTGACTTCGAGAATTAGTGTATGTATATCTGTAGGAAACTTAAGGCTTATCGTGATTTATGAGGGGCGAAGTGTTCATGTAATATAACCGCGCAATTTGTGTATATATCTGTAGGAGTTTAAGGCTGATCATGATTAATGAGAGGTCAGGTGAAGGTGTTCGTGTATATGTATCCGTATTTGTGTGCAAGTTAAGGTATGGCATAACATCCCTTGAAATCTTGTTATTAAAAATTATTTATTTTCCCACAAAACTAAGCTACACGCGCAAGTTATTTTATGCTGACGTAGTGTCTGGCAAAATCATTTTCTTGATTTTGAATTGTAACATTAAACCGTTGTTTTTAACTTTAGCAAGCGATTGCATTCCTGAACAAGAATGCAACGACAAAATTATGTTTCTTGCTTATTGAAAGATTAAGTTTTAAGTCAGTTGTAATTAGCAATAAGAATAAGCCGGATCATACACCAGCCTAAAAAGCGGGTCCCTGTGAAGGCTAAATAACTATAACTAAATAAAAATAAAAATAAAAAATAGTTTTTTATTTGAAAATGAAAAGGAAATAAATTAACTGGGGGCTCAACCGGGATGCCAAACAAAAATTTTTTTGTGAGAAAAACAAACAAGTATCCTTTCGAAAAAGGAGAAAAGTAAATAAAAAACCTTTGTGAGAAACAAGTATCCTTTCGGAAAAGAAGAAAAGCAAATAAAAAAACTTTGTGAGAAACAAGTATCCTTTCAAAGAAAAAGGAGAAAACAAATAAAAACTTTTGTGGAAAAATAAGTATCCTTTCGTTAAAGGAGAAAAAAGACATTAAATTAAACTTTTTTATAATTGTTTTAACATTACCAAAGGACGATTATACGATTAAATTAATTATTATACAATTAAATTAAACCTTCTGTGGCAGAAGATAAAAGGAAAAGCCATAAGTGCTAAATATTTTAATAAAAACCAAACACAGCAAGATACATCAACAACAGAAGGAGGCAATCAACAGCAGCAAAATATTGACCTGAAGAAATCAACAGCAGCGGAATGTTGACCTGGAGAAATCAGCAACAGTCAACGATAGTTGTAAGTAATTGTAAGGAAATATTTGGATTTGATTATTTATACATTTTGTAAAGTATACTTAAAATTGAATGTTATTTGTGTTGTTTAAATTAATTTAAAGTGGGTTCAAAAAGAATCAAAAATAATTTTGGACATAAATAAAAAAACACATATTTTCAATGGCTATCTTAAATTAAACCCAAGGAAAGACAATTACGTATCTGTTCCCTTTTCCTAATTATTGAGTATTATTTATTCATAATTTTGTCAAGAACACTAATTTTGAATAGAATTTTTTGGCTTTATTTCATTATCTGATTCAAACTGGATTCAGAAATTGATTATTTATCAGATTTGTTTAAAGGTTTAGGTTGATCGTGAAAACGAAATGGCTAGTACAGATCAAGTAAGAATTCTAATAGAAGCACAGACAGCTCCATTAATCGCTAGGATAGAGGAACTGACTAGGAGTTTAGGCGCGTTAACGGCTTGCAATACGGTGGAGGAAGAGAAAATTAACATTACTGTACGTTGTGACGAACCTTTGGACGTTATAAAATCCTTGCCAACTTTTGACGGCAAACATTTATACGTCAGCTGGCGTGAAGCTGCTACAAATTCCATGAAAATATATGCGAAAGGCAGCAAACGTTATTTTTCTGCTTTAACTATCTTGAGAAACAAAATTATTAATGAGGCCAACGACACCTTGACTAACCATGGCACAGTGCTTAATTTTGAAGCAATTATCAGTCGTCTGGATTTTGCATATGCTGATAAACGTCCCTTACATATAATCGAACAGGAGCTCAGTGTGATGCGTCAAGGATCACAGTCAATAATGACATACTACAACGAAGTTAATAAAAAACTGACCGATTTGATAAACAAAACTATAATGACTCACGGAACAAACTCAGAAATTACGAAAGAACTAAACAATAGGAATAGACAATACGCACTTAGAGTTTTTATGACGGGATTAAATCCTCCTCTGGCGGACATCCTATTTTCAATTTCACCTAATAGTTTGCCAGATGCACTGGCAAAAGCACAAGAATTAGAAGCAAATAGAGTTCGTGCTAATTTCGCTTTGCATTTTAATAAACCACAGATTAATCACGTTAACAAGGGAAATAATACTTTACGTTTCCCTAATCACAGTTACAAGGACTCACGTCCTAATGAAAATTATAATAGACAATATCAGACAAAACCAGAACCGATGGAACTGGGAAGTTCAACATACGCTGTTGCCAGGCCAACATTTAATAACAACAATCACCAACAAACAAGACCTTTTAACAACTACCAAAATCCAAGACCTTTCAACAATTTCCAACGCGGTCTTAAGCCTCAACACAAGTTTCAGCGAATTAACAATTTGAACGAAAATGCTTTTTTAGGCCAAAAAACGGACTGCCTTACATATCAAGGCGTAAAAAACAGGAAGAAAATACAAAATTTTAATTAACAGCGGTGCAACAAGCTGTTACTGTAGTCCTGGAGTTCTAACGAACAGACAGGAATTAGTTATTAAGAAGAGGGTTAAAACCATTAATGATTTTACCATCATTAAACATTTTTATGAAGCCAATATTTTCGGTTTTAATGAAAGATTTTACGAAATTGAAAATCTAGAAACAGACCTTCTTATAGGTTATAATTTTATGAAGAAAGCCAATATTGTTTCAGATTTTAAAGAAGGAAAACTAACTTGCGGTAAACACTGCGATAAAATAATAAATATTGAGTCAGGTGATTCAAGTGAAAATACGGAAGTAAAAACCGGGCATTTAAAAGAAAACGTTTTAAATAAAATGACTAATGATCAAATATATAATTTTAATAATGAAAGTGAAGAATCTCTGAACATTTTAAGAAAAAATGTTACAAAAAATATTGAAAAAGTTCATTCCAATATAAATATGAATTTACCGTTTAGGACGGACATCAGAGCAGAAATTCGAACAATTGCTGAAGCGCCAATATGGAGCAAGCAATACTCTTATCCACTTTCTGCAAATAATTTTGTAAATAATGAAATTCAGAGATTACTAGAGGACAAAATAATTCGCCCTAGTAAGAGTCCTTATAACTCCCCAATATGGGTAGTTCCAAAAAAAGGCATAAACGAAGATGGTACGCAAAAATTGCGTATGGTTATAGATTATAAAAAATTGAATGAAAACACGGTATGCGATAAATATCCCATTCCGGATTGCAATGTAATACTGTCCAATCTGGGAACAGCAAAATATTTTTCAACCATCGATTTGGAGTCCGGTTTCCACCAAATCCTCATGAAAGAAGAGGATGTTGAGAAAACTGCATTTTCCGTTAACAACGGAAAATACGAATTTATAAGATTACCCTTTGGCCTCAAAAACAGTCCAAGTATTTTTCAACGGGCCATGGATGACATTTTACGCGAATTTATTGGAAAAATATGTCATGTTTATATAGACGATATAATTGTCTACTCAAAGACTCTAGAAGAACATCATAAACATTTAAGATTAATAATTGATAGACTAAAAAAATCAAATATGAAAATTTCGTTGGAAAAATCTAAGTTTTATGCCAAAGAAGTAGAATTTCTTGGTTACGTAGTGGGTCACAATGTAATCAAAACTGATCCAAATAAATTAGAAACAATAAATAATTATCCTTTACCTAAAACCTTAAGACAACTAAGGAGTTTTCTTGGAATGGTAGGATACTACCGAAAATTTATCAAAAATTACGCTCAAATAGCGAAACCACTGTCGAAATATCTAGCAGGAGAAAACGGTAAAGTGTCGCAATACATGTCAAAAAGAATAGAAATAGAATTAGATGAACAGGGTATACTCACCTTTGATAAGTTAAAAAAATTATTGTCTGAACAAATTGAATTAACCCAGCCAGATTTCAATAAAAAATTCGTCCTTACTACCGATGCTTCTAATGATGCGGTAGGTGCTGTCCTTAGTCAGGATGGTAAGCCTATAAATTTTATATCAAAAACATTAAATTCTACAGAAAAAAACTACGCAGCAAATGAAAAAGAACTTTACGCTATTGTATGGGCATTAAAAAATTTAAGAAATTATTTATATGGTAATTCAAATCTTGAAATTCATATAGACCATCAACCACTAACGTTTGCAGTTTCTACACGAAATCCTAATGCAAAAATTAAAAGATGGCGATCATTTATAGAGGAATTTTCACCAAAAATGATTTATAAACCAGGTGTTAACAATATTGTAGCAGATGCTCTTTCACGCCAATATTTAAACAACATATCAGATGAAGAATCTCTGCATAGTACTCAACATTCCACTGAAAGTAGTGACGATTTCAATATTCCAAAAATTTCAAAACCTTTAAATGAATTCAAGCAACAAATACTTTTAAGCAGAGCAAATTTTACAATTCATGAGATGATCATAACCTTCGGGAGAACAAGACATATAATAGAATATGACACGAGAGAAAATCTCAAAACCATTCTTTTAGAGTTTATTAAACCGAACTTGGTTACCTGCATTCACTGCACACCAGAGGATCTCTACGATTTTAAGGAAACAGTGAGGGGAGTTTTCACAAACAAGTTTGTATATATAGAAATATTTCCACTAGACATCACAAACGTCGATGACCAACAAAACATTATTCAATGTACTCATTCTCGAGCTCATAGAAGTTGTAAAGAGAATTGCAAACAAATATATAAGCAGTACTATTGGCCAAAGATGATAAAACACTTTAAAGAATATATTAGAAATTGTACGATTTGCAATCGAAATAAATATAATAGACATCCACAAAAAGTTCCAATTGGAGAGGCTCCAATTCATAAAATAGACGGGGAGTTCCTTAATATAGATGTTTTTTACGCTGAAGGTCTTAAATTCATAACATGCGTTGATGCTTATTCTAAATTTTTAGTTATTAAAAATATTGAAGATAAGACTAACATTGGAGAAAAAGTTTTAGATGTCCTTCAGAATTTAAATCAATTTAAATCTTTAATGCAACGCTTAGGTATTGAACTTTATTATTGTACACCGCGGCATAGCACAACGAATGGTCAAGTCGAAAGAGTCCATTCTACTTTAATTGAAATAGCTAGATGTATCAAAGAGGAATTTAATCTTTTAGATGACACTGAAATTTTTTATAGAGCAGCTCAGCAATATAATAATACAATACATTCAGTTACACAAAACAAACCTGTGGATATACTTTTTAATAGGGTAACACATAATTTGGTAGAAATATTGAAAAAGGCTCAGGATAAAATGATATCAAGGAATAACCCAAGCCAACTGAAAACATATCAACCAGGCGACGTAATATATGAAAAAATTATAGGGCAAAGAAATAAACTATTGCCACGATTCAAAAAACAAAAAGTAAAAGAAGACTTGGGTAATAAGGTAAAAATTAAGTTTCGCGATAGGATAATACATAAAGATAATATTAGAACTTAAAGCATCTGAAATGAATTTTCTTTATTTTATTTTTATTTTTAGAAAATGAAGTTTTTAATAATACTTTTTACATTATTCGAGACTTACAAGACAGAAGTTCAGATACTAGACTATACGAACTCACAATTAATTTCAATTCACCAAGGACAAGCAAGACTACAGAACGGAAACTTTAAACTAATTCATATTTAGAACTTAACGAATATGAACGAACTATTAACGATCTGAACAATGAAATTCAGATGAAAGTACTAAGAAATAGCACATCGCTACCATTTTTACTTCATGATATCAATGAGATAAGAAATCAAATTAAGAGAATGAAACCAAGAGTTAAACGCTCAATTGACATTATTGGCACAGTTTGGAAATGGATACCTGGTTCACCCGATCACGAGGATCACAACATTGTGGTGAACAAAATAAATGGTCTACTTACGAATACCGAACGACAGAAAATTATTAATGAAAAATTCATTGACAGGATCAACTTATTGACGAATACTACTAACAATATTTTAAAAACAATTCAGTCTTTAGAAGAAACTCAAAGAACTATAGAAGATTCCATTAGAAATAGAATAAATATTATCAAAACGGATGTTATTAATATAAAATACGCCTTACAATGGGCAAAAGTAGGAGTAATTAATTCATTTATACTTTCGGAAAAAGAAATCAATGAAGCCAAACAGTTTTTAGATCTTGAAGAATTTCCTTACAATAATCTGGAAGAAGCCTTAGGTTTTGCTACTGTTAAGATAGCTACAGACTATTCTTCATTAATTTATATAATAAATCTACCTGCAATTGATAAAATAAATTGTGAAAAAATATTAATTAAACCAATAAAACAAAATGAAAAAATTATAAAAGTTAATTCTGAAAGTGTAATTAGATGTAAGGATAAAATTTTTGAAATAAGAAATGATTGTAACCAATTTAATGATTTATGTATTTGCAATAATGAAAATTTAATAGACATAAGCAAGACGAATTGTATACCATCACTTTTAAAAAGCAAGAATCACAATTGCACATTTGTAAACAATCAGCACGTACAAGAAATAAAGGAACAGTACTTTTAAATCAATTTAACGGAGTTTTAGAAATATTTGAAAACAAAACATACCAATTATCTGGAACATACTTGATTCAATTTCATAATGAAACAATTAGTATTGAAAATCGAACATTCACTTCAAAAGAAGCTTCACACTTGAAACCACTTCCAGCTGTACTACAACTATCATCCAATAAATCGATAGTCGAAGAAGTCCTATCTTTAGAAATGATGAAAAACCTTCAAGTAGATAAAATAGACGAAATAAATTCAATATCAGGATACTTAATGTTTACCACAAATATCGGTTTATCTATTTTTGTAATTATTGCAATTTGCGCAATATTTATCAAACTAAAATCAAAATCAAATTCTGATATAAATGTCATAACAATGGTTGAAAAAGAAGTCGAACAAAAGGCTGCTACGGTTGAAACGTCAAATTTTCAGGAATCTAATAAAAGATTTTATAGCGCTAATGAATTACCAACATTTTAACAATCGGGACGATTGATCTTACAGGGGGAGTAGTTAAGGTATGGCATAACATCCCTTGAAATCTTGTTATTAAAAATTATTTATTTTCCCACAAAACTAAGCTACACGCGCAAGTTATTTTATGCTGACGTAGTGTCTGGCAAAATCATTTTCTTGATTTTGAATTGTAACATTAAACCGTTGTTTTTAACTTTAGCAAGCGATTGCATTCCTGAACAAGAATGCAACGACAAAATTATGTTTCTTGCTTATTGAAAGATTAAGTTTTAAGTCAGTTGTAATTAGCAATAAGAATAAGCCGGATCATACACCGGCCTAAAAAGCGGGTCCCTGTGAAGGCTAAATAACTATAACTAAATAAAAATAAAAATAAAAAATATTTTTTTATTTGAAAATGAAAAGGAAATAAATTAATTTGCACGTATGTCTATATGAGTTTAAGGCTGATCGTGATTTAAGTTGTTGAGATTGATAGATTGTATATTACCTTGTGATTTTGTGTATGTATATCTATAAGAACTTTAGGCTGACTGTGATTTGTGAGGGGAGGGGCGTTGTTGAAATAGGTTTAATTTTTCGTAGATGAATTTTAGTATGTGTGTGTGTATGTGATTTTCTCACCCTAGTATTTATATGTAAGTTGAAATAAATTATTTCTCATCCTAGTATGTTTTTCATATTGGAGGATGAGATTGCTTTATATTTTATCAAGCTTAAATTTGTCCAGTGTTAAAGTCTGTCGGTCAGAAATTTGTTTATATTTGTATAAATATTAATTTCAGATTTTGCAAAATTCTTGTGTACGATCGTGGTGATTTTTGTGTGTGTGTATGCGCGATAGAGTTTGACTGGTCTGTGATAAGTTTTTTTATTTAAGTACATTTGTCTTCTTCGACTTTCGTCTTCAAGCGTCAATAGCTTGGAGAACGGTTTGTATGTTTTCATGATGTAGATATGTAAGTGTAATTGTTAAAATCCAATAAATACTTGAGCATGGGTAAGAAATTTGATAATATGTGTACATATGTACATATGGATCTACAAATTGATTTTATGTATGTATGTGTGTACATACAAATAAGTCTGGGGCTCCCTGTTTAAATAAATTTTTTTTGTCATGTGCTGTTGTAAATATTCGCCTGGTCTTTTGTGTATAGATGTGAAATATCTCCATAGTTTTTTTATTTAAAATTAAAAAAAAACGTTCTTTTAATTTTTAGATGTATTTTCTTAAAAGTTTGTGAGCAGTTTCTGTTTTAAGTAAAATTGAATTCCTCTCTAGTTGTAGTAATTATAGTATAAATATTTAATATATTTTATTTCCATTTGTTTAAAGTTGATGTAGCCTAGTGCGTTAACTCTTCGTCAACGTTAGAAATTTTTCGGTGTAAAATTTTTTCCAACTATCATCTTTTTTCTTCACCTTTTTCATATATTTTAGAACATCTTGCATTGGCTTTAAAAACTGACAAACGCTTTAAAATTAAACTGATTCAGCAGTCCAGCTTAGGTGATGATAGTTTTTTTGTTAACCACTTTGCTTCTCTTTCCTTTTTTATTGATAAACATTTAAAATCAAATGGTGGTTTTATAATGAAATTGTTATAGTCGTTATTGTTAAAAACATCCGCTACTTCTTTTTGTAATGAAAATCATTCGAAACCTTACTCGTATATTAAAACCATTTCTTCATTCATATTACTTAATTTATAAGACTTTCAGGATTTTCTATTATTCGATCATCAGTAAAAATGCAGTAGCTGAGGTCCTTGCTTACTATTTTATATTAAATTTCTATATCAATTGGGCCGCTATTGAATAAAAGGAATTTTTATCTTAAACTTTAGTGCATTTGGAAGTGCTTGAGATTCTTTCATATAATAGCTTTGTTGGAATCTTAGGTACGAGTACATATAATATAGAATTGCATAACGTTTATTTTTAATTTTTATGTTAAGATCATCATCATTTGGATATGAGACTGAATTTAAATGTACTTTTAAATTAGTTAAATCATAATGAGGAAACTTGTTTTCTTCTTGAATAGCGATCAACAGAAAACGAAATCGTTTTCTTACAATTTAGGTCTGGCCTCTCAACGGTTCCTCTAGTATACTAGATGACTTTCTATGTCAACATATCTGTCTACTCTTTGTCAGCGTTAAGGGACAATTAAATGTTAAAATTTTAATTCCTCAAATTGTGTTACTTCATACTGATAATATGTTTTCATTAATAAGGTATATGTTTATCTTATGAAGGTTACTCGCCTATGGCTTTTATTTGATGTTCTTGATGATTTTTTTTTCTCATTTTATTAAATTTCAGCGTATTGTGTATATATTTCTGATATTTTTAAGTGCGCTTTATTTGCCTGCCAGACAAAGTGTACGTATCAGTTGATTTTACTACTTGAAAAAGAGAATATTTGTATAATTTTTAAATGTATTCATATATACATATAGGTAAATTTATGTATGTATGTATAGAGAAATTACTTTATCTACAAAGAAATACATGTTTAATAATCAACTATTCTAGAAAATCTATCTCAAATAATTCAGTTACCTCCACCATCAATTCACCGTCTGTGTTTTCATAGTATCAGAATCATTAGAATATCTATGTTTGAGAGAATTTTTACATCGAGTTTTTCTACATGAGGTTTGCTTGAAGTTATTGTTGACGTAGGCTGGGTTGTATCACATTCAGATGTAATCATTTCTTACTTAAAAAAGGTCCTCATCACCATCAACCATATCTGTATACATTTCATTCATGAGTTGGTTTGATCCAGATACAATTGCTGTCTACAGATTAATAATTAGAAACAAGTTTCTCATCACCTTCTAACAGATTGATATATTTTGCTAGCATGCATGCCTTAGCATGCTTCTATCGATAGTGACGTGAGAGGCCGACATGTAGTATTTTTTCAATTAAAACTCTATACTATTAGAATTTAAGAATTCACTCTTCTCAATTTTTTACAGAGTAGATACATATGTATTTCATTTAGCAAAAAATCATAATATTTCTTTACTTACAAAATTATATGACGTGAGGAATTCTTTTAAATTTCCATGCTTTCAATATTTTTTCTGTAAACTTATTTAATACTCATACCGATACAGATATAAAGTAAGATCTGCTTATATTGCATTTTACAATTTATGTATGCTTCAGCATGATTCCAGTTGAATTCCATATTTATTCAGTAAGTTTGTTTGATACTAATTCATACACATATACATTCTTAAAGATTGGAAATCTAAGTCCAATTTATGTAATTTGTCTATATTTTCTAAAGATTTGATAGCTATAGAAATTAATAGAGTAAAGATCTATTATAATAGCCCATAAGAATATTTTAAAATTTCATTGCTAGAGCTTGAAATATGGTTGAACTTATGGAGAATTAAAGTAAATGAACAAATTTGTGTCCACATAACGTTTACCCTAAGAAGAGATACTTGCGCTCCCATTCGAATCAACAATCAAAGTATTCCTCAACTTTCTCAAGTGAAATACCTTGGCATACATCTTGATCGAAGGCTTACATGGAAATATCACATTGACTCTAAGTTAACTCAAATGAAACTTAAATTAACTCAAATATATTGGTTAATTGGCAGAAATTCAACACTCAGCCTAGACTGCAAACTTTTGATATACAAGTCGCTTTTGAAGCCAATATGGTGCTATGGAATTCAGCTATGGGGCACTGCTTCAGCTTCAAGTGTTGAGAAAATCCAACGAAGGCAAATCAAAATTTTACGTTTGATAACATCGGCTCCATGGTACATCAAAAATTCAAATATACATCGCGATTTAAATATGCCACTAGTGACTGAAGAAATTGCAAAATACGCAGGCAAATATTTAACAAAACTCGAGACACATCCTAATCCGCTCGCTCGTAATATCTTGAACTTTACTGGACATATCCGCTTAAAAAAGAAGGACACAAGGGCTCTTATTCACAACACTCCAGATGGGACTTCTTGAAAATATGTTTATTTTTATTTTTTTTTCCTTTTTGATTATCACTACTTATATATTATTTATAACTATCACTAAGTTTATGTCCGACACTGGTCGGGCCTAATAATTATATTTAGAGTTAAGATTTGATTACTTATTGTTAGTTAATTTTTGAAAATACAATAAATAAATATATGAAAAAAAAATAAAAAAAAAAATTGCTAGAGCTTTCGAAATGGAAAATGTAAAATTTTCACTATAAAAAGTGATAATATTGTGTTGTGTTGTAATTTATTTTGAACGATTAAGTTTTCACAATATTTCATACAGGCCAACAAGTTTAGAGAATTTCCAGTATATTAAGTTAATTATCTTTCTTAAGACCTATCATTCCTAATAATCATTCCTTCAAAAATACAAACCAAACTAGATTTTTCTTGTTTAATTTTATTTTTTACTTTCATTAAATTGCAACATTTTGTTCATCTTCAAATTATTATATTTAGCAGCTTTTTCTCATTTGTTGAGTTAACTTTAATCGGAAACATTTAAATAGTGAGATGAACTTTTATATTGTATACGAGTACATTAAGTAATTCTTTGTATATTTCAATACACTTATATGAACCATCATCACATAATTCCTTTGTATGATCTATTAAATCATTCTACTATTGATGCTTTCATATTAAGTAATGTTTAATATTTTACTTATGCATGAATTTTCTAGTGTCTATTAAAAAATTCTTTACAATCATCCATTTGTAAGTTTTTTGGTACTCCTAACATTTCAAAAATATTTTCCACAGCCTAGGTTTTTTCGAGTGCAACTTTTATTTTCAACGGTATTGACCATAGAAACTTTGAGAATGAATCATTTACAGTCTACAATATCAATAATTTCTATTTTCTGTAGAATAGTTTCCCATTTCACCTAAATCAGCTCCATAAAAGATCAACTATTCCTTTATTACATATCTACAATGCACAAACAATTTTCGAGATTTATTATAGAGTTCGTTTACTAAATTTCTTTTTAAAGACATTGAGTTGTTTTAAAGTTTTTTTGGAGAGTCTTGTGATCTACTTGATGCACTTTCAGCTATTTATACTATCATGTAGTTAATTTTCCAATCTATAAATTTTATCGTTCAGCTGTTCAATTTGTTTTTTCAAAAGATGATTTAATTTTTAGTATGTATTTTTTCAATTTTATAACTATCTTCTATCTCAAATTGTATTTCTTATTCTTGAATTATATTAATTCCTTAAGCTATATTATTAATTTGTCCTATAGTTTATCGTTTTGAGTTTCCAAAAACAATTTTCTGATAACATCATTCTCTGTCAGTGAATGATGATGATTCTCTATCCATGTATTAGTAGAAATTATATATTTTATATAGTTTTCAAAATCAAATTTCTCATAGTAATTTCATGTTTTATTATCAATCATTAAAGAAAATAAAGGTACTATTAGAGCCTATATTTGACCATCAACTTGTATTTTATCTTCATTTAGTTTTAGGTTACTATCACCAAACTTTCATTCATTATTCAAATCTTGATGTGGGCCATAGTTTGTATCTAATTCAATTCTTCCTTCCAAGACTGATAAATGAGTATAAGTGTCTTCAGAATTCGAAGTCTATGAGTAAAAATCATCTTACTATGACACATCTCTTCATCATCATCAGCAATAATCATCTCTACAATATACTCAATATCAACTACCAATGAGTTATCAGCAATACGTTATGCCTAACTGTTACCCTGCACCAATGTCATGGAATAATCAGTTTTTGGGATCAGGAGTGCCAATGCAATATGAGCATTCAAATTACAATTATAATCCTAATTTGATGCAATAGCAACCTCTTAATTATTATCAACAAGAGCAGCAGCAACAACAACAACAAGTTTAACAACAAGGTGTGGATATCCATGGAGAGATTTTATACAAGGATGCTATGGATATAAGTTTACCGGAAAGTGATAGAGAAGTAGAAGTAGAAGAAGAAGAGAAGAAACTCTGCCAACTCCAATGAGTACTTCACATGCTAGGACAGAAGAAGTCGAAGAGAATGTGAGATATTACAAAATATCGAAAGCCTTCAAAAATCATATCGCCACATACGCAATTCTAAATATAAAAGATCAACTTCTCTTGGAAGAATTTATTAATGAAAACAAAAATATTTTTATTGAGAGGCTTCAAATGAATTTAACTAAGCATATAATTATTAAATTTCATGTGAGTATTGTGGCGGAGTACATCAAAATTGTTGAAGAAGAATTGGAGTTGTGCATAATATCACATGTAGCCAAAATGAGTTTGCTGACGAAGGCAGATAACATAGAAGAGTTATTCCGTAAACAGGTTGAGGAGATTTCAACCAAAATGTCCGAATTTGAAGAGCGAGATTCTGGTTGGACCTTATCACGCATAGTCCGAGCTGAAATCAACATCAACAAATCGTCGTTCGTCAGAGGCTTGAATTGGATACCCACACCTCAAAAATTAGAAGGAAGAAAAGCTTGCATCAATATACAAAACAATGATGCATATTGTTTCAAGTGGTGTCTGATTGCTGCAATGGATAGCACCAAATACAACCAAGAACGTTGTAGTTCTTACAACATCCATGACATTGCTGCTGACATAATTTATACGCGAAATGGTGTAGCGTTAAATTTCAAAAATTTAACGTACCCATTAGCACTAAACAAAATCAAGGAGTTCGAGGTGAATAATCCGGCAATAAGTGTGAACGTATTTGGATATGATGAGGGAGCAGATCAGATTATTGGTCCTTATTATGTGACCAAGGACGAGAAAATAAATCATGTAAACTTGCTGCTTTTAGAGAATGGTGAAGTTCATCACTACGTTTTGATAAAGAACATGTCAAAGTAAGTTAAAAAATTATACAACTCTTTATTTTAATGATACTTATACTTGCTATATATTTTTATAAAATATATACGTTTTATTTATAAACTTTTTTCTATTTTTTATTTTTTATTGTTCACAGCCTTTTACAGAAGCAGACTACCAAATATGAACACAAATTAATTTTCTGCAATAGTTGTCTGCAGTATACACATAGGGAGAATGTCATGTCTAACCATAAAGCAGAATGCGGCAAAATCGTTACAACTATGCCATCAAGTGCGAATGCTATCCTACAGTTTAAGGGGCATCAGAGAAAAATGGATGTGTCCTTCGTAGTATATGCGGTCTTCGAATGCATATTAGAAGACATTAGTGATAGTGTAAGTAGTAAAACCAGTCTTATCAAAAAGCACACTGCTTGTGCATTTAGCTATTATATTAAGTGTCTGCATAGCAGTAAGTTAGATAAGTTAAGGATTTATACAGGGAAAGATGCCTCAAAAAAATTCGTAAAATATTTAGTTAAAGCTTGTGAGGATATTTATAATAATTATTTAGTAAATAATAGGCAAATGGATACTTTATCACCTTCTGATATTTATAATTTTTATAGTGCGGTGAATTGTCACATTTGTCAAAAATTTCTAGGTAAAGATCGCGTTAGAGATCATTGTCATATTAGTGGTAAATTTAGAGGTGCAGCCCACAATAACTGTAATTTAAATTACCAAATCCCCAAGTTTATACCAGTTTACTTTCACAATTACTCAAATTATGACGCACATCTTTTTATTAAAGAACTAGGTGAAATTTCAATGCAACTGAAAGTACTCCCCTATCAATAAGGAACTTTATATATCCCTCTCCCAATTTACAGAAATGAGCGACGGTCATAAGCTTGAAATAAGATTTCTTGATACAATACGGTTTATGGCTGAGAGTTTGTAATCATTAGCCTGAAATTTGTCGGATAATGATTTCAGCACTATAAGGTCCTTATTTCAGTCAGAAAAAGAATTTCAGCTTATTAAGAAAAAAGGTATTTTCCCCTATGAGTACCTAAATTCATTCCAAAAATTAGATGAATGTCAGCTGCCTTCACGCAGTGATTTCTTTAATAAGTTGAACAATAAAGAGTGTTCTTTAGAGGAATACTCACATGCTGTAGATGTATGGAATACTTTTAGTTGCAAAACTATGAAAGATTACATGGAACTTTACTTAAAAACAGATGTCCTCTTACTGACAGATATTTTCGAGAACTTTAGAAAAGTTTGCAAAGGTATTTATGAGCTGGATCCATGTCAATATTATACAGCACCTGGACTTTCCTGGGATGCAATGCTCAAATACACAAAAATTGAATTAGAATTATTGACAGACATAGACATGTACAATGAAAAAAAGGTATATGTGGGGGAATCGTAAAGTGTAGCCAAAGATATTCGAAAGCGAATAACAAATACTTGGAAGATTTCGATAAAGAGAAGCCCTCAGAATTTCTCGTCTATTTAGATGCTAACAATTTGTATGGTTGGGCGATGTTGGAATATCTTCCTCATGGTGGGTGGATCCACACAGCATAGCTGATAATGGAATGTATATGAGGTCACGTTGGATTATCCCTCTCATTTACACGACTTGCACAATGATCTTCCTTTTTGCGCTGAAAATAAGAAACCTATGCAAGCGAAGTATAACAAGTTGATAACCGATTTCTCTACAAAGCAATCATACGTGATACACTTTAGAGTTCTGAAACAGTGCTTAGAATATGGCTCATCGTATTCTAGCATTTAAACAATCTCAATGGTTAAAAGGCTATATTGACCTAAATACCAGACATAGGGCCACTGCTAAAAATACTTTTGAAAAAAACTTTTTCAAACTACTCAATAATGCAGTGTATGGTAAAACAATGGAAAATGTGGATAAGAGGAGAGATGTTAAAATTGTCAATAGTTGGGAGAGAACGAATTGTAATAAATTGGGTGCCCAAGAGTGGATATCAAAACCAAATGTTCATAGTTTATCTATATTTTCTGAAGATCTGGTAGCTATCGAAATAATAGAGTCAAAACCTGCTACAATA